>CAWUFW010000533.1:1915000-1917500 GCA_963921515.1 Calotriton arnoldi
AACAATGCAACATTTGTTCGCTCCGGAGTACAGCCACACTGTAAGCTGTCCTCACTGGAACTGGGATCACGTATAGGCCAGAGATAGTACACCGTGCAGTACTATTCCAACAATTTAAAATTGTCTACGAACAGTCTTGAGAAATTAAAGTACGATTAGCAGGACATAATAATCAATGCAATATGTAGTGATTATGTGTATGTAATTATTTGAGACCTATTCTTCATTCAAGACATTTCAATAATCATGATGTACACTTTGTATCTAAATTATTATAAGCACACATCTATATATAAAAAAATACAAAATACACATCTATAAATTGCACATCTAGCTAAAAATACAGGGGCATAGTAAGACCCACGTTAAAATTATCGCTGCTTTAGCGGCAGGAAACTGCCGCTAAAACGGCGATAATGGGCTTGCTAATATGCGTTATAGAATTCAATAGAAGCCCAGGTTAGATGTCCTGCACATCTAACCTGGGCTTCTATTGGAATTCTATAACGCATATTAGCAAGCCCATTATCGCCGTTTTAGCGGCAGTTTCCTGCCGCTAAAACGGCGATAATTTTAACGTGGGTCTTGCTAATATGCCCCTACATCTATAAAAATTCACATCTATAAAATCCACATCTATGCTAATTCTTGTATCAACTATAAACTATTGTGTAACTGTTTAACCACATTTAAATATTAATGGATCAACATTTTAAAACAATATGTTTTATAAGAGTGACGTGTGTGCTGTACGATAGTGTACATCTCAGCATTTAGCTTGAAATTTAATTGTCCATGAATACTTGGCACATTTTAAGAGTGTCCATTAATCTAGTCAGGCAAACATTTTTCTTGAATGGGAATGACATTTGCAGACCAAGATCAGCCAGAGCAACATCATTACATTGAGGCCAAATACCCCGACATCCGACAATAAAGCCATGAAATTTTACAGTTTTACAGTTGGTAAGATCTTTGATTTGCTGCGATATATCCTGATAGTATTTAACTTTACTCTCGAACGCTAATTCAAGGGAATTCTGTGAGTTTTCATAACGAATTGAAACATCAATCACTACAGCAGTACCATTTTTGGTGAACACTACATCTGGTTTTCTTAGTTCACCTTGACTATTTTTAACATGAGGTTCCCTGTATGTCATCCACCCACACCTTTTGCTCTATCAATGAGCAATTCCAACACTTTGTTATGCCTTTTTATCCTTATGTCCTTGGTTTTAGGACATGCACCTGAAATATGTGAAATTGTTTCGCATACATCTTTGCAGTATCTACAAGTAGCAAATGTACGATTTCTTCCTCTAGTGATGGTTTCTCTAGTATACAAAACATTTGCTCTCAACATCAGCGCAGCTATGTATTGATTTTCTTTCATTTTATTATGTTTGCTGATCCAGAAATTTGAGGTTGGATTACTTGCTAAGTATTTTATACCATCACCTTGGACAGGGAGATTTGCCCATTTTTCAAATTCCTCTTTCCTCCAATCATATGTTGCTACCAAATTCAGTTCATAACTCAGAAATCTACTGTCTAAAATGTTGAGTTTGTGTGTTTTGATAATGCTATCAATTTTTCATTGATTACTTCTCCTGCATACATGAATGATTGAGCTATGTACAGATCTGGAGCTTCCCTAAGATACAATAAACTATTGATTTTGTTTAGACCAATTGTCGTACATAACTTTGGTATACTGAGGTCCCCAAAGGATCTTTTCGAATATAGGAGACCATCACATGTGTATGCAGGTAGGTGTAGGAAATGTTTGACATACTTTTTTATTGTTTGATCCAGAATGTTTAAAGTTTTAGCTTCTGTTCCTGTCATTTCCAACTTAAATGACAGTTTAGGGATCAAATATTGACACAATATTTCTATTTTCTGTGTGGGCTTAAGTGGTAAATTGTCGAGTTTTTGAGCCCAGTCAACAAGAACCTCATTACTTTTGTTGTTGCTTGAATGGCCGGTGTGTGGATCAAAGTTCAATTCGAGATATCTCTCGCTTTCTCCTGGATGAATGTTTTCAATATTTTGTTTTTCAAATTGCCATGGTTTGCAGTTGTCAACCAGGATCTTATCTTTATGGTGACTTATATAAAATCCATGTGTTTTTTTCACATTAAGCTTTAAGCCTGTTGTTTTACTGAATTTTTCAATGATTTTCAGATTTGTACTCATTCCTTCCCAGGTGTTGCTGAGTACTGCGATGTCATCTGTAAAGGCAAGAGCAGTGATTTGCTTAATGAGACCATCAGAGCCGAATGTGAAGCCCTTGCCATCTTTCTGAAGATCACAGATCAAGGGATCCATGGCAATATTAAACAACAGTGGGGATAAAGAGTCACCTTGCTTAACTCCCGACTTCATTTATATTTCTGGAGTTGCTTCATTGTTCTTTCCCTTGAAAAATGTTGTTGAGTCAGTGTATAAGTCTTGTACTATGTCTCTGATGCATGATGGAACTCTGTGCCTTTGA
>CAWUFW010000533.1:3722500-4126314 GCA_963921515.1 Calotriton arnoldi
CTAACAATGCCCCAATTGTTTATCTTTCATTATATCTAGGACCCCAACTCGACTGGCTATAGTATCAAGAGCTAGATATTCCTTGGAGATTTATGATGCATCTATCGTTAGGTAATTCGTCTATACTAGCCTATCTCCAGCAGCATGACCATTCTTTGGATCTGCTTCTCTTAGTCTTCACGGACACCTTTAATCCCGGAATTTGCCATATTTAACCACCCCTCTATGGCTGTATGCATGAATAATGCATGACTAAGGGTACCTTGTTGCTTTTTCATTGAAAATATATCAGATTTTGGTTAAATCTCAACACTATCTGTTTTGTCCCTCTTATGTTTTGGTGTTGCAGATCCCTCTCTTTTGGTGAATGACACGCAGGTTGTTCTTGACATTGGCACTTAATCCTTTTTTCTTTCATCACAAAATATTGTAGAGTAAGGTCACGAGGGTCCTAACCGCCCTACTAGACTTGAAAATCTAAAGCGAACTTTTAGAAAGACGTTAACATAATATAACAACTGTGGGCAAACATAATTAGCATTTACTTTTTCCTTTGTGTTCCATGTAGTGAATGTTGTAAAGGCCTCCTGACGAAGGCATCTCAGCCGAAACGCGCGTAGTGTGTCAACACACCACCAGCCTTCTTGCTCATTTCAGCTATTCACATTGTGGACCCTTTTTCCAATTAGTTTAAGGTCCGATGTATGATTGTAATGTGTACTTAAATTCATAAGGAAAATCAAAAGGAAAAGAATGTTAATAAGTGCACAATTCAATGTGCACTATTCTACATAAATTCTGCAATATAGGACATTGTATAAAATTATATTGCTGGGTTTTTATATTGTAAAATATTTATCATTGTCTGCTTTGTGATAATTAAAATAATAAATATTTTGTGATAAACAACAAAACAGTTACGTATGATATCTTGATGCCCTGTAACTAAAACTGTATGGTGTACTTCTGGTTTGCCTGCACATATGCAACTATTGACACTTGCCTAGGTTCTTTTTTATTTGTTATATTTTCCCTGCGGTTGGCAAGTTTACCTTGCATGCAGGGGCCCCTATTTTCGAAATTTATTATCCAATTGAGACATGTCCATTTGCCACTTATGTGAGCTGCGCATACTGCAGCCTCTGTTGGCATTTGCAGTGCCTCGAGGCGTTTTCTTACATGTTCCCCATTCACTTGCAAGTATTCAATTCTTTATTAAGATTTGACTCCCAAATGGGGTCCACAGAATGATAAGACAAATTACACTAAAATTAAGTCACAATTGTGTCATAATAATACTATTAAGTAAATACATATTTAAATCCTTTACCCACAATCAGTGAAATCCAAACGTAATTTCATTATAATTAAAATGCTGTGCTTAAGATCAATTCATAAAACATAGAGAGAAAAGTTACAATATTGTACAAATGAAAAATCACCCCATAGCAGCAAAGATTATGTGCAAATTACTCCAGAGAAAATAAAATCAATGACAGTCATAACAGAAGTCTGCATCTAGAACCGACATTTACATTCTTGCTAATAACAGTTATGTGGGCCAAGATAGTGAACTTGTATTCAGTTTGAATCTCCCATGGATCCCACAAGGAACTCCCACCCCCACATAGCAGCAATCAATATATATGTAACCCTTCCCAGGCGTGCGAGTTCACCCCTTCCATCTTGGTCATACAATGCACCATCCCCTCTTTCAGATCATTCAAGGTGCAACAGTTTATGATGCATAAAGGTTGCAGTTTATTTCCAAAAACATGGATCATATATTTCACAACTTACTGGTTGGTGATTGGAGACCCATGTTAGTTTATTACCTATCACACTTCTCAGTCCAAACATTGTCCGAATGCTTTTTACCTCTATTTCTGGCTGACAGCACTGACCCTGCATGATGGTCCCTTTTGCAGTTGTCTCAGGTTCTGCTGTTTTTAGGCTACCCTTGCTACCGACCTTGTGGGCGGCCGTCAGACCCAGCCCAGGCTGCAAGTGCCATTCCGCTTTCCTGGACCCTTGCTGACCACTCGCCTGCTCCCATTGCCCTTGCCGTGTGGCATCCCAAGGACAATGTCTGAGCAGCTCTTCTATTCTGTTTGTCATTGTGTGCTGTCACCTGCTCCCCCGTGTCCCTGCCGTGAGGCATCCCAAGGACACTGTGTGAGCAACTCTTCTACCCAGATTACTCTTTCCTCTGGGTCTCTTTCTATGCTGCGACGACCACATTCTTTTGGTGTGGGGGATGGGTTCACAGGCGATGAGGCGCTGGTCAGTTGTGGTCCAGGGGAGGGCCAGTGCCCTCTTTTGACCTCCTTGGTCGCCCCGCCCTCCTTCCATAGGGCGGTTCCTGTTTTTCAAAAGATGCACCTCAATCGTCTCTCGTCTTTTTTACGGGCTTTGCCATGGGGTTTCCGGTGCTCCCGCCGCCGATAGGGGTTCCCTGTGGGCCCCAATGTGGTCTGGGTTTGCCTCCCTGGGCCGCGTCACTACTCCACAAGTCCCATAAAGTCCTTCCCCTCATACAGAAATACTCTAAAAGAATTCAAATAAATTCAAAACTCTTTAAGAAAGTTAAATATTTTTGTGCATATTATTTCATTCTTTGGATTAAAAAGAAACTAACATGCTGCTTCTACAGTTATAACATTATTCTGTAAAAACATTGGACGGAGCAGCAGCTAATGATATGATAACAGGGCTGGACAA
Organism: Calotriton arnoldi; assembly: GCA_963921515.1. Lineage (NCBI taxonomy): Eukaryota > Metazoa > Chordata > Amphibia > Caudata > Salamandridae > Calotriton > Calotriton arnoldi. The sequence continues at coordinate 3,725,222 of CAWUFW010000533.1, forward strand.
ACAAACAGAACATGGTTGAGGTTCTTTGAATCCCCAAATTACACATGTTACAATATTTCCCTGTTCTCGCAGAAGATGACCAATTTACAGTTAAATCATTTAACGGAAGTAAATTCATACGGAATAAAATCAGCAAGCAGTGGATCCCATGATCCAGATTCCAAGTCAGATACTTCTGGGCTACTCTTCGATAGCAAGATGTGGCTATTACCTCCAACCTTTTCTTCATCCTGCAGCACTTAAGATCTCTCTGAAAACTAACAGTACAGCTCGTACGCCTTAAAATGTTTTTAAATTCTGAAAGAGAAAGGGAAGTCACGGACTCTTCCTGTATATCAAAATAATTCAACGCTAGAGTAAAATCACTGGAGAAGGAATATTTGTCTGCTTCCGAACCAAAAATGTCCTGGTTCAAAGAGCCCTTTATAGAATCCGACTCACTATTCTTTAACTAATAGCCCCACCGAATCACTCTTGCTAATCCTTGAACATATGAGCCTATCAGGCCGAATTCTGACCTCATAGCAGGGGTCTAAGTAGATTATATTAAAATGACATAATTTATTCAAGATCTGGCCTTCTATCTTTTCAAGGATGCCCCATCTTTGTACCTGAATAGATTCAATAGCGTATAATAGTGTTGGATGGACTTTCCCTTTAAAAACAGAAAGCGTTTGCAGAAAATGCTTTTGGCCCATTACATTATAAAATGCGCATAACCCGTTTGCATGCAAGACTGCTTTGCAGGAGCAATGTTCAATGTGGGCTTTATCCTTTATGCTGACAGTTACCATTAGGATTATAGATAACATTATCCCCCAATGTAGATGAGAATAATGTAGCATTGGGGTTCAAATTATATGTAGGCGACACCATTACTGGGCTACAAACAGGTACATCTCCTTACAGGTTCGATGCTGAGTCACAGAAAGTTCCCTGGTGACAGCGAAAGGAGTCTTCTACTTGCTTCAATTTGTCCTCCTTTCACCTTTGCAGCAGTTGGGTCGGAGTTTGAGTCCACATTTGAATCGAAGCGAAGCCTTCTTGTTCTTTATTTATTCTGCGTAGATTTTTCCCCTTTGCATTCCTCTGCATGTTCTCACTTTTACTTTTATTTTTGATCTTATCCTCCACTACGAGTGGCGGAACTATAACAGCCTATCTTTTTTGATATGCTGGCAGCATTACCGCAAGACTACTACATTCTACATGTGAATCGACCTCCAGGAAAAATGGGTGGTGGAGTAGCTGCGATCATCCATAAGGACCATAAATTCACTACTATTACCCCTTTAAGTCTCCCCGCAGTGGATAATATGGTCATTAAATTAGAATCCAGCTCTGGCCCACTCATCTGCGTCCTAGTCTATAGGGCCCCGCAGCACATGCCCTTATTCCCTCTTTTGTTGAGTGAACAAATAGCTAACCTTGCTACGAACTATGCCAAAATACTGTTAATAGGTGACTTGAATTATTGGTGTAACGACGTACACGGCGGGCCTCATTCTGCCGAACTGACTGACCTACTAACTAACCTTAATTTCACTCACCATATATCCTCAGCCACACACATCAAAGGGCACACGCTGGACCAAGTCTGGACCACAAACCTCACAGAATCTGTGCCCACGATCTTGCCATGTATATGGTCGGATCACCACCTAATAAAATTCACAGCAATGATTCCTATCAGTAGTAAGACCCCCACGTCCGAGGGAGGCATGATCAGGAAATGGAGTGCCCTTAACAAACAGGAATTTCAGGACACCCTGGCTAGCTCAGCCCCCGTTCTCAATCCTGATATGGATCTCGCAGAGGCAAATATCTCAGCCTGGCTATTAGCGGCCAGCGACACGCATGCCCCTCTCAAAAAACGAAACCGTGCTCGCCGCTCTGACGCACAGAAATGGTTCTCTAATGAGCTAAAGAACCAAAAGTTGGCTCTCCGGCAAAAAGAAAGGAAATGGAGGCTAAACTACTCCCTCGAAGGGAAACTCCAGTACGCGGAGGCACGGAAAGAAAACAAAAAGCCATTACTGCAGCCAAAGCTGCCCACTTCTCCGCCAGAATTTTAAACTCCCACAATAGGTCGACGGAAATTTTCTCTATCGTCAATGAACTATCTAATGCAGAGAGAGTGCTACCTAAACCTACACCTACCCAAGAACTCTGCAACTCTCTGAACAATTACTTCGTGGAAAAGATCTCCAACATTAAAGCTAGCATCCCTACATCTAGCCCCACGGAGACTCCCCCCACCACGATAAAGAATCCGTGCGCTCTGGATCACTTCCCTGCCATTAGCACCCAGTCCTTCCTGGACTTGCTGTCCAGAGTCAAATTCGGCTCCCCCAGGGATTGCTGCCCACCTTATATCTTAAAAGACACCCTCTCCGTCCTGCCGCACACCATAATGTCCTTTTTGAATGAGTCCCTCTCACAGGGCAAGGTCCCTAAAGCATTTAAGGATGCCATAGTGGTCCCCCTCCTAAAGAAACCGGGAGCTGACCCCCAGAACCTATCTAACTATCGCCCCATCTCCTTGCTCCCTTACTTGGCCAAGGTTCTGGAAGCCCATGTGGCAAAGTGTCTGTCCAATTTCATGGAACGCTCTGAATATCTAGACCCCCACCAAGCGGGATTCCGTCCCGCCCACTCTACGGAGACAGTGATTCTTGCAGTACTAGACACCTTACGAGAAAAAACCGACAGAGGCACTCCTCAGGCCCTGGTGCTTTTAGATCTTTTGGCCGCATTTGACACGGTCGACCATGAAATCCTGCTGGACTGTGTCAGGCAGGCCGGCATCTAGGGCTCAGCCCTCGGCTGGATCGGCTCTTTTCTCGAGTGCCGTACTCAAGCGGTACGCCTAGCCTCAGTCACTGCTCCCAAGATTACTACTACGTGTGGGGTCCCACAAGGATCTTAATTATCCCCCCACCTGTTCAATCTATACCTTTTACCTCTGATCCAGTCCTTGAAGGACAGGAGGGTGACCACATTCAATTATGCTGACATCCTTCAGTTAATTTTTACTATTGACAACTCCCCTAACTCAATTCATGAATTCCAGGCCACCATGATCCACATCCGGCACTGGATGGACCTAAACCATTTAAAACTCAATCCAGGTAAGACCGAACTGGTTCTGACAGGGAGTAGCCAGATCTTCTGGGGCCCACACTATTGCCCGGCAGAACTCGGGTCCCCTCCTGCTCCCTCTACCTCTGTCAAAAGCCTAGGGGTCACCATAAATAACGACCTTTCACTAAGTTCCCAAGTTGGTGCAGTGGTCTCGACCTGTTTCTTTCAGTTACGCAAAATCAGGAAGATCAGTCGTTTGCTTACCCAGGCAGCACTGATACAGGTCATTATTGCCATGGTACTCTCACACTTAGATTATGCCAACTCAATCTACCTAGGCATGCCACTGTTCCTAATCAAACGACTCCAGATGGTCCAGAACCAAGCAGCAAGACTGACCCACCAGCAACCCAGATGGCAATCTGCCAGACCTCTACTAAAAAAACTCCACTGGCTTCCCATCTCCCAACGCACGGCCTTCAAGACGGGGTGCCTAATATTTAAGTCCCTATACTGCCGGAGCCCTAAATTTATCAACTGCCTATTATCAAGGTACACTCCCTCCCGCAACCTGCGTTCAGCTCACCTTCAGCTACTAACCACCCCTGCATTCAAGTTAAAGCGTCAGGGAGGATGCAGGTTTGCATCCTTGGCCCCTAAATTGTGGAATTCTTTTCCACTGGAGATTCGGTCATGTAATAATCTAAGTTTCAGGAAAAAGCTCAAGACATGGCTGTTTGTGCAGGCTCATGAATAACTTCACCCAATGGTCCAGACACACTCTAGAGCTAGCGCCATGAAACCTCCTGGTGTACGTGCGCTGCATAAGTATTTTATAACATAACATAACATGGGAAAGACATTCTTTGCCTTTCTCGCTTTTGTCTCGTATAAACACAGGGAGGTCGAAGGCAATAACACACTGTGCCCTAACTCAAAGAACTTCTGTAAAGAAAATACCTGATCTTTTTCAAATAGGTTCAAGTTTTCCTTGCTCTTTTTCCTTCTAAAGGGCGAGCCTGCCTGGGTACTGAAGTCCTTGCAACTATAATTTGAGGTAGCATTCGATTGGCAAGACTTATTTGAGTTGGAGCCACAATAATGATGTTGGGACAGGTATACACCTTTAGAAGGGCCACATTTATTAAATGATTTAGCAAGAGGAGAAGTAGCTTTTTCAACTAGAGTTCTGTGGTTCAAAATTAAAAAAAATTGTTAGGGACAGAAGAGAATCCAAAATGTGATCAGAATTGGTCACAGATTTCTCCATCAGAGCCAATATTGAGGACAAAACTCTTTCTAGACAATGCAGAGAATTGGACAACAGAGCCTTGTTCCTGGATTGATTACATATGAATGTGGACTCAAACACAATTCTGGAGTGACTGATGGCCTTGAATTTATTATGGAACTTCCATTGGGTGCACTGCTAAAAAGCTGCATCTTGATGGAGGGTCCAGTAGGTGTATCCATAATGTTTTCCATTGGATTTGAAGAAGGTAGGATATCAGCGGATACTCTAGATGTCTGAGACCCATTAGTAGCAAAATCAATATCAAGAAAGGTAAAATATTTCATCTGAGGCCTTTCCTCCCTGGTTATAATACTTGGGTGGATCGCACGATCTCTGAGTGTATTGGAGATTTGGTTTGTCCCAGGGACTATTTCAGCTTCCACCTCAGATTTTTCAATGAGCAATTCAAACTTATTCTCTATCGTGCCCACTTTATTTAATCCTGCCTCTCTTTTAGAAAGAAAAAGTGGAAATAGCATTGAATCCTTTTAGGGTTTTTATCTGCAATGACTTATTTCTCAGGGGGTTGGCTTTGGTCTTTTTACAGGCTTATGTAAAGACCAACTACCCTGAGCACAGCTTTTTGGTAGTCATACCTCAGACCTCAACAACCCTCAGCCACTGGCCTTCTACCCAAACGTGCACAGTTTTGTCAAATTCCCACCTGATTGAGGTCACCAGAGACCAGATTCATCAACGATTAATACTATGTTAGCTAAGAGCTAAGGGGGATTGGAACGGTATCAAAATTGTTCACTATGCTTCTGACTCTGGCTCTCACTGAGCAGTCTATACTTGAATAAATACACTCCGGGGCACAGAAGGCAAAGGTGGGGAGAGGGAGTGGGGTAGCGGGTCCACTGCATGAGCAAGCCGCACCGACCTAATGTCGGCCACTTCCGTGCCTACAATAAGAGACACGCGGCTCTGAGCCTCACCTGCTCTCCCAAGACCACTCCCAGAGGCTCTCGTGCCTCACTGATTTTCCACGGTCTCTCTATAACTTATACTGTATTTATGTTCCACTCCAAGTCCACTGTCGAGCAGAAGAGGCTTTATATTGGACTTTATTATTTAGCAGCTCCTCATCCCTAGTATGCTGCTACTTGCACCATATCAGGTCCCCAAATCACTGTAAAAACCGTTGACAAAACCACCAATGCCACAGAGCTGGGTCCTCCCATGAGCCCCAGTAGTCAGCTCCTCACAAGGCTCAGGGCTCGGGCACAAAAGCCACAGCGGTCCTCCTTCTCCTTCCACACACTGACTCTCCTCCAGCCAATGGGTATGCTTCTGCACTGGCTCCGGTCCCAGCCTCAATCTTGGCTAAATAGCGCTGGAAACAGACAAGTGCAGAGTCCCTGTTCAGCCTCTCTCCTGGGCCTGCCACACCTCCATACAGCGGTCTGCACAGCCAGGACACGGGAACATCAGAGCGCCGGCCTATTCAGTGCGGGACATGGGATGTAGAAACACCAGCCCATCCAATAACTTGCCTTGGGCCGATGCTCATGCAGAGCAGCCGGGACCTGCTGATTTCCTTCTCCCAGTAGTTTTGAGCTGCAGCTGGGGCCGAGGGCCACAAGCCGGCATTTTCTGGCTTCCCCCGCAGAGCGAAACAGATTTCTAGGGCCTGCCAAATTCCTGCTACAGCCCACTTTGGGCCACAGCAGCAACAGCGGGCTACAAGGTGGCGTTTTCCAGCTTTTACCACAGAGCAGCTGGGTCTCACAAAGAGTGCAGCTGGGTCGCACAAAGAGGGTCACTCAGCACAGCACAGCCATTCCTTATGGGCGTTCCAGATGAGGTCACAAAACCTCTTTGTGTCCATAACTTTCTAAAATCATGGACCACACCAAAGCCATATTGACTATCTGTAAATTTAGTCACTCTCAGTTGAGCTGTTAGGCCTCAAGCTCTTGTAAGGGCAATTAATTCTGCAACTTGTGCTGAGGTAACACCTCGAAGCTGTGAAGCTTCGACAACTTCTTGAATTGTATATACAGCGTAAGCTGCTCTCAGGGTGCCTTCTTTATTTCTCATACATGAACCATCAACGAAAACAACATAATCAGGCTCAATCGAAGGTTCATCTTTCATCTGGCCTTGACTTGGTGCATAGATCTGTGACATCTAGATAATCATCCACAGCTTCATCTCCAGTGGAGTCTTCATCTATAGGCAAAGTCGAACGGTTCAAAATTTGACAGCGTTTCAATATAATATTGTCAGCAGCCAGAATCTGCTGTTCGTACTTTGTGAGTCTGCTGTTTGTTATGTATAAGATTTTGTTCTGGTGAAAATGTATCTCTACAGAGTGAGGGACCATAACAGTTGAGGGATATCCCATCACTACGTTCTCACTTCTCTCGATACTAACACCTACCGCAGCAACTGATTAGAGGGAGCCGAGCAGTCCTGCAGCTACAGGGTCAAGGGTAGTCGAAAAATAAGCCACAGGTCTTCGTGCATCTCCATGCATCTGAGTAAGCACTGAGAGTACTGTAGTGTAGTTCCTATTTCCCTAATAGGCTCTGCGCATTGGAATAATATACTCTATAGGCTTGACATAGGACTGAGGTCGGTATGCCCCTATCGAGTATATTAAACTTAATTACTTTTGTGCCAGCTAGCTCAGAGGCCACTAGAAACTCCTTGAGAACAAGAAGGGAGTAGTTTCTGGCAACCGCATAAACATGACTACTTTGTTTCCCTTTAGAATCGGAACACGTCTCAGAATCGTGGAAACAATAGATAACAGTTTCACTCAGCTATTCGTGCATGCTTAGTTTCCACAGAGTTACACAGAAAGAAAAGGCGGGCGTTTCAATAAAGAGGTTTTATTGAACAGTCTTGTTTTTTGTGTAAGAGATATGTGCTGTTATGATCACAAGACAGTATGCAAGATAAATAATGTACAGCGTAAGCAGTAGAAATAAATAATACTGCGCTAGCATTATCTTTTAGCATATATTCACGTACATAAATAACATGAGCTAAAAATGCGAGTACTCATACGATGCGTCTCTAAGCTAGTTCTACCCCAATGTACCTAACCTAGTCTAGGTGTAGGGAAAGGTAAGAAGTAGGTGGAGTATTCTCTAGTATGGTATACTAAGAGTATGTTAAGTCTAGTATGCCAAGAGTTCCTCTAGGTTCTAGTCAGCTCCATACCTTGAGAATGAGAGAGGTGGGAATCTCCTGCCGGATCTGGAACTCTAACACCCCGCGAAGGGAGTCAGAACACTGGAAGCTGGATTCTTCTGCGAGCAGGAATGACAGCGTCTTCTCAGTGCGTCAGGCCGGGATACGGGCTCCTCTGAAGTCGAGGTCTCCTCTGACTTGCTTGGGCAAGGGAAGGTATATTTATACCTGGTAGGTGCCTTGGAATGTTAGCATTGACGTGAAGTCGGACAGAGGAAGACGTCAGGAATGAACCCTTAAGGTATAACGGTTCATACATAATAGATGAGTTCTTGGAGAAATCAATAATCCTGTGCTAGGGGAACTCCCAAGAGCTTAAGGGTCTGGTTTCTAAGAACTCGTTGTGACGTTAGGGTGGACGGATGTCGGTGACCATGCCTGTATTTGGAGTGCACGGCTAATGCCTAAATAAGGACTGGGATTCTATGCCTATATAAGGGCAATGCGAATTGTGCCTATATAAGGACATGTTTCAGGAAAACCTATATATGGACACCTAAAGCGGAATACAACAGTACAGTCCTCCTTCTCACTGCAAAACAATGTGACCATCTTACTGTAATCCGGCATTCCTATGGCCGGGCATGACAGAGACTTTCTCTCAGCTGTAGGAAAGCTTTTAAGCACTCGTTATCCCATAGAAGCGGATCAGGCACATCTTTTTGCGTCAGCCTCAGTAAAGGGTTAGCCACTAGGGAAATGTTTGGTATCCACTGTTTATAGTAGCCAACCATTCCCAAAAATGTTCTGACTTCTCTTTTTGTTCTGGGTGGATTCATCTGAAGGATAGTCTCCACTCTCTCTGGTGACACTTTTCTTGCTCCTTTCTGCATGATAAGTTCCAAGTATTGGACCTGTTTTTGACAATATTGCAGTTTACCTGGAAACAGTTTATGTCCGTTCTCTGCCAGGTGATTTAATAGTGCAATTGTATCTCGTTTGCAAGCCTCTCTTGAATCTGATGCCACAAGTAACTCGTCAGTGTATTGCACGAGAACTGAACAGTAAGGCATCTGCAAACATTCAAGTTCTTTTTCAAAATCTGGTTAAAAATGGATGAGCTCTCTGAATACTCTTCTGGAACTCAACGCCATGCCAAAACTCTCTCACTTAACACAAAAGAGAACAGAAACTGGCTGTCCTCATGCAGTGGTACAGAGAAGAAGGCCTGACACAAGTCCACAATGTAAACCATTCTGTAATGCACAGAATTTGGAAAAGTATGGTGCCTAGATTCAGTACCACATACAACTTGGGACAACAATGCTATTAATCTTTCTATGGTCTTGCACAATCCGATTTTCACCATTTGGTTTCTGCAAACCCATGATAGGAGAGTTCCAACAATTTCTTTTAAAATCCCTTTCCTCAACATGTCTTCAATTACTGGTCTTATTCCTGCAATTTTTTGGAGGGTCAAAGTATATGGTGGTGTTCTTGGATTCACAGCATTTGGCTTCACTATAATGCAGACTGGCTCTACACCTTTTATTAGTCCGCTATTCTGGGTTCACAGTCTCCCAAATCAGGAGGTACGTCATCTGCAGTCCTCACTGGATAAAATCCTTCAGCTGTTTCTTGTCGGGCCATTTTAAATTTAACATCTTCAGCATGAGCCGGAAACTCTACACCATCCGGTGTACAGTAAATAGTACAATTTAACTTGCACAACAGGTTTCTCCCTTACAGATTTATAGGACTAGAATCACAAACAACAAATTGATGATTTTCCTCAAATGAACCAATTTTTACCGGGACCTTTTCTGAAACTGGCTTTGTTCTTTGTCACTTCTACAACTTGGACCTTCTTTCCTGAGAGGGGAAGATCTGGAACATCCATTGTGTTAACAGTGGAACGGGTAGCACAGGTGTCAATCAAAAATGACACTTGGTGGCCATTAACTTCTCCTACAAATGGTCCACTGTGGTCTACCTCTAGGGCTGTGCCATACATCCAATCTTCCCCCACCTCCCTCAGGTACCGTCATTGGGAATTATCGGAACCGAAACTGTCATTGTCTATCGTCGGGAACTGTTGAAATGGGTTCTGAGTCTGGTTCTAAAACGGGTTTGAATTTGCCTTGGCCATCTGATTCATATTAAATCTGAGATTCCCATATTCTGTGGGACCATTGGGGCTTGTTGTACCTGCATCATTGGACAGTGGCGGCTCCTCCGCTAAGGCGCATGAGCGTCGCCACACTGCTTTTTTGCAGTGAAACAAAGTAAAAATAAAATGATAACTTGCGTTAATATCATTTTATTTACTCCTACTTATGCAGCTTTAAGTGAGGGGGCGGGGCAGGGGAGGAGTTGTAGGCAGCAATGACTGCTTGGCAGGCACTCTCGGGCCTCCTAAAACAGTCTTGCGTACTTCGCATGTTCTCCATGCAGACTGCATCGCAGCCTACGTGGAGACCATGCCCAGGCTTCCAGTCAGCGTCTGAGCGCCGAAACAAGGCGCTCAGACCAATTACAACACTGCTAAGGCAGCTTTGTGATTGGCAGACTGGGAGCCTGGGTGTGCTTCCTGTGGCCGAGCGAGGGTGAACAACAGAGGAGAGACGCAACGAGGAAGCAGCGAAAAGGTTTTTATCTTATTTTTTTATACCCGCATCCCCCGCGTTCAGCCCCCGCCCCCCTACCTCTGATCCATACCGGCCACCTTTGTCATTGGAACCTGTTGCATTGGCATTTGTATATGCTGAATTGGAATATTCTGAATTTGATTTTCTCCTTGCATTTGACCATTTCTGTATATTAGAGAAACTTTTATGAACTATAAGAGGGAAGTCCGGCTGGACTGTGAGAGAAGGAAACAAACTGTTAAATTTTACCTAACACTTACTTTAATGGAGGGCTGTTAAGATTACCTTACCCATATTCCTAATCTTATGCATCATTTTGTACTAGTTAGATTTAGATTGGGAATCGCTCACTATTTAGTTGCATTCCCTAACATGAAAATGTGTCCCCTGGATTCGACCCCCTGCCCATGTGATGGACAGAGTAAGCAAAGCACTGTGCACTTTAGTTTGTTCTGTGGTTTTTATTCTGGTTTTAGAAGTTACTATTTAAAACCGCTCTTTCTTTCGCAAGGTTATAGATCGCATATTGCTGCCCTAAAATGCTTGTCCGAATTAAATGATGCCAAGGTTTGTCTCAATGTAGCACTTTTTATTATAAATGCAATTAATATACGTAAAAGTATTATTGTTCCGACATAGTAATGACCCTCCAGGGACTCTAATAGAGACTGTACCCTCTTTAAAAAAAACAAAAAACGTTTTAAGTGTTTTTAGACATGATCAATTTGGGTCCATGGTGTATAATTGAGCGTCGCTTTGTATTATATTTTTACAATAATTATATTAATCATGTGTAATACAATCAGCTTTCTTATTTATGTATTCTTTTATGGTTGTTTTATACACACTGAATAAAGTTTTCCTAATCCAATTGACCATTTCCACTTATTCAATCTGGTATAAGCCTACACTCCCTCTTCCAATGCTCACTTTTGTTACACAAATGACAAGGGGTCTTCTTGCAACTTCTACACCAGAATTCAGATCAATCAGAACACCTCTACCCTGGGAAATAACAAATCCTCCTAAAACACATTGAGTCTTCAAACAAACAACTTGCATTCCACTAGAATTTCATGCAAGCGACTGATTCTGAATACATTTCTGAGCCAACCTCATCTTGGCTAGCATGAATTTCTCAGTTAACTTTTTCTGCTTCATTTCTTGTTAGTCACCACAATATTTTGCATACCTCAGAATCTCCTCTGACTCTGTTGTCTGCCAGCAAATCACACTCTGTTGTATGTGCATACTTATCTCTGGTCTTAAGCCAAGAATTAAGTGTGATATAAAGAAAATAATACTCTGTTCGGGATGTTCTCGTCTACTGTGTTGTTGAACCACCTGAAGCAGACTCCCATAGTAATCATTCACTGACTCTTTTGGCTCTTGTGAGGTTCTTTTTATTTTTATCCTGTCAATATCTTTTGGAGGAACCCACCTGTCAGAAATGGCAATGACCTTATCGTATTCATAACCACAGGAGATGGTGCATTAGTGTGGGGCATCTCTTGTTAGTTCTGCATGCAGCCATTGTACAGCAATTTTACATTCGGCCCACAAATCACTTGAACTGCAATATCAAAGAACGTATTTAAATCAATCCAGAGGACTTTCAAAATTTTAACAAATCTGTCAACTTGTGTATACTACTGTACAGGCTTCTCTCTCAATTTTGGAAAATTATTAATAAATGCTGCAAGATCTCCTCTGCTCCATGATACATGAACATACCCTCCAACTGGTCTCTCACTCAACAGAAAAGCAGAAGCTTCTTCATCTGTCGGTGGCTTATTATTTTCTTTTACTCCCTCTAATTGTTTCTTTTTCTTCATTCTTCTGTGCCCATTTGCTTTCTAATTTATCAAACTCACATCTGAAAACGCATTTTACTAATTCAGTGATGTGTAATCGCATTCCTGAAGAACGCATTGGCTCAATAGCTTCATCATCCAATTATACCCTGAAACTCTTCTGAAATGGGATACGTTTTGAAAGATTGACCTCATGTTTTCTGTCTAATTCAGTTAATTTATCATGAGTAGTTGCTGCACATCTAGTAATTTCGATATGACTTCTTTTCCTTGGTACTGATTCACATGCTCAAGATCTAAGCATCCTCTGAATATTTCCTCTAACTCTATTTTTTATCTCAGGACATTTAGCAGTCTTCCCTTTTCTGTCTGTTGTGTAGTGAGAACCTGATCTTCTGCACTTTCTGCCTTTTTATTCTCTGCAGCTTCTTCAAACCATGGGGGAAAAATCCCATCTTCAAATAGGTTTGTCTCACCCTGTGTCATTGGTGTCATAAAGACAATCCTTCTCCCTTCTCTTAATGACTGAACTGCTTGTGGTGGTGCCCAGGCAACAATCTGTTAATTCTGTGATAAACCCTGTCATAGGTGCTCTTCCAATGGCCCTTTGAACTACTGCATTAGGGACAACATTAATCGGAGCAGTTGTGCGAATCTCTATGGCTGTGCAGTAATAACCCTAGCAAAATGTGCTGGCACAGTTACAATAGAAGCAGTAATACAATGAGGCATCACTGTAGGAACATTCTCAGTTCGTGCAGGCACAACATTAGATATAATAGGTTGTAGAACAGTCTCTGTCATCTGTAATGGTCTTTCAATTTGAATCATATTTGGGTTCACAGGGGCTGTACCCACTGTTACATTAGAGGTTAAAGTACTCTCAGCGTTTGTTACAGGGACACATAAGGTGGTGGACACACGGCTAATAACGCATCCAAAATGTCATCCCCTGAATCACTATCAGTACCTGATTTCTTTGCAGCACCCTCATCATCATTTTCCTGTGTCTTATTCTTTTTCATCTTCTCATATTTTTCTGTAGTTCTGGCTGGATACAGTCTAGTCCCCTCAACTATAGCTTTGTTCCATCTTTGTTGTTCCTCGAGCATCTGCATAAGTACACATTGTTCTTCTTGTTTTATTCTTGTATTTTTCTCGCTCCTTAGCATGTGCTGTTTTCTCCCAAATATTCACTGCTTCGTATTGTGTGGGTCTAGGTGGTGGCTTCATCTCATATAGCTTTTCTCTCAGTCTTTCAATAATTTTCAGTTCAAATGTACCATATCTTGGAAACTCAAAGGACCTTCATTTTCAGTGATCTTGCACCAATGACGAAGCCACAAACATGTATGCAACCCCATATTCGTTGTCATATAATGTGCTGGTGTACCCTCAGGAGGCGCCTCTTCACCTTCCCGTACTGGAATTGTTACATCACCTCTTAAAACCTTTAAAACATTTCATGATTGCGAATTATTCAACAAATAGCAAAACAATGTAATTTGGATTGCCAAATTTCTGATTGTATTCCGTAAACGTCAGATTTCTCTTCTCCAATCCTGTTATAACTTTAATAATGGAAGACTCGTTAACCAATCTCGATGTGGCATGTACACAACAATTGACCTATAGCAGGGGAGCACTCTGTGTCACCATAAACCAATAACAGCGCGGCAGTACACCAGCCAACCAATCTCAGCGCGGCACACTACGACTCATGATCTTACTCCTTGCAGCGGCTCACCCACCTTTACAATTTCTCTTGTACACACAATTCTATAACTTTAAGCAAACGTAAATATACAATCTTTGCCTGCCCCTCTAAAGAAAAACAAAAGCAATTCATCAATCAGAGTATTATGATTTTAACACAGTCCAACTTTTTCACACAGAAAGATTTTTCACTCACACGAATGAAATTTAGACCAGCAGAAGTCACCCTAATCAATGTAGCTTTACCTTTGCTTAATTAGGTTCTGCCAACACCAATCAATATTAGTATATTCACAACAATTTGTTATAATCCCTATCTCAATTGTGTAGTTGACAGTACCTCATGACTTACATCACAAATCTTTGGCAGACAAGAAAAACATAAATCGACCAATGTGCTTTCTAGCACCAAAAAGTGTAAAGGGCCAACCGCTGCTGTCTGGTCTGGTCTGGCTGGACCGGGACCAACTCAAAGTTTCAGACCAACCACGATGGATAGTGAGTGGTTGGGCCCGGTCAAGATTTTGCCTTCACACTTAGTCACTTTTATGGAGCTTTTTCTCTCGGTTTTGAATTGACGACGACAGACTTCTGCAGCACTATGCCTCGGTGAGTCCTGGAGGTTTTTGTCTTCGTCATCAACGGCAGGGAGCTCCGTAGCTTTCAGCGAGGCAAGCCTGCGCTTTCAGGCTGAGAGCGGTTCGACTTCGCCGGCTTGATTCTCATCATCGGTGATGGTCTTCTCATTGAGCTTTTTCACAAAAGTTGGCAAACGTTCCCGAACTTTCACATCTTCTGAAAGGTTCCTTGAGGGTCAGAAAGGGTCCACAGCACCAACCAAGGTTTTAGAAGCTCTGGTTTGCCTCTTGGGGTCTGGGACTTCAACTCCCACAATCAGTGCATCTGGTCAATCCAAGTAAAATCCAGGTGGAGCTGATCAGCTGGAGTTGTCCTTGAAGTGGATGTTGCAGGTGGCTTCCTCCAGCACTTTTTTACCTGTTGCTGCTCAGGGAGTCCACTCGTTATCCTTCAAGACAGGCAAACTCCTTCTGTTGTGGAGCCTTTAGAGTGCAGCAGGTGCATCCCTTCTGAGTGCAGTCCTCTCTTGTGCAGTCCAAGGGTCCAGGATGGCAGTACTTCTTCGCTAGATGTTTTCAGGCAGGGATCTGAGGTGCTCCTGCAGATCTTCTATATTCATTCCCCATTCTGGGCTAGCAAGGTGAGGCACCCCAACCAATGGGCCTCAAGTTGCCACCCTCTGCCATGGCAATTTCCTGGGGAAGTGTGGCATATTTATCTCCCAGAACACACATTTCTCCAAAAATCAAAATGGAGACAATCTCTCCTTGGAGTGCAGGTCTGGCTAACTCAACCCACAGGTATGGCTAATGTTTCCCTACACTCCCCTTCCAGCCCCTTCCTAATCTAATTAGAGGGGCTCCTAAGTGGAGATCAAGGAAGTGGGGGCTAACCTGGGTCCTGTCACATCTGTGCTTCTACCTTTGAAGTTCAGTTTATCTCCCCAGCTCACTTCCTGTCCCCTGGCTTCTCCAGGAAGCAAATCTCCTCTCACCAAATGGCTATATTGTTTCAGCCCCAGGCCTCTCCACACCTTCCAAGGAAGCAGCTAGGCTCAGGCTGGCAGAGGCTGGCCAATTAGAAGAGGCTACTACAGGGCTGTTTTAGATAACTCCAGGAAAGTGAGTTCTAAAACTACTTTCCTGTAATATTTATAATACATCCAACCTTGGCAAGTTGTTGTAACTATTATTTAGATACTTTGAATTATGTTGCTAGCTAACTCTTGTCAAAAGTTAGAGTTTATTCAAGTTTAATAAAGCCATCACATGTTATGCTATGGAGCTAGCAGCACTACAATGAGGAAAACGGATTTGGTTGTTTTTCCCTCACCAGGGCATATAAAACATATTTTATAAGGCACCCTACCCTTGGAACACCTAGGGCAGACCTTAGGGGTGACTTATATGTAATAAAAGGTAGTTTTAGACTTTGGTAATATTTTTAATTCCAAAGTTGAATTTGTATACAAATTTATTTGTAAACCAGCCTGCAAGGCTGAAATGATACCAGACACCACAACATTAAGTGCATTAAGTCCACTGGGGTCTCTAAACTTACATGCCCTACCATATACTAAGGAGTTACTGGTAGGTTGTCTGAACCAATTGTAATCAAACCAATTGCCAAATACCTTTGAAACAGTGCACTGGCCCTGGGCCTGGTTAGCAGAGCCCAGGGCACATTCAGAGTCTGTAGCCACCAGTATCAGTCAAAAAACGGAAGTGATCAGGGCAAAAAGGATGACTTTCTTACACCCCCACACCCCAAGACGAAAGGTGATAGGTAACTAACCTAGACCCTGGTAGTCCTCATCAGCTTAGTGGAAAAACCTGGAAAGTCCATCTGCATTGGCATATGCAGTCCCAGGTCTGTGTTCCACTGTAAAGTCCATTCCCTGAAGGGAAAATTGGACCACCTCAACAGTTTTGGATTCTCCCCCATGCTCTGCATGAGCCATCTGAGATGTCTGTGGTCAGTTTGAACACGGAAGTGAGTACCAAACAGGTATGGTCACAGCTTCCTCAGGGACCAGACCACAGCAAAAGCTTCCCTCTCAATTGCACTCCATCTTTGCTCTCTGAGGAGTAATCGCCTGCTAATGAAGGAAACTGGCATACCTGGCCCTCTTAGTCCCCTGTGCCAACACTGTCCCAACACCTTGCTCTGAAGCATCTGTTTGTACCACACACTCCTTTGTGTACTCAGGGGCCAGTAAGACTGGTGCTGAACACATAGCCTCCTTCAGAGTATCAAAGGCCTTCTGACACTCTGGAGTCCAAATGATCTTTTTGGGCTGCTTTTTAGAGGTGAGTTCTGTCAGGTGAGCCACAATGGTCCCATGGTTCTGGACAAACATCCTATAGTACCCAGTCAGGCCAAGAAAGGTCCTGACCTGTGTCTGGGTTTTAGGAGCGTCCCACTGCAAGATGGTCTGGATCTTGGGCAGAAGATTTTGTACATGGCCTCCACCAACAATGTGGCTGAAATACCCCACTAAACCCTGCCCTATCTGGCATTTGCTTGCCTTCATAGTCAGACCCGCCTGCTGCAGGGCCTGAAGCACTTCCTTCAAGTGGACCAGGTGCTCCTCCCAGGTGGAACGGAATACAGCTATATCATCAAGATAAGCTGCACTGAAAGTTTCCCCCCAGTTAGGACCACCAACCTTTGGAAGGTGGCAGTGGCATCCCTCAAGCCAAAGGGCACCACTTTGAACTGAAAGTTGGGCTCTGGAGTGGAAAATGCTGCCAGTAACCTGAGGTCAGATCATATGTACTCAGGTGCTTTGCAGCCCCCAACCTGTCATTGAGCTCATCAGCCCTAGGTATGGGGTGAGCATCAGTCTTGGAGACTGCATTCAAACTCCTGTAGTCCACACTTAACCTTAATTCTTTCTCTCCCCCTTGGGAATTAGGTTTAGGCACGGCCACTGGACTGGCCCATGGACTGTCATAGGGCTCAATTACCCCCAACTCCAGCATCTTGGCTACTTCAGCGTTAATGCTAGCTGTGACCTGGTCAGACAACCTGTACAGCTTGTTTTTTACAGGTAGGCTGTCAACAGTGTCAACATCATGGGCACACCAAGTGATGATCCCAGGGTTCAAGGAGAACAGCCCAGCAAACTGCTCCAACACTTGTTTGCAGTCTTTGTGCTGCTGGTCTGTCAACTTGGGAGAGAGTGCAGCTCCCTCCACGGACTCATCTTGCGCATTGGTGGAGAGGAGATCTGGCAGAGGCTCACTCTCCTCCTCCCGTCGTTCATCTGTGACCATCATCATGGTCATGTCTACCCTCTCTTGGTGGGGTTTCAGTCGGTTGACATTGAGTACCCTGTGGGGATTCCTGGGGGTGCCTAGATCCACCAAGTAGGTGACCTCACCCTTTTTCTCCAAAATTGGATAGGGTCCAGTCCGTTTGTCCTGGAGTGCCCTGGTAACCACAGGTTTCAACACCACACCAACTGTCCTAGATGGAACTCAGGCATAGAAGCCTTCTGGTCATACCAGAGCTTCAGGAGCTCTTGGCTAGCCTCCAGGTTGCTGCTTGCTCTACTCATGTACTCCGCCATGCCAGACCGCAGGCCTAGCATATAGTCCAGCACATCCTGCTTGGTTCCTTGAGAGACTTCTCCCAAGTTTCTCTCACCAAACACAATGGCTACCATACAGGGTGCCCAAACAGTAACTCAAAGGGACTATAACCAAACCCTTTCTGAAGCACCTCTCTGCAGCAAACTGAAGGCATGGGAGGAGAACATCTGATCTCCTTCTAAGCTTGTCAGATAAGCCCACAATCATGCCCTTCAGGGTCTTATTAAATCTCTCCACCAGACTATTTGTCTAGCGATGATATGGGGTGGTGAACTTGTAGGTAACACCCCATTCATCCCACATCACCTTCAGATAGGTGGACATAAAGTTAGTCCCCCTGTCTGAGACCATCTCCTTTGGAAAACCCACTCTGGTGAAGACACCAAGCCAGGCTCTGGCCCCTGTGGGAGCAGTGACCATTCTGAGGGGTATTGCCTCTGGATTTCTGGTGGCATGGTCCACTACCACCTAGATATACCTATTCCCTGAGGCAGTTGGTGGGTATAGGGGACCAACAATGTCAGCCCCCACCCGCTCAAAGGGAGTCTCAACCGTTGGCAATGGTATCAAGTGAGCCTTTGGCTTGCCCCTTGTCTTGCCAGTGGCTTGGAAGGTGGCACAGGAGCTACAGAACTCCTTCACTTTGGCAGACATTTTGGACCAATAGAAATGGTTGATCAACCTGTTTTAGGTTTTTGTCTGACCCAAATGTCATGCCAAGGGGATGTCATGGTCCAAGGTGAGGAGTAATTCTCTGTTCTTCTGGGGGACCGCTTCTCTACTGGTTGCTCCTGGTTTTGGGTCCCTTGCCTCATTATAGAGGACTCTATCCTCCCAGTAGACCTTGTGGAATGCACTGACATCACCCTGTTCCTACCTGGAGGCAGTCTGCCTCAGGCTCTCAAGAGTGGGACTATCTCTTGGTCCCTGACACAGCTCCTCTCTGGTGGGTCCACCGGCTCCTTGCAATTCTGCCAAGTCAGACAGGTCTTGCAGGGGTGTAGTACCTACCTCAGAAGCCAGGTCCCCCGCCTCAGGTTTGTATTCCTCCTGGTTCTCTTGATCTGTTTGGGCTGGTTCACCAGACCCTGTGCCCCCTCTTTGGTTTCTGGAGACTTGGCCCATTGTTACAGGGTCAAAGTGTCCAGCACTCCCCTGATGTGCAGTCTGATCTAGTCACAGCACATACCCACTCAAGGAGGTCCAGTATCTGCACATGGACCTTCCTTTCCACCCCTGACCATTCAGTAGCTTCAAGATCTTTTCCCAGTAGACACTCTACTGGGAGGGCAGGAGACACAACTACCTTCTTAGGGCCAGTCATACCTCCCCATTCCAAGCTCACCATTGCCATGGGATGGATCTTGGCTCTGCTGTCTGCATAGGTTACCTGGTGGAATACACCAGGTAGAATCTTCTCTGGAGACACCAGTCTGTCCACAACCATGATAACACTGGCTCCTGTATCCCTCAGGGCCACAACCCCAGTCCCATTGTAGGTCTCTATCTGTACTTCTCCATGCTTGGAGGTATGGCTGCCAGGGCTGCAACTTCCAACCTACCCACAGAAACTAAGGTCACATCTTTATACCCCTTCCCCATCTCTGGGTCAACTTCCACCCCCACACCTACACTAGCAATCCCCTGGGACTGCCCACCAGTGGTGGGCTTCCATGAGCAGACTGCATCTTACCTCTTGTGTCCGTATTTGTAAAGCGCGAACTACTCACCCTTACGGGTGTCCTGGCTGCAAGCAGTCATAACACTAACCTGCCTTTGTATGGTCAAATAACTTCCCTGGAAACCCCTTCCCCTTGAACGTGGAATGGATCAGGTACCCACCCTCCTTGTGCAGGCGTTTGGGGACCTTTAGAGCACTCATTTTGTTTTTTATCTGAGTTATCTAGGGCTTTCCCCTGGGAGGGGACCTGTCCTCCTTTTTTCTGATCACCTCCTCGGTTCTTCTTGATCAACCTGGTGCGAACTCACTCATCTGCTGTCTCCCCTATTTCCCTGGGACTAGACAGTTTAGAGTCAACTAGATACTGGTATAACTTTTCTGAGGGACAATTGGCCAGTATGTGCTCCTTCGTCAACAAATTGTAAGCCCCTATTAGGCACTTACCTTGTTACCCTGTATCCAGCCATATAGTGCCTTCACAGATATATCTACAAAGTCAACCCAGGATTGGGTACTGACTTTATGTATGTCCCTAAACGTCATCCTATACTGCACAGGGGTGAGACCAAACCTCCTGACTAAGCTTTGTTTCATGTGGGAGTAGGACTCAACTTCCTCCCCCTCTAGGGTCAAGAGCCTGTCTCGCCCTGCTACTGGAATCAACTCCCACAGGAGTGAACACCAGTATTGAGAGCTCACTCTCATCATTTTAAGGGCCCTCTCAAAAGCTGTCAGCCACTTGTTAATGTCATTACCCTCCTGATATTTAGGGGCAATCCCCTTGGGCAGCCTTTGGTCAAACCCACCACCCCTAGACACCTCTGTCTCTTCTTTGCTGCCACCTTCTCTCTTTTCTTCATGTGCCCACTTCTTTTTGGCCAGGACCAACTTCTCTGCCTCTTGCTAACCGGGCCTCAAGTTCTCTCTCTCTGAGGGACAGTCCTGCTTCTCCTGTGGTGGATCCTCTCCCCACACTAGCTCTAGTCAGGGCCCTGGTTACTGTATGGGTGGACAGGCATTCAGCGTCCTCACCACTGAGGTCTAATGAGTCTTCCTCCCCTCCTCCTCTATTTCTGGAGCCTCCTATGTGTAAGAGACTGGATCTCCTAGCTGGGACTCTGTCCAGGCTATAAGGGCCTTTATCAGCTCTGCCTTCCAGGTAGTGGATAGTGCTGGTAGTTCCCTAGCCTTACACAACCCCCTAAGCTCTGCTACTATGAGAGTGGATAGGCTGGCCAGATCAAGCTCCATGGTATCTTAGTTTTGTGTAACACAAAAAAATATCTGTGGCAAAAACTGAAGCCAGAACAATTTAGAAAAAATAAAAAAATGAATCAATTAATATTAGTCCTAATCAAAAATCTAAAACAATTTTTGCACTAGGTCAATTTTGAGAATTTTTAATTGCCTCACTTAAGCACTGAATGGTGTTATCAAACACAAGTTCTGGATCCCATAATTGTGCACCAAATGTTGGAAGGTGGTTTATTAGTAGGTGCAGTTAGGTACCTACAGCTAGTAATAACACCACAATCACTAATAAGGTCCAGTCAAGTCTCAGTAAATTGATCCTTGCTTAATCCTTGGTTGCTTGGCTGACGAGCAGTTAGGCTTAATTTAGGACAGGTGTGTAAAGCATTTAATATCACCAAAACAGTAAGTAAGTAAAAAACACAACACAAAAATCCACTACCAATTTATAAAAATAGTGAATGTTTTTATCTTTAAAATGACACCAAAATATCAAAATTCCAATGTAGGGAACCCGAGATATGAATTTTTAAAATGATGGAGCGCGGGTCGGATTCATTGAGTAGTTGGAGCCGGTCAAGATTTTTCCTTCGCACTTGGTCACTTTTATGGAGCTTTTTCTCTTGACGTCGAGTGATCAGGCCCTCGGATCTGGATTTTGAGTTGATGACGATGGCCTGCTGCAGCGCGATACCTCGATGAGTCCTGGAGCCCTTTGTCTTTGTCGTCAACGACAAGGAGCTCCGGAGCTTTTAGTGGGAGGAAACTGCGCTGTCAGGCCGAGTTGTGGGTCGATGTTCTTGGCTTGACGCTCATCAACGGTGTCGGTCTTCATATGGAGCTTTTTCACAAAAGTTGGAAAAAAGTTCCTATACTTTCAGATGTACCTCTGAAAGGGTCCCTGGGTTAGGAAAAGTCCACAGCACCAGCCAAGGGTTCAGAAGCTCTGGTTTGCCTCTTCGGGTCTGGGACTCCAACTCCCACAATGCACCTGTTCAATCCAGGTGGAGCTGGTTAGCTGGAGTTGTCCTTGAAGTGGATGTTGCACGTGGGTTCTTCCAGCACTTTTCTACCTGTTGCTGCTCAGGGAGTCCACTCCTTATCCTTCAAGACAGGCAAACACCTTATGTTGTAGAGCCTTTAGCGTGCAACAGGTGGAATCCTTCTGAATGCAGTCCTCTCTTGTGCAGTCCAAGGGTCCAGCAGGGCAGTCCTTCGCCAGATGTTTTCAGGCAGGGATCTGAGGTGCTCATGCAGATGTCCCATATTTTCTCCAAGGATGCACATTTCTGCAAAAATCAAAATGAAGAAAATCTCTCCTTGGAGGGCAGGTCTGGCTAACCCAACCCACAGGTGTGGCTAACATTTCCCTACACTTCCCTTATCAGCCCTCTCCTAATCTTATTAGAGGGGCTCCCATCTGGCTGGGGATCAAGAAAGTGGGGGCTGGTCTGGGTCCGGTGACATCAGTGCTTCTAGCTTTGAAGTTTATCTCTCCAGCCCCCTTCCTGTCCCTGTCTTCTCTAGAAAGCAAATCTCCCACCAAATGGCTGTACTATTTCAGCCCCAGGCCTCTTCACACCTTCCCAGGGAGCCGCTTGGCTCAGGCTTTCAGAGGTGGCCAATCAGAAGACGCTGCAACAGGGCTGTTTTAGATAATTCCATGAAAGTAAGTTCTAAAACTACTTTCCTGCAATAGTTATAATAAATCCGTCCTTGTTGGATTTATTATAACTATTATTTATATATTTTGAATTATGTTGCTAGCTAACTCCTTTCAAAAATGTAACTTTTAAAAAAGTTTAACAAAGTCTTTCCATGTTAGCCTATGGATCTAGCAGCACTACAATGGGGAAAAACTGATTTGGCTGTGTTTTCCCTCACCAGGGCATAGAAAACATATTTGAGAATGTCCCTGGTTTTTATAACAAGACACCCTACTCTTGGGGCACCTAGGGCAGACCTTAGGGGTGACTTTGGACACGGTGTTATTTTAAAACCAGCCTGAAAGGTCGGACTCGCTTTAAAATGACACCCGATACCACAGCAGTGCACACTTAAGCGCATTAAGTCCACTGGGATCTCTAAGCCCACATGCCCTACCATATACTAAGGACTTACAGGTAGGTTGTCTGAACCAATTGCAATTACACCAATTACCATATACCTTTTAAACAGAGCACTGGCCCGGGGCCTGGTTAGCAGAGACCAGGTCACATTCAGAGTCAGTAACCACCAGTATCAGTCAAAAAATGGTGATCAGGGCAAAAAGGATGACTTTCCTACAGTAAGTCTGGGGATGCCTAAAGGAGCTGACAAAGCTTTTATTCTGAAAGTCAGCAAACTAAGGAGGGGCACACCCAATACTATGGCCTCTTTGATGTGAAAAGAACTACTGTTCATTAAAAATACACCTTTGACAACTGCTTGATCGGCCCGTGGGGCACTGATGCTAGTAACCATTTAAAACTCAAGAGGATGCTCCATCATGAAATTAATTCCAATGACGGCCTAAAGTCTATAAACTACGGAGCTATTTTAACAGAGTGTTGTGACTCTCTTAATCCAAAGCCTTATCTTCTGAACGGGTTGGAATATTTTAGGCACAGGGCCTTTATGAAGGTAAGATTCCAACAAATGAATCTTGTGAGGCTCACAGGATAGCACGGTCAGTAACATTAAAGGAAGACTCTGTCCGTTGAACAAAGTCTGTAATTCCTACCATCTCAAGATGACCCCGCCTCGTGCCACTGAGAGAGTGTTCCCTGTTCTCATTGTTTAGGGTATATAACATTCACGTCTGTTGCACTGAAATTATTTTTGGAGGACCGTCTCCCAGGAAGCATAAAACCTAGGAAGTGGCACCAATTGTTGTGGCGATTAACTGATATATATCTTTATTTTAGCTGTCATATTCATATGATCAATTATAATGATTTTTTGCGTAAATTTGGATTGCATTGATCCTCTTTTCTAAGTAAACTTGAAATATAATCCACAGGCTGGCACGCTCTTTTATGAACTGCTGGTGATGCACTTGAAACACGACACAAAGAATGTTTTGCCACTGAGTACAAAACTCCCAGTTTTCACTTGAGTCAAAATATGTTGTTTGTGTTCTATATAAGGGTCACCAACATAAGGTGAAAATAAAAAACAGATATTTCTATATAATTCTTCCATTTATTTTAAACAATATGATATTTTGAATACTTTTCAAGAATAATGCATATTTACCATCGAGACTATTACTTCAAAATAGATGATTAGTTATGTTCTCAAGTGTTTGGCATATTTTGAGGCCACTTCATATTATTGCTGGTGCTTGGAATGCCACTCTAGTTTGTTTACATGCATTTTAAACTTCAAGTACCTTTTTTGTTACCGCAATGCTATTTATTTATGCATGATCAATAGAGCAGTGAAAGGTTTTGAACAGCATGATATACAAAAGTGACTCTTGAGCTGCCAGTGATGCCATTTGGAACCTCACTGTGGAAACCCGCCTACACTTTTCTGTTGTGTATGGCCCCTCCTGCCCATCGATCAGCTGTACAAGGGCAGAGAAGTCATGCTAAACAACGAAAGGGCATGTTTTGTTTTCTGTTCCACTTGATTTCCCTCTCACGTCCCATATACTTTAAAATCTACGGGCCTGAGTCACAAACTGCACTTTGTAGTATGATTTGTAGTACTACCAAATGTTCTACAAATTGCAATTCACAAGATACTTGCAGAGTTTTATGCCTCTGCTGAATGCAGAGTCCCCGCACAATTAAGTATATGTTTTAGTAGTAAATTGAGGTGGGAGTGGAGGGAGTGAGTGGAAAAAGGAGCAGACTTCCTACAAAAGGGATTGGTTTAGGGAGGGACATCACTCTAGAGTAAGCCAATTGAAATATTCTGGGGTTGAAGATATGTAACCTACAATTTTGTAGAAAGTTTACTGAAAGTAGTAAACTTACTCCAAAGTGTACATTTCCTGAAAAGTTAGTGGTGGTGCCTTTCTCCATTCAAAATATTACTAAAGCAAGCATCCGAAATCCTGACTCCTACACCACTTTCCTTGGCACATCCTTCTTGCTCCCAGATGCCTAAACAAGGGTGCAGACTTCCACCCATCATACATGCTTTAGAAGCAGCCGCACCTCAATCTGAATGTGCTCCAACCATATTTACATCTATACCACATTTCTTCATCATTTCTTTCACCCACCTCACCAGAGTGGGTGAGGAAACAGACTTAAGGGGGTGTCTAAATGAAATAAGCAATTGTTCCACCCCAGAAGGTCTTAACATAGTTCTATACTCATATTCCTTCACACAACGCGCCACACACAATTTCTCCTTTTCATCCAAATATGGATAAAAATTGTTGAGGAATTAGTTTTTGTTCTTTGTTTTATATGGAAACAAATACCTTCAGGTGTAAAACACCTACTAGAAATCTCCAAAGCTCGAACATCTGAGACCCTACGTAAAGACAGCAAGCACAGCAGCATCGTCAATTTGAAGGATTATTCCTTTAAACTCAAATCCGTATTATCATTCCATGATTAAAGAAAAAGGAGAACGTGCGTAACATCCCAGAGGGCAATATACCTAGTACCTGGAGGCTTAGCCAACCTAATGCTTCTTAACAATCTCCTCACCATCACATCCTGACCAACGGTTAGGCCATTCACCAAAATGTGACCTGCTGAAATATCCGATCTATGCAAATTCACTGATCTATATGCTAGACCATTTAATAACTCAGTTAAAAAATGTAACACCTGAACTATTTCCGCTGATACGGGATCCAAATTCCTTTCAACACACCAACTGTTCCATTTATTCCAGGCCGATCTGTAGGGCTTCCTAGTTCCAGGCGCCCAGGACTCCTCAATGAGTTTCGAAGCCTCTGATGAAAGTCCTGGCTTTTCCAAACTCTCCTGAAAGTTTCCATGCCACAAGTTGCAGCTGACCTGTTTCTACTAGACCATGCACCTCTCCTTGATGTTCTCGTAAAATCTCTGGAAACACCGGAAGTAGCACTGGAAAATCTACACTCATCTCTAACATAATAGGGTACCATGCTTGAGAACTCCAGTACGGGCTTATCACCACCACCGTCTCTTTCCATTTGCGAATCATCCCTGTCACTCTGCCGATCATAGCTAATGGAGGGAAAGCGTAGGGATGAAGGCCTCTCCAGTCTTGAAGAAAAGCATCTATCCCGGCAGCCTACGGATGCCAACTGAAGAATTTCATCACCTGAGCATTGAGTCTGTTCGCAAATAGATCTATCAGAAATGGACCCCATAATTGGTTCAACATCATAAACACACCTTTGTCTAACATCCAATCGCTGGAATCGTAAAAATTCCTCGTGAACCAGTCTGCTATTGAATTTGACATTCCTGGAATGTGTTCTGCCTGAACAAATAGGCCTCTTTCCATGCAATACTCCCAAAAAACCATTGCTAGATCCAAAAGGCCCTTTGAACGAGGGCCTCCCAGCCTGTTCATATACCTTACCACAGACATATTGTCCATTCCCAATATTACTGAACATTTCGCAGTCTGCTGCCCAAAGCATTTTATCGCAAAAGACCCTGCTTACAACTCCAAACAATCTATATGCAAATTAATTTCTTGATCTGTCCAATGACCGCCTGTTTCTGCAATCCGCAGCATGCACCCCAACCTCCCAAACTTGCATCCACTTCCACAATCAAGTCCGCATTTTCTCCAAAAATTGCACGCCCATTCCAAGTTTCCATATTTCTTAGCCACCAAACCAATTCCTGTCTCGCTTCCTGAGTTAGCCATACATTCTCTGAATATTTCAATCCATTCCTAAAGTGAAAGGCCTTTAGTCTCTGTAATGCCCTTTAATGTAAAGGTCCCAGGAAGATAGCTTGAATTGTAGACGACAAAAGACCAACTATGCGGGTTAACATTCTCAAAGAAATACAGTTTGATCTCAGAGTATTTCTTATTTCCTTGCAAATCCTTTGCAACTTTTCCTTTGGTAACCTCAGGACACCCTCCACCATGTCTACTACAAAACCTAAAAATTGGGTTTGTTGACTTGGTACAAACTGTGACTTTGTTATGTTCACCACAAAACCCAAGGACTCCAGTAAACCCACTGCTAGTTTTGTATGTGTTAATAATTCTCTCCTGTCCTGTTCCATGATCAAAATATCATCCAAATAAATTATCAGACGCACACCCCTTTCTCTCAGATAAGCTGCCACAGGACGTAGGACCTTTGTAAAGCACCAGGGTGCTGACGACAGGCCGAAAGGCAAACATACAAACTTCCACATCTTTCTCTTCCACACAAATCTCAAAAACCTCTGGTGATTTAACCATATTGGAACTGTAAGGTAGGCATAGTTCAGATCCAAGCGTGTCATTCAATCTCCCTTCAGCAACACATCCTTCAACAAATGAATCCCTTCCATTTTGAAGTGATGGTAAACTACCCAGTTGTTCAGTTCTTGCAAATTTATTACTGGATGCATACCTTTGTCCTTCTTTTCTACAAGAATGATTTTGCTTACAAAACCACCCACTCGATCTCTTTCTCTCACAATTGCTCCTTTCTTGATTAACTCTTGAACTTCTATGTCTATGAGAGTCATCTGATCTTTTAGAAAAATTAGATTTCTTGGCATACAGTCTTGTACCGGGTAATCTACAAACTCTATACAAAACCCACGCACAGTTTCTAAAACCTAAGGATCCCTTGTGATCAACAACCATCCTTGATAAAACTTTGCAAGTCGGCCGCCCATTTTTAAGGTTGGTAACAGAAGGGTCTAGACTTACCAGTCGTTCCTCTGCTCCTTCTGTCCCCGCAGTTATATCTTCCCCTGAACCTCTGTCTCTGGGGGTAAAAACTGCCTCCGCGAAAGGATTGTTGTCCCTGGTAGCCTCTGAAACCACATGAGAAAGAGCCTCTGGTGATACCTTGCCCTCCCGGTACCTTGTTCTCCCGGCCAATCCAAAAACACTCTTGTTAAAGACTTTCTTAATCTCTTTCTGAGATTTCTGTAGTGAGCTAAAAGCACCCACATACCTCGAAAGGTCTTCAATAAATGCTTCCCCATATAGGAGACCATTCGCTGATGGACCTTTGTCTTTATTTGCAAGATCCACCAACTTTGGCTCTACCTTTAGCAAAATACCTTTTCTCCTTTCATTAGAAAGTGCCGTATTGGCGCTACCTATCAGACAAATCGCTCTCTGAACCCACTGACGTAATTCTTCAACATCAATATTATTCTTCCTCAGCCATGTCAACATTTTTTGTCAGTGGTCCAACCACATCTAACAACCTCTCCTGACAGGATCTGAGACCCCTATCTAGACCCTTCCTGGGGTCACGTGACCCCATGAAGGGTCTAGATTGCAATGAATTCAATAATATTCACATCGAGTTCCGGTGTCACCAACACCTTCTTATCAATGGAGGGCCAGGGGCATTCAGACCTCAACCTTACACAAACATCTTTGGGTATTTCCCTTCATATCCAATACTGAATGTATTCAGCTACATGGTCTGAAGGTGTCCATTCAGGGGAAAGAGGATGTTTGATTAATAAAGGATCAAACATGTTCTGGCCCAAATGGTCTAAAAGAGATCCATTCTCTTTTCTCAAAATGCCTTCCGCAGGCAACTTCGGAGATGCTTTTTTTTAGCTGAACTATGTGCACCCTCTGCCTCAGGCGCAGACCAAAAACACTCTTCATCCATCTTGAATGATTTAGAAGCCAGCAATTCTAACTTTCTTTCCATCCTAATAGACACCTCAGTAGTTATTTTCTCAATAGCCTTATTTAGCTTTTCTTCTAAGGAGAAATCCAGTGATCTTTCACCCTGCTCCATTATTCAATACAAAAAATTTGCTTTAATACTTCCAAAATATAAGAGAAAACAAAAATATGTATATGCCCAAACAGAAATATTTTAGCGATGGGAAAGTAACTCTATTGACAATAAACAGGGAACTTAAACCCAACTAAAGCTACCTTCTCAGAGAGAGTCTTAATAATAAATATATTAAACTCACAACACCAAAAACAAAGCGCTTCCCTCCGATGTCAGTTACTGCCTGAAGCGAAATCCAGTCACCACACGAACGTTCTGTTCAGTACAACCCCTACGGGCTCACTGCGGTGCCAAAAGGATGGAAAATTAACTGTAGCGGTCTAGAGACTCTTGCACTCGTTGGCTCTCAGGAAGCGATGTCAGACGCACGAGTCCTAGAGCCCATCGGAAATCTCGAGCAGAGTTCCGGTTGCCTGAGCGTGTGTGTAGTCCCGAGCATAGGGCAGCAGGCTCCTCTACCACATCACAAAAGCAGACGGGAAGGCGGCATCAGGTGAGCAAGCCAGCATGGGAGTGTTTCCATGACAACGTCTTCGCGAGGACCTATTGATCAAATTGTCGGTTAGGGCGAGCGATGACGGAACCGAATAGGCCTAATTAAATACCTCTACAAAAATACAAATAATTAAAATAAATTTGCAAACTCTAACTGGAATTCATAGTAAAAGGAGGGGAAAGACAAGACAAACCAGGGTATAAAAAAAAACCGGGGTATAGATAAAAAAAAACTGAGAATTCGATACCAATAAACTTAAGATGAATACGTTTATAAGTGTATAAATTGCACACATCCAGATCCAAAGCTCGAACTGTCTCTCATCCAAAACGCACATAAAATATCAAACAATCATGAGGTATTAATCTTTAAATGAACGCCAAACATTTATACTTATCTCAGTGAGCAGCAGCAATAAAAGAAGGAAGAGGACTGGTTGCTGGGGGGGGTTTATTATGTTTGGAATGTTTGTTTGAAGTTCTAAATTCTAGAAGCTTTTAACATGCTGCTGTGTTGTGGCAATAAAGGATTCATTGCCTAATATTGGCCTCCGGTCTTGACATAAAATCCAGCATTATTAGTTCACAACCTGATAAAATGCTGGAGTGTTTTAACAATTGTCGGAGGACATTGCTAGAGTATACCATACCATTTCAAAAAGTTTAAAGTTCATGTCAAGCTGTCTTAATGTGCTGATTTTGCCCCAAACTCTACATCTGGCCCTTAGTCTTCAGCCGCTCCAATCAGTTTCAAGATTAATTTGCTACACACTTACTAAGTCACAGTATGCCCTGGCAGAAGTAACACATTTGTGACTGTGTCAGTGATTGATGGTCTTTGTAGGCTGGTTGACGATGGTGATGTAGGGGCCTTGACTTCTTGACAGCCTTCAACACCATCGACAACACTGTACTTGCCAGTAGATTTTCTTTTTTTTTTTTTTTTAAAGTAATCGTTTATTGTTTTCAGAGCTTGTAAAATACATGACCGTATACATGACTCTGGAATGCAACGTTCACTGTAAGGTATTTACAAATAGAGCACATGCCAGTGGACCTGGCAAACTACTAAGGTCATTAGTCGATAGCCATGGGTACTTAGTTCAACAGTACCAATAATAATAGCAACAAAACTGATAATAACCGCAACCTCTCATCATAATGAGAACAGAGTAAGGCACATGAGACTATAGTTCTAATGACCCCCCACATTGAGGCTAAGCTAAAACCTGCCTCCATCCCCTAGGACTTCCATCCCCCCTTCTATCTCAGTATTCAAGCTTATTGTTGTGTTTCCTCACAATCCCTTTCCAGCAGGCATCTGTCATTAGGATAGGGGAATCTACGGACCATTATTAATAGGTGGCAGCAACATGGATTGAGGACGACAACGTCGTGGTAGCCACCGGAACCGAACCTGGTAGGTCTCTAGAGCAGCCAGTCTTCTAGGGAGTATTCTAGTCCGGTAATCGATTGCCGATGTGTCCTTTGAGAATCTCTAGTAGGAGCCGAATAGATGTGTTCAATAAGAAATTCACAAAACAAAACAGGAGTAAGCAAGTTACCAAGTTCCTTAGAGATGTCCCTCACAAAGAGTGCGATAAAAGTGCCTTTAGGTTTTTTTAAAAGACCCCTCACCCACCACCCTAGTTAGTGGCATGCTTCATCATTGGGGCCTCACCCGAGACACCTAGCGCGCCAAGGGTGTGGTTTGACACCTGATTAGAGGGGAGCTGGGTTTTTTGGGGGGGTGTTTTTATCTCAAATGCGACAAGGAGGTGTATTAAAATTGCTTTCTGGGTTACCCACCAATGTAGTGTATTTTTTAATAATGGTACCCTTGGACAAAGTTTAAAAGCAGTGGTGGATTTGTGGCGAGGAACTAATGACCTCTCACATCCTTGATATAGGTCGACCTGTTTCAGTCATAATGTCCTGGGTGTTGGTATGGTATTCCTCAGGACCAGTTGCGTGCGCACTAAGGAATGCGACTTTTATGACAGTGCTTAACTTATGGATTTTTGTATTACTCCATTTGAGTATCTGTTTGAAATATAAAAGGAGAGAGACACATTGTTTTGTACTGTAGTAGACAACACGTCCAAGGGTCAAGGGCTAAGCACTCTCTGCGGGCTTGAGCCATCATGCATACCGTCCATAGCAAATGGAACCACCATGCCCTTGGAAGGTTAAAAGCTGACTATGATAGGGTGGGAGGATGCGATGGTTCTATGACCCTAAACTAAACACCAACATGTTTCAGCCCTTGCTATTGGCCTATTTATTGGTCCTGGGCTTTTGTCGGGGTGGGATGCGAGAAGGTTACTTCCCCCAGAGACGTGAATGCAAGTGCTCATGCAATTAACATGTATCATATTACAAAAAGAGGGAAAGTCTAATACCTGCCGCTGTGTTCTTAGAGGAATTACCTGTAAAAGAAAGCAAAAAAGAGCAGAGAAACACATAAGATAAACATATTTTGTACCATATGTGCTATGAAGCCGGAGTGAGGCTAATGGTTGCAAAGTATAATCACTGTTGTCGTCCCCCCCTGAGCAAAGTGCTGTGAAAGTGCCTGGTACAATGTGGGGAGCACCAGGAAGTGAGTAGATCTGGTGTTCATGAATCTGATATTATACCAGTGAGCACATTCATGGTTTGTCGATCATCCATACATTATACGGGTGGGTTGTGCAATCAAAATTAATTTCATTCGTGCCATTCTCAATAGTAATGCTACTCAGATTCACACACACATGCAAGGAAGGGTCCGAGTTGTGGGTGTCATGATTTGTTAATGGCGGTGTAGAAAGGCACCCTGTGATAAACAGGGCGCTAGCTCCCAACGAGGAGCTTTGAGGGGGAGGCCTTGTAGTCACACTCTAAGGATATAGTTGAGAAAAAACAAAACAGAGAAAAAAAGCCAGCATTAGTATTCAAATTGAACAAGTTAGGAGACTACTGTAAGGAGTCCCCTTGGGACGAGGAGTGGCTGTAGGCTCGGAGTCTCATTTTTCCAATGGGTAAAAACTTACTTTGTCAAACGTCAATCCCTGTCAGAGACCTACTGTGCTCAGCTCCCCTGCTTGTCCGTGAAGGGAGTGAGGAGTCTGGTTTAAAAGTAGTGGACTCGCGGGCGTGTGCCAGTCACGGGGTTAGTGAGCCCCGCCTTGCTTGGTTTCCAAAGATTGAGCTGCAATTGTGCGGGCGTTGGGGGCTCGGCAGCACATGACTTAGGTCCCAAACCTCACGCATGTCAGGTCAGGAGAATCTTGCGTATGGACTTGACTCAAGTGTTTTGGAAGCCGGCGGGGAGGGGCTTCTCACTCCAGTTGTGCACAAAAACACAGAGGAATTATACTGTGATGTTTTAGTATGAACGATAAAGTTATTGCCGCAAACAAAACCGATGATCGGTCAAAAGTGTAGACAACATTATGAGTATCCGAAGACCTCGATGTCATGGCCCTAGTTATTGAGAAATCCCAAAACTTACATCTTTGTCTTAATTAATTGCCCATGAGGACAAGGCAGAGCATCCATGGACCGAGAGGTGGGTAATACATAAGGAGCTCTTCTTAGTGCCCAGTCGGGGGAGCATCTGGATTATTGAACTATCAATGTTAATGTCAAGGACAAGGCATACGGGCAGTCTTTTTTGCCATAGCGGTATGGGGTGCTTTCGGATTCAGATTCTAACAGTATTTAAATTGTGTTAAGAGAAAGCCATGTCACCTCTATAGCTGTCTCATGGTAATTTCAGGAGCCACTGTGATCCAAGATAGGGAAGACTACAGAAGGTCGTGTCTCTCACTTTTACAAGATGGCAGAAATTACAGACTCCTCCGCACCGATCCAACTACAAGAATCCAATCCAACTGCTCTTTTTTGGTTTCTTTTACAGGTAAATCCTCTAAGAAAACAGCGGCAGGTATTAGACTTGCCCTCTTTTTGTAATATGATACATGTTAATTGCATGAGCACTCGCATTCACGTCTCTGGGGGAAGTGACCTCTTCGCATCCCACCCTGACGAAAGCCCTGGACCAATAAATAGGCCAATAACAAGGGCTGAAACATGTTGGTGTTTAGTTTAGGGTCATAGGACCATCGCATCCTCCCACCCTATCATAGTCAGCTTTTAACCTTCCCTCCCACTCCACTAATAAAGGATACTTTAGGAGCGGGAGAGGAATTTTATCTTTAACGTTACGCCCCCATACACTATTTCTATAATAAGTGCTCCCTGAAACACGGTTGAGCCCACCCGACCTTTAGGAGTCGGGGTGAGCCCAATGATGAAGCATGTCACTATTAGAGTGAGTGAGGGCTATAATAAGAAAAGGGTCTACCTCCCTTTCCACCCTTGAATCAAGGGGGGTTAACAGAACTAGGGATCTGCAGACCTGATTGGGTGTTTTCCTACACCCAATACACTTCATCCGTAAAACCTCTGACCCCTGGTCAAAGGCAGACTCTCTCCCCAGCAGCTCCGCTCATATTTCACCGCCGCTGAGCCTCGAGCCCCCTACTGGGAGGGTTCGAGGCCCCTTGCCTACCAGTGCTCCGCCCCTTGGCGCTCGTAATTCCCAGTATTGTCCGTTTTATCCTGCTATCTTGTAACTGTGCTCCAGTTGTGCCCTTGTATATTGTGCTGTTTTTTTGTCTTTATTGTGACTTATTGTTCCACTTTTGGCCCTCCTTACTCCTGCTGTGCCCTTCTCGCCGCTCCCTTCTCCCGCCGCTGCTGCCCCTGCAGCCCCACCCCCTGTCCTCACACGCTCCCGCCTCCCAGCTGATCGTCCCTCCCCTACTTAATGGCGGCCGCTGCGTGGTCGCACAGCGGATGTGCGCAGCGGGCGCGCCACTGGCGCGGCAAGCCCGTCTGGCCCGTCCGCGACCTGTCCGCGGCCAGCGCCAGGAACCCTGGATCTCCGACCGTCTGTCGCTACGACACCACCACCCTCCTCGCACTCAACCCCGGAAGACCCACAGACTGCAAACTGGCCTCACCGAACATGACCCACGGCCAGTTCTCCTGCCTCTGCTGCCGCCGGACCTTCACCACCACCCCGACCCCCAACACCACCACCACCAACGACACCCTCAGCTGCATCCTCCTCAACGTGCGCCCCGTACACAAGCACGCCATGGAAATCTGGCACCTACTCGACTCTCTTTCACCCGACCTTCTTCACAGAGACGTGGACCAACGCCACCTCCACCCCCGACATCAACACCGCCATCCCGGATGGCTACAAGATCCAGAGGAAGGACCGCCCCAACCACCCGGGAGGAGACCTCGCCATAGTCCACAAAAACACCCTCTGCCTCACCACCTCCAGCGAGACCATCCCCTCCGCCGAACACCTGCACTTCCAGATCAAGACCAGCCCCAAGACCACACTCCGTGGGACACTCATCTACAGACCCCCCGGCCCCCGGACACCCTTCACCACCACCATCACTGACTTCATTGCACCCCACGCCATCGCATCAATGAACTACATACTCATCGGAGACCTCAACTTCCACCTCGACAACCCCAGTGACCTCAACTCCACCATCCTCTGCGACAACCTCGCAAACATCGGACTCAACCAGCTCGTCAACACACCGACACACAAGGCAGGGCACACCCTCGACCCAATCTTCGCTGCAGGAAACAGCGTCCACTTCAGCTACACAACGCAACCACCTTGGACCGACCACCACTGCGTCCACTTCACCGTCGAGAAACCCAAAGCACCTAAACTAGCCCCCCGCCCACCACGAAGGAACTGGAGCAAGATCACCAACGAGCAACTGAACTCCATCCTCTCCCGAGCCAAACACACCTGGGCAACCGACGCAAACACCGCAGCCAGAGAACTCCACACGTGGATCTCCAATTGCGCAGACGAGCTCGCCCCGCTACGCAACCCCGGCAAACAACACCTCAGAAAAGCCGCCTGGTTCACCACCAACCTCCAAGAAGCCAGACGCACCTGCAGACGCCTGGAAAAGATCTGGAGGAATACCAAGACAACCGACAGCTACTCCACCTACAAGAAGGCCATGGCAGACAACCACAACCAAATCAGAACAACCAAAAGGAACTTCATCCACAACAAAATCCTCACCAATTCCAAGGAACTATTCAACATCATCCAGGAATTCACCAACCCACGCAGCGAAGCCACAGACATCACCCCATCCCAGAACCTCTGCGACAAGCTCGGAACCTTCTTCCACCTCAAGATCAGAACACTCTACGACAACTTCACCGACCCCCCTCAAGACACCTCCACCACCCCTTCGCCTCCCCGTGATACCAGCCACCCCACCATCTCCATCTGGACACCAACCACGACCAGGGACACCGCCGCGGCCATGAAAGGCACCCACTCAGGGGCCCCCACCGACCCGTGCCCCCGCACATCTACCACAGAGCCACAGACACCATCGCACCCCAACTGCAACACACCATCAACACCACCTTCAAAACAGGCACCTTCCCAGATGACTGGAAGCGCGCCGAAGTCAGGCCCCGGCTCAAGAAACCCACGGCGGACCCCACTGACCTCAAAAACTACTGGCCCATCTCGCTGCTCCCCTTCGCAGCCAAAGTGTCGCGATTCTGAGTCAGAGAAGGGAGCCGGGGTTGTCTGCTCACTCCTCCCTGTGTAGTGCAAGCACAGGGAGGCTCAGGGAGAACATGGCGCCACAGAACGGAGCGCAGGTGACCAAGAACGACAAGGCCCAGAATGCCAAGGGGCAGAGACCCGCGCATCACAGCAGGAGCCGCCTGTTCATTTGCCGGCTATAAAGCCCCACCTTTTCCTACAAACGGGGCTTGACAAACTTCCTGATTACCCCCGTGCATGCAGCGCTCAGCGGATGGTGTTCCCCGCAGGAGTCGGAGCGCTGAAAATCAACCGAAGCTGCAGAGCCGCTTCTTGCTGAATTCCCGACCAATGTGTTTCACGGACAGCGGTGTTTTGTTTCGCTGAGACTTCAAGGGCGCAGGAGCCCTTTCAGGTATTTAGGTTCTCGTGGGGTTGCGGTTGCTATTCCCGCTCCTCCCGCAATTTGTATTATTACTTTCACTCCCCTGTCTCCCGGACTCGGAGGGGACTACCGGCATAAGGATTCCCTGGTGTTCCATTTTCGCAGTGACGTAACTGTGAGTACGGATACCGGACGAATCATCCTGCTTACCGCCAGTAACCCGGAACTATTTTCAGAGTCCTGGATTCCCTTTTTTGCTTTCTGGATCCACTGTGGTTTGTTATAGTAAGGAGGGGTCTTTTTGGGCATACAGATATATGAAGAAAGACAGTTATATGACTGGTTTTGTTACTGTCCTTCCTCCTCACATGTATATCTTTGTTGTTTCTTCCCTCTGCAGCTCACTCTTGAGGGGTCTTGAGGGGTCTTAACTAGTGCTGGAGTACTCCACCAGACGATAGAGCCAAACCGCAGTATCTGTTGTTTTCTCCACTCCCTTTTTTCCCCGAGGTGCTTCCTTACACAGTGGTATTTGTGTTCCTCTGGGTGGGGTTGTTCCTTAGGGAGGAAGGGGGCCTTCTTCACGTCATCGTCTCTGCTGGTCGACTTCTGAGGTTAGTGGCCTTACAGATCTTATGCCACTAACGGCCTGACAGATTGTCAAGCACACGTTAGTTACCCAGCCCGGACGATGGACATCAACGTGGTGTTGACTTCGCTGCTGGAGAGCGTTGCGGCTCTGCAGAAGGAGGTACATACCTCGCGCTTGGAGAATCAAGAGCTGAAAAAAGAGATGGGCACTTTACGTAGGGAGGTGGCAGGTATTACTAGAAAAGGCACAGGAAAGGAGTCATACATAAGGGAGTGGACACTCCCCCCTCCGGTCTCTACCACTACACCTATCACAGGGGGAGGTACACCAGGCCCCGGGTTCTTTTCAGTGCCAGCGGCGACTACCTCTCCTGATGGGTCGACT
Organism: Calotriton arnoldi; assembly: GCA_963921515.1. Classification (NCBI taxonomy): domain Eukaryota; kingdom Metazoa; phylum Chordata; class Amphibia; order Caudata; family Salamandridae; genus Calotriton; species Calotriton arnoldi. The sequence goes on from CAWUFW010000533.1 coordinate 3,762,374, forward strand.
CCCACAGTCCACGTCATACAGAACCATGGGATAACCCTGGCACCACCCGAACGCTTTTACGGTGATCCCAAGAAATTCGAGACGTTCCTCAACCAATGCAGGCTCCACTTCCTCTGTAAACCTACTGTATTTCAGGACGACGCGGCAAAGACCTCATTCATGATGTCCTACATGGGAGGAACGCCGCCAGCTGGACCATCCCCTTGATGGAACGAAACGATCCGGTGCTGCACAATTTTCAGGATTTTTGTCTAGAGATGAGGAAGCTGTTTGATAGGAAGTCACACATGATGACTCTGGACCGAGAACTCATAACTCTACGACAGGGGTCACAGGACTTGTTGACCTACATCACCACCTTCAACCGCCTCCTGGTGGAAACAGACTGGCCTCAAGAGAAACGGACTACATTGTTCTATCAGGGACTGCGAGGAGAACTAAAAGACGTACTGTCGCAGGTAGTCCAACTACCCCTTACCTGTGAGGAGTTAATCGACCTCACTGTCCAGCTAGATCATCGCTTACTGGAAAGGAAGAGAGATCGAAGTAGAAGCGACACCCGTTTTCTCCTCCCCCGATTTAAGCCAGCTGTCGAAGAACATCCGAAGCAGTCTGAAGGACCAGAGCCGATGCAGATTGGAGGACTACGGGGCCCGCTCACTGCTGAAGAGAGAGAGAAAAGACGGCAGCAAAAGCTGTGCTTATACTGTGGAAAAAGCGGCCACTTCATTAGAGAATGCCGAGCACGAGCTAAGCTACCCGAAAAATCGACCACTTTCAGGATGCAAGCTGCTACTTTTCCACAAACGACGGAAAACTAACGAACCCGAGCCAGGAAGGGATCTCTGTCTTGGGTTCAGAATCTAACATGGTCCCTTTAACTCTGGCTAACACCATTCAGCCTTCTGTGGCTCATATGAATGTGTGCGCAACTCTATGGGTGTCCAAAACGTCTTCCATTGACGTCTCTGCCCTTTTGGATTCCGGAGCCACTGGAAATTTCATCGATCAACAGTATGCCTGGAGCATCGGGGTACCATACGAAAGCAAGAAAACACCTGAACTAGTGAAGGCAGTAGACGGAAAGGCCTTGACATCCGGACCGGTGAGGTACCACACTTGCCCCCTTACGATGCGGATAGGAGAGAACCACTTTGAAACTATCCAGTTCGACTTAATAGACGCACCACACTTCCGTCTCATTCTGGGTATGCCATGGCTAACTCTTCATGACCCTGTTATCCGGTGGGCGGACCGCACTGTGTCCTTAACCTCCGGATATTGCACGGACCAGTGCATCAAACGACTAGCTCACCCGGACGTTTTTACCGGTACGCAGGCAGGCTTCCTAACAAAGGGATGCGAAGACCACGGGTATTGCTGTTCTGTCATGCTTCCTGATGTCTACAAGGACTACAAGCCTGTCTTCGACAAGCAGGAGGCGACACGTTTACCACCTCATCGGACGTATGATTGCCGGATCGACCTCGTGCCTGGAGCGGACATCTCTTGTAGCAGGGTGTATGCCCTGACGGAGCCCGAGACCCGCTATCTGAAGAATTACCTGGAAGAGAATCTAGCCTCTGGCTTCATCAGGCATTCCTCGTCACCAGCCTCTTCTCCTCTCTTCTTTATAACTAAGAAGGATTGTGACGAGTTGAGGACATGTATTGACTATAGGGCGATCAACAAGGTAACCATAAAGAACAGATACCCACTGCCCTTAATACCGGTACTGTTGGATCAGATCAAAGGAGCACGAATCTTTACGAAACTGGATCTCCGAGGGGCGTACCACTTGGTCAGAGTCAAAACCGGCGATGAATGGAAGACCGCCTTCAGGACCAAATTCGGGCTCTATGAGTATCAGGTGATGCCCTTCGGGCTATGCAACGCCCCGGCAGCGTTTCAATTTTTCATGGATGAGGTGCTTCGGGGCTTGTTAGACACCTGTTGCATCGTATACATCGACGATATCCTCATCTATTCGTCAAACCCCGAGAACACATCACTCATGTGAAGGCGGTATTTAACAGACTTCAACAACATTCGCTGTACGCCAAACTTGAAAAATGCCTGTTCCATGTGACAGAGGTCGCTTTTCTGGGGTATGTCATTAATGCTCAAGGCTTCCAGATGGACATGGGCAAGGTAGAAGCAATCACGCAATGGAAGGCACCTCAGCACGTCAAGGCAGTACAGAGCTTCTTAGGGTTTGCAAACTACTACCGGCGTTTCATTAAAGACTTCTCCAAAATAATACACCCTATATCACGACTGCTTAGAAAGAATACCACATTTTCCTGGGATCAAGAAGCAGATCGTGCCTTTCGAGAGCTGAAGAATCGATTCACCCAAGCTCCTATCTTACGACATCCTAACCCGAGCCTGCCATTCGTAGTGGAAACGGATGCGTCACAATACGCCATAGGAGGCGTACTGTCACAAAGACACCCGGATACAGGACAACTCCATCCAGTGGCGTACTACTCCAAGAAGATCTCCCCTAGCGAGGTCAATTATTCCATCACAGATAAGGAGCTATTGGCGATCAAACGAGCATGTGAGGAATGGAGGCACTACCTCCTAGGGGCTTTGCACACAATCGAAATCTTCACAGACCACCGGAATCTATTGTTCCTGAAATCTGCTAGAGCCCTCACTCCACGCCAGCTACGGTGGTCTCTATTTTTCTCCGATTTTGATTTCGTCATTAAATACAGACCAGGACCCCAAAACGGTAAGGCAGACGCGCTGTCACGATTGGACGAACCTACGGACACCGAACTAGACGTACCCCAAGAACCTCCCTTCATCCTCCCTGAGAACGCTTTCCAGTATGAAACCGTAGCGTTGATCACGTCAAATGATTTCCTGGAAGACCTGAAAACGTCCTTGGACAGCGTGGATGGCCGTGCCTGGATACAGGAAGACCCCGAACATAGAACCACAAAAGACAATCTATTATACCACTACCATACCTTGTATGTTCCCCACAAGGCTCAACAACTACAAGTGCTAGCTTGGGCTCACGACTCAACGTTAGGAGGACATCTAGGGGAACACAAAACCATCGCCAACATTGAGAGATCCTTTTGGTGGTCCTCACTAAAGAAACGATACCAAGAATTACATCAGAGACTGCGCTATCTGTGCCCAAGGCAAGGCCAGCCATTCCAAACCCGTGGGGTTGTTACGCCCCATACCCGTGCCTCCTCTCCCGTGGCACACGGTGTCGATGGACTTCATCGTTGAAATGCCATCCTGCGAAGGTTATACCACTATCTTAGTGGTGGTCGATCACTTGACAAAAATGGGACATTTTATCCCCCTGAAACGACTGCCTACCTCGGCCGAACTGGCTGTTGTCTTCCTCCAGCATGTGGTGAGGGCCCACGGACTACCCAGGGTACTTATAACAGACAGAGGTGCCCAGTTCACTTCCCGATTCTGGAGAGCGTTATGTGACACCATGAGAGTGGAGGTCCGATTGTCCACCAGCTACCACCCCCAGACAGACGGAAAAACGGAAAGGCTCAACGAAACACTCGAGCAATACTTGCGTTGTTTTACCCTCCAAAACACCTCAGACTGGTACCCATTGATCTGGATGGCAGAGTTTGTTTACAACAACGCAGACCATTCCACATTAGGGTGTTCTCCCTTTTTCTGTCTCTATGGGTTTCATCCGAACATGCTCCCTTTCGAATGGCCTGTAGTGTCACGACATCCCACCATACAGGAACATCACGCCCATCTCAGAGCAGTGCTCATTAAAGCAAAGGGTCAGCTAGAAGCATCACAAAGGGCACACAAGCATCAAGCTGATAAAAAAAGAACCCCTGAGCCTACTTATCAAGTGGGAGATAAGGTATGGTTAGCGACAAAGAATCTGCACCTAAAAGGGGTGGGTAAATTGGCTCCTGGGTATGTAGGGCCCTATGGTATCGAACAAATCATTAATCCTGTTGCTGTAAGGTTGTCTTTACCCCAGTCATGGAATATTCACCCCGTGTTCCACGTGTCCTTGCTTAGGCCCTGTTCAGTCAGCATGAGGTTACCCTCTACACCATTGCCTATAGAAGTTGAGGGGCAGGAGGAATACGAGGTTCGAGAACTATTGGATTCTAGGCTAGTGAGGGGACGAGTGCAGTACCTAGTGGACTGGAAGGGTTATGGTGTGGAGGACAGAACCTGGGAACCGGTAACCCACCTGCACTGCCCACGGTTGTTGGAGCGATTTCATACCAAGTACCCAGGAAACCAGGGCAACCGCTGAGGCGTCAGTCCTCGAGAGTGGGTTCTGTCGTGATTCTGAGTCAGAGAAGGGAGCCGGGGTTGTCTGCTCACTCCTCCCCGTGTAGTGCAAGCACAGGGAGGCTCAGGGAGAACAGGGCGCCACAGAACGGAGCGCAGGTGACCAAGAACCACAAGGCCCAGAATGCCAAGGGGCAGAGACCCGCGCATCACAGCAGGAGCCGCCTGTTCATTTGCTGGCTATAAAGCCCCACCTTTTCCTACAAACGGGGCTTGACAAACTTCCTGATTACCCCCGTGCATGCAGTGCTCAGCGGATGGTGTTCCCCGCAGGAGTCGGAGCGCTGAAAATCAACCGAAGCTGCCGAGCCGCTTCTTGCTGAATTCCCGACCAATGTGTTTCACGGACAGCGGTGTTTTGTTTCGCTGAGACTTCAAGGGCGCAGGAGCCCTTTCAGGTATTTAGGTTCTCGTGGGGTTGCGGTTGCTATTCCCGCTCCTCCCGCAATTTGTATTATTACTTTCACTCCCCTGTCTCCCGGACTCGGAGGGGACTACCGGCATAAGGATTCCCTGGTGTTCCATTTTCGCAGTGACGTAACTGTGAGTACGGATACCGGACGAATCATCCTGCTTACCGCCAGTAACCCGGAACTATTTTCAGAGTCCTGGATTCCCTTTTTTGCTTTCTGGATCCACTGTGGTTTGTTATAGTAAGGAGGGGTCTTTTTGGGCATACAGATATATGAAGAAAGACAGTTATATGACTGGTGTTGTTACTGTCCTTCCTCCTCACATGTATATCTTTGTTGTTTCTTCCCTCTGCAGCTCACTCTTGAGGGGTCTTGAGGGGTCTTAACTAGTGCTGGACTACTCCACCAGACGATAGAGCCAAACCGCAGTATCTGTTGTTTTCTCCACTCCCTTTTTTCCCCGAGGTGCTTCCTTACACAGTGGTATTTGTGTTCCTCTGGGTGGGGTTGTTCCTTAGGGAGGAAGGGGGCCTTCTTCACGTCATCGTCTCTGCTGGTCGACTTCTGAGGTTAGTGGCCTTACAGATCTTATGCCACTAACGGCCTGACACAAAGTGGCAGAAAAAGCAGTCAACAGGGAACTGACAAGATTAATCGAAGAACACACCGTCCTCGACCCGTCCCAATCCGGATTCCGAGCCAACCACAGCACCGAGACCGCCCTACTTGCAGCCACAGACAACATCCGCACTCTCCTGGACCAGGGCCACTCCGCGGCCCTCATCCTCCTCGACCTGTCTGCAGCCTTCGACACCGTCTTTCATCGCACACTAATCACCAGACTACGCGAGGCCGGTATACAAAGAACGGCCCTAGACTGGATCCGCTCGTTCCTCACCGGAAGAAGCCAAAGGATCAGACTACCGCCCTTCCTCTCCGCCCCCACCGACATCACCTGTGAAGTACCACATGGGTCATCTCTGAGCCCGACCCTCTTCAACATCTACGCCCCCCTCGCAGACATCGTCCGACAACACGGCCTTAACATAGTATCCTACGCCGACGACACTCAGCTCATCCTCTCCCTCACCAAAGACCCCACAACCGCAAAACTCAACTTTCAGAGAGGAATGCAAGAAGTGGCAGTCTGGATGACCAACAGCTGCCTAAAACTCAACGCAGAGAAAACATAAGTCCTCATCCTTGGAACCACCCCTTCAGCATGGGACAACACCTGGAGGCCCGCAGCCCTCGGAAGCCCACCTACCCCCACAGACCACGCCAAGAACCTCGGCATCGTACTCGACTCATCACTCACCATGAACCGACAGGTCAACGCCGTCACCTCCAGCTGCTTCAACAACCTCCGCATCCTCCGAAAGACCTTCAAATGGATCCCCCCCGAATCGAGGAAAACAGTCACCCACTCACTCATCACCAGCAAACTTGACTATGGCAATGCACTCTACGCCGGCATCAACAATTCCCTACTCCGCAAGCTACAAACAATACAGAACACCGCGGCCAGACTCGTCCTCGGCATCCCCAGGCACGAACACATCAGCCAACACCTGCGGCGACTCCACTGGCTCCCTGTGGAGAGGAGAGTCACCTTCAAAATCCTCACTCATGCCTACAAGTGCCTGCACAACAACGGACCCAAATACCTCAACAACAGATTTAACTTCCACGTACCCAAAAGAAACCTGTGATCATCCAGCCTCGCATTGGCTGAAACCCCTCGGATCCTCAGAGCCAGATCAGACGGAAGATCGTTCTCTCACATCGCAGCCAAGACCTGGAATGAACTACCGGCAGACATCAGAAACGCACCCTCCCTGAACACCTTCAGGAAGACCCTCAAGACCTGGCTATTCGGCTGAACGGAGCGGCCTACCCCCCCCCCCCCAGCGCCTTGAGGCCCTCACGGGTGAGTAGCACGCTTACAATTCCCTGATTGATTGATTGATTGATTGATCCTTCACGTGTTGTTTCTTTCCCCTCTCCTACCTTTCACTAGGGACCACCTTGGTTCCAGGAGGGATATTCATTTATCATACCAAGTATACATAGGGAGGATATATATCCCTTCCCACCTTCCCAGCAAGGACCTCTCTACCCATGCGAAGCCCCACCAGGGCCCCGCACCTTGTGATACAGATGGTTTCTGCTTTACTCATGTTATTGAAAATGTACCTGTTGCCTTCGTTTATTGTGTTTATTTCATTGAACACTGCCTGTTCGAATGTCAGAACTTCAATGGGGACTGTGGTGGTGTGGGGACAGAATGAGGACTTTATCCTCAGTCCTGTGCCACCTTTGTCTGGAGCTTCTGAATTTTCAAAGAAAGTTTTCAGTTTGAGTTTTCTAAAGAACTCAGCAAGTTCACAATGCAATCGGAACTTGTCAAGGTGTGCTGTTGGTACAAACTCTAGTCCTCCTTTCAGGGCTCTGCGTTGTGTCTGTCAGTGTTATAGTGGACAGATTTGTCACAATGTCGGGTTCCTGATTGTCCCTGGGAGAGCTTACCTCAACATGCTCTTGGTGTCTACCCCTGCTGTCTGGGCATCCCAGTGTTCTTGTTGTTCTTTTCTTCTTTTTCCTCTCCCTCTGTCTCCTCTCGATATTAAAGGAAACCTTCGGCTCGGGAGAAACCGTTGTGGCAAGCCTTATGGAAAAGAATTGCCCCAGCCGAAAAACTGGTGTGGTTGGGCGGGAGGACAGAATTGATGTGAAATCCTCATCAGGTTATTGTAGGGATTGAAACCCTGGCATGGATGTACCCATGGTCTGTTTCTATTTCTGCCTCGCTGACTTCCTTTATTGTCCTCACTACTAGACCAGCTGTCTGTTTCAATGATCTACCATCTGACGAGTTAGTGTTAGTTGTGTTCCCCTGTTTCTCTGTGTTAATGTACTTGGGTGCTGAGTAAGGGTATACTTCTACATATGAAAATCTCTTCAGATCCTTTTGAAACTTGTGAGTCTTGGATTGAGTGAGATGATCCTTACACTCTGATATCATCTTGTTTATTTCATCAGGTTTTTTTTGTATGAGGTTAAGGTGGTTCTAAAGTGTTTTTCTGTGATTTGTATTTCCACTAGCATTGCACCTGAGAGACGTTTAGCTGTTTTAGTAATGAGGATTAACCAATACCTGGTGCAATGCCATGCTATCTGAAGCCAGTCCTTCCTGAAAGCATCATCTTCCAGGAAGATTATATAATAAGAAGACCATACATCCCAGGTATGGGCCCTTTGTACTTCCCCCATTATTTTAGATAGAACCGAATCGGTGAATTCAAGAGAGATAAGGGATCTCTACCAAGCCTTGTTCTAAAACAATGTGCTTGTTGTCAGGACTTCCATACTTATAATTCATCTAAACAGAACTCCCTCCAGAGCTTCTCAAAAGATTTGAAGGTGTCTCCTTTCAGTAGTTGGTGAACAGTGTTTATGCGGGCCGGACAATCTCATCCCACCTACTGTCATGGCTGCGTTGTTACAGAGGAGGGAGGCGGTGTGAAGCCAGGGGTGCACATGAAATAGAGACTGTGCTGGTCTCTAAATATAAAACATGTGTCTGATTACGGGGTTGTCTAATTGTTAGAGGCAGAGTCTTATACTTATAAAGGATCCCCAGGCTCCGCTCTCCCATGTCAGGTAGCCAGGAACCCAGTTATGCGTGGTAATTAGAACATATAAGGAGTGGGTGCAGTCCTCTCACCTCTGTATGTGCACAGAGCTTGTTGAATCAGATTCTAGGCTTATCACTTCCCCAGACAAAGGACGTAATATCTAAGTCTATTCTGAATAGGAGGTGGTGCGGAATAAGGATGTGAAGCATTCCTATGTCATATTTATATCAGGGTGCTGTTACTATTTTTACCACCTGAACTCCTCCCCATAATGACAGCTGTAGACAAGACCATTTTACAGAGTCTAGCTTCATCTTAGCCAGTACAGGCATCATGTTATCCTCCGCCATGTTGAAAAAAATGCCCGGTATTTCATCCCCTTTGGGAGCCGTCTCATATTAGCTCCTTCTATACAGGCACTTGTCATCCTGTTGGACATTGGCATTACCTCACACTTTCCCCAGTTGACCGTATAAACTGAAAAGGCTGAAAGAGTATCTAATAAAGACATCAGTGCCAGGATAGAGGTACAGGGTTGCCAGACCTTCACCAAAATATCATAGGCATATAATAATGATTTTATGGATTCAGCCTTTGTTGGTACGCAATGACCAGTGGCTCCAAGGCTAATATAAAGAAAAGTGGCGATAGGGGACAGCCTTGTCGCATGCAGCACTGTATTTGAATAGTGCATGATAGTCGGCCTCCACAGTTGACTTGTGCCATTGGTCCATTGTATAACCAGCGGACTTTCTCGATAAAGTCCTGCCCCAGGCTGAACTTTTGAAGCTCCTTGAATAAGTATGGCCAGTCAACCAGGTCAAAGGCCTTTTCCGCAATTAAAGAAAGGGCTACCACTTCTTCAGACCTGTGCCTATTCTCCCACAGCATGTGCGCTAGCATTCTCAAATGGTTACTAAAAGACCGGCCTGCACAAAGTCTACTTGAGAGGCATTGAAATGTTAGGGGATGACTTTCCATAGCATGTTGGCCAGCACCCTGTCAATATTTAAAGGTCCATTTTCAAAAGGGATATGGGCCTGTAGCTCCCACAATCTAACAAGTCCTTCCCTTCCTTGGGGAGTACTGTTATTATTGCCTTATTGGAAATAGGCCCTAGGGGCCCCGTGTTTTCCGCCCTCTTGAAAGTTTGATAAAGTATTCGCTTCACTTGCGGTTTGCACGTTTCTTAAAATTCTCCAGGAAAGCCATCTTTTCCATGAATTTACAAGTTGGCAAGATTGATATAGCCTCACCAATTTCACCGGGTGTAATCCTGTCGCTCAATATATGCCTCCTTTTGTCCGATAGGATTGGAAATTGAATCTAAGTAGGCATTTTTAGTTTGAGAGTCTCCAGCACAACCTGTAGCATATATGGTTTCATAGAAAGAAGTGAAGTTTGCAGCTATATCCTTCTGTTGGGTTATGAGTTGTCCCTGAACTGTGTGGATCACATGGATGGACAATTAGGCTTCTCTCTGTCACAACTGAAAGGCCAGCATCTGGACCGCATCTCCCTGCTCTCATTATGCCGCAGTCTAAGTTTCACTAAAGCTTTGTCTGCCGCTGATATGTATAACTGGTTATACTTATGTTTTTCAGCTCCTCGTTTCTTCTGGATTTGAAACTTGTTCCTACATTGTACTCTACATCAGTGCCTGAACTTCCTGTTCCAGGTCCTTTGTGTATGCATCATGACCCTTTGTGGTTATTGCCGAGTTCCTCATAAGGAGTCCTCACCAGGTCACCTTCCCTGCTGCCCAGACCAGCTGTTGAGTGGTAACTTAACCGTCATCCTCTGAGCCTTATACCTGTACATGAGCATTCAATGCCTGCTTGTCCTCCAGCAAGCAGTACGTGGAAGTCTGCATTCTCCCTCCAGATACTGGAAGGAGGTTTCCTCTGATAAAGGGACAGCTCCAGAGCTATGGAGTTGTGATCCGAGATTCCCCCCTAATCGGGTAAGGTGTCAGTCAGAAATGGTGCACCTAATAGTGAATGGTGTACTTGAAAGTAATCGATCCGGGATGATGTGTTGTGCACCAAGGATGAAAAAAAGTGTCATCCTTAGTTGTAGAGTGGTCAACTCTCCAAATGTCTACCATGCCATGGTCTCCCAAAAGGTTGTCCAGCTGTACTTCATCGGCAGCACTGCCCTGTCCGTTGGACCTGTCCTATCTGTGATTGGATCAGGTGCCACATTCCAGCTGCCCCCTACTAGCAGTTTGGTCTTGCTAAATTCTGTAAATATCCTGCTCAGTTGCCCAAAGAAGGTGTTTTTACCGCCGTTGGGGGCATAGATTCATCCCACAACTAACGTCTGTTCTCCCAGTCATAGATGTACAAATACATATCTGCCATCTTGGTCTCTCCATATCTTGCAGATTCTATGTGGGAGAGATTTGTGTTTTAGAATAGCAACCCCATTCTTCCTGCATGGATTAGAAGTACCTCTATAAATGTATTATGTCCTTTTTAGCAGACCATGGATAATTTGTTGCCCTCCTTCCAGTTCTGTTCCAAATCCAGAGCTCATACTTGTTATGAAAAAAAATGCATCTTTCTACATAGTCATTCTCATTTTTTGTGGACTGATGCTGCTGGGGTTTGAACTCTGCTAATCAGTCCCAAGTGCATGTTCTCTGACCCCTTATCATGATAAAATTGGCTGTTCCGCAATTGGCACCTTTAACTTTCTTGTAACACCTTAGCATAGCAGAAAAACAAGGCACAGAGAGGCAATACATAAAGCAGTAATAACACAAGAAGAAATTTCTCTTGAGTCTTCAGTGTTGTTGATCCTTCCTTCAATATTTTCAAAAATTGGGTGCAAGAAGCATTCAGATGCAGCCAACGCGTTTCACCCTGAATAGGGCTTCATCAGGGCTGCAAGCACAACATAAATTACATCAGCCAAAACAACAAATATAATCCAAATATCAAATATTATACAAATAGATAAAAACACAACCTGATTTGCTGAGCTGATAATCATGATTCCACTCATAATATAAGGCCTTACCGCCTACCGATATAAGTTGTTAGTATAAAGTCCGTGGTTTACAGAGAGACTCAAGAAAACATAAGCCAAAGACCAAGAAAAACGAACCACCAGAATCGAAAGTGAATTAGAAGAGAAGAGCGTGGGATGTTTAAAAACGGTGAAAAAGGAAGAAAACACGTGCATACGGTGCACTGACACTTCCAAAGTATGAAAACTTTGGAAAATTAGACTTAAATCTCACCACCGTAGTGCAATCACCCAAGCAAGATGTGTGTCAAAGTCTAACAGGAAGATACAATAACTTCCTTACCAATACACACAACAAGATGTCACAGAATATCTCGATATACTTCCCGTACTTTCACTAGCCTCCAAAGAGAAACTACAAAGATAGAAAGAACGCCAACGTTGACAAACACAATGCGCAGTGAAGTCAAAAAATCGAATGTGCCAATGAATCGATTGCTCAAAAGAGACTGCCTCCCAAAAGGAGACCACAACTATACCTCGACGTTTTACATAAGCATTCCAATATTGGTTAAATCTTGTGGTTGTCACAGTCACATCCTGTATTTTCCGATCGTGCTAGTTTGACTCTGATAAGCAACTGCACTATCTGTGAAGAAGAGAAAATCTGAATAACAATAAAACGAACCGAACAAAGTTTTATTTCTTTGTCACATTCAAAATGACTGATTGAACCCTCCGTAAGAATCAGCTTGCTGCTCTAAAATAAAATTAAGGACAAATAATATGCCAAAACGGTAATAACCGAAAATTGGATGAGAGTGTTGTGGCAAAGTTTTCCTTCCAAAAAAAGGGGGGGGGAGAGGAAGTATAACCAAAGTCCAACTGCTAAACGTACCAATTCTATAACCCCAGAACCATGGTCATCCCTTAATTAACAAAGATTGGGTTGTACTAAAATCTATCGATATCGTAATGTGAACTAAGTTTCCCATATAACACATTTATCTGAAACAACACGCACAGTTGCAACATGATCCCAAAAGGGTTTTCAGCAACTTCAGGTCATGACGCTATTCGAACTCACTCCTAGCGTAACACATCTCTCTGACCTGGTAATGCTGCTGTACTCGGCTTCCTTTAAAAACCATTAACAAAACTATGAGAAGAGCAGCTAATATCCTCTGGCTAAACAACAACATCTCTTACTTAGTTTACAGACAAGGGGAGAAAAGAGAAGGAGGCAAATAAACTCACCAATCTTCGTTGCGGATATCTCGAACAAAAAGTCGGGCAGACTGAGGTGTAGTCAGTCCGCATGAAGTTCGCGTACTGCGACCGGTACGATTCAATGGGATATAAACCTATTGCACGCAAGCATGTCACAGTAGGGCGTGGTGAACAACGTGCTACAACGTAAAGTTTAATGTTCTCAAAAGGAAAACTTTATTCAGTCTCGTTACCCTGCTGAAACAGACATTATGTTGCTTCGTATCCTAAAAGTTAGGCGTAGCTTAAAACAAATGCTTTCAGACAGACAATGATAAGTCACAGGCCAGACTATAGTGAGTCCGAGGTCAAACTGAAGTTTCCGTTTGCCAAAATAAAGATTAAAATCAAAAATTAGATTAATGCATACAAACATGAATCAACAACCTCACATTGTTGATTCATAGATCAACATAATGTCAAATACCCCTGTCTTAAAAACCACAACGTTAACCATGTGATAAATGCAACACGAGTCTAAGGTCGCGCAAAGTTCTAAGTCAAATTGAAAAGGGTATCAATGGGTCACGCAAAGTTTGAAGTAACATGAATATACGCTTCCTGATAAAAACATAATTCAGACACGTTACACTAACTTCAACCCAAATATAGATGGTTAAGCAATTGAGCTGACACAAATGACATATTATAAAAGCATGAAAACGAAAAAAAGAAGAAACCGAACCAGAACCAAATAGAACACCCATTCGATTGTGAGTGAATCTGAAAAATAGATCAAGCACAAGAGAAAATATAATATAGAGTGCCCCATAAGCAAGATGTAATTTCATAAAACATTTTATATGTGGTCAAAGAAACGGACTAGTGTTGTCCATGGCAAAAATTGCACACATAGTCTATATGGAGTTGAAGACTTTAAACAACGATGACAGTCTCATATTGCGCACATAGTCTATATGAAGTTGAAAACTTTAAACAACGATGACAGTCTCATATTAATTGCTAAAGTGATCACACATATTTACACATCCAGGAGACATGAGATCCAACAAATCAAGAAAATACACGTACATATTGTGCGATCCAACATTCTAAACTAAAACAATTCTTATTAGCGAATAAAAAGCACTATGTGAAAATTAACAGAGAGAATAAAATAGATCACAGTAGGTCGCAACTACTACAGTCAATAAACAACAGTAAGGGACAATACACAAATTGTGTAGTTGGTGTCAGTATATGAAGTACCCAACTGTAAATACATACTCATAATCTTGCCATCATGTGAAAAACTTTTTGGGAACAAACCTCAGAGCATGCAGATCGTGTGTGCAAGGCTCAAATTTGTTACTGAGCTCACTGTGGTCAAAAATCGGCCACATAATTTTCAACATGTTCGTGAATCAGGGACTGACCGTAAAATCTTGCAATGATTTTACAACAGAAAGTGCATCTCATTATCAGTGTTCAACCCTAACGACACGGCCCTCAATTTACAAATCCAATGAGCCTCCAACTGTCTCAGGCGTAGCTCTCTGTTGCCACCCTTCTATCTGGATGTACACAGTCAATGGCATGGAACCTAAAATTAGCCTTAGAGGCATTAGAGTCACAAACATGCGATCCCATTACATTTGTGTGATCGTTATTAAGACACTCTTGTCGATGTTCCTGAATGCAGACTCTTAATTGCCTGACAGTACTTCCAACATAGATTTTTGAACAGTTACAGATAATCACATAAATTACATATGTAGACTGACAGTTCAGAAAGTGTTGAACATAGTATGGGTTTTTGTTATTGTAGGAAAAGCGTTGTGTTCTATTGAGGCCTAAGTGACAGATGTTGCATTCACCACATGTGTAGAAGCCGGTCGGACTCTTAAGTCAGGTTCCAGCAGTGTGTAACCTTTGGGCAGTGTAGCTTGGACAGAGTATTTCCCTCAAGTTTTGTGACCTTTTATAGGTGATCGAGGGTTTGTCATGCAGTAGGGAGCCAACTCCTGGTGCTCCTTGTAAGATCTTTCAATGCCTGTGCAGAATCTTAAATAGATCCTGATTCAGCTTGGAGTATGGCATGATGAATGCCAAGCGATCCTTAGAGCTTCTTTTGGTCTTGACTTTAAGTGTGTCTGTTCTGGTGACATGCCGAACCCGTCTAAGTGCCTGATTGAGATCTTGATTCTTATATCCCCTTTTCTTAAGTCGTTCCAAGGAACCCTTGGCATGCTCTTCAAAGTGTACATCCTCACTGCAGTTTCTTCGGACCCTGATCAGCTCACCAAAGGGCATGGCACGTTTAGTGCTAGTTGGATGGGCACTATTGAAATGCAAGGTGCTATTAACAGCAGTCTCCTTCCTGTAGATGGTACTATGCAGTTTTTGGTCTACGATATATAGTTCTAAATCCCAAAATTGGATTCTGGTCTTGGACATGTTTAAGGTAAATCTTACATGAAAGGGGTTCTCATTGAGATATTGAAAGTAATGGTCCATGCCAGTTTCAGAGCCTGTCCAAATCAAGATCACATCGTCTATATACCGACCCCAAAAGTAAATGTCCTTCGTCCAGTTTCCAGCACTCTGGGACCATGCATAGGTTTTCTCGAACCATCCAATGAAACAATTGGCATAGGATGGTGCGAATTTGGATCCCATGGCCGTACCCTGTAGTTGTTGATACCAATCAAGATTGAATAAGAAAAAGTTGTTACTCAGGATTAAGTCGATCATTTCCAGGATCATCACATTGTGCTCCAGGAAGTGGGCTTTTCTGGTGGACAAGAAATGATCCATGGTAATATGGCCATATTCCTTTTTTATACAGGTGTAGAGAGATTCTACATCTGTGGTAACCAACCACATGGATTCATCCCATTGCAAGTCCTCAAACTTATTTAATATGTCCTTCGTATCCCTGATATAGGACGGAAGGTTGATCACAAACGGTTTAAGGAATGTGTCAACGAATTCAGACAGATGTTCTGTCATTGAACCGTTGCCAGAGATGATTGGACGGCCAGGCGGAAATTTAGCTTTTTTTAATGTATTTCGGGTAAAAGATACAGACATGGGAATCTAGGATGTGAAATCACGAGAAACTGGAATTCAGTTTCTGACAGAAGCCCTATTTCTTTCCAGTGTGCTAAGCGAATGTTAATCAAAGACATTGCACCGGAACAGGGATTAGATTCTAATCTCTTGTAACATCTTTGATCACATAGCTGTCTTTTGGCCTCTTGTTCATAGTCCGACCGATTCATAATGACAACATTTCCTCCCTTGTCAGCCTCTCGAATGACAAGGGAGGAGTCGGTCTTAAGGTTAGTCAATGCCATCCGCTCTACTACAGTAAGATTCTCTGTACTATAATAACTCCTTTTGATAGTTAACCTATCCTCCAATTTATATAAATCATCCATCACCATTCTCCAAAAGACATCTATACTGTTAAGATGGAGACCTTGGGGTGTAAACTTACTTTGCACGTGTAGTCCACTGTCAAGGGTAAGATCTTGACAATACCCAATTGCTGTGCAATACCTTCCAAGGGCACCTCTTTGTCATCCTCTAATGAGAGTAGCAAAGAGATATCCTTTAGATGTGAAATGGATAGATCAGACAGAGTGGTGGGGCCTGTAATACTTGGAGGTTTATACACATGATTCAAATGAAAATGACATTTCAATTTGGCTTTGCGTATGAATTTGAACAGATCTGCATGTAACTCAGAAAACACACCATTGTTTGTTGCACAAAAGCCCAACCCTTTATTCAACACAGACACTTCAACATCATTCAAAGGGCGGTCAGAAAGATTGATGACAAGATTATCACATACTGGAATGGGGTCATTTGGTCTTAAACATTGAACCCCAATCAATTGTTCAGTTTCTTTCTCTGATTCCTGGTAAGAACCCCTGAGTCTTTTTCTGTTCTTTCTCCACCCGCCCCTTCTTGTCTTCCCACAGGTTTTTTTTGTTTGCTGCCAATCCGATACCTTAACACTTCCTCTAAAAAAGAAGAAGCAGGGTTCAAATTAGTTTCAGTCCCACTAACAGTACTTACACCCATCTCCTCAGTAGAAGAGGCATTTGAGCTACTGAGAAGGCTAGACGAACTTCCCAGGCTCTGTGTGTCTAATTCTTTGGGCTTAGGAATTTGAATATTATCAAACTTCTGTGCAAAGGTATAGATTCTGCCTTTGGAGTAATCTCTGTCATCCCTGGCAATCTTACTGAGTTTCCTCTGTTTGATTACTTTTTGATGCGCTTGAATTTGATCCTTGATGATGGCATAGTTTTTGTCTGTTGCCTCCTTTAGATTAAAACGTTTGATTTCCTCTTCTAAGGTGCGTATTTCCTCCCTTAGTTTAGTGCATTTTCTGTCAGAATGTTGGATCAGAACTTTCATCATGACAAAGGAAGAATTTTGTAAACTTTCTTCCCAGTCTTTTAACAGATCGGGGTCAAGATCATCGAAGTTGGGAAAAGTTAAAATACGGAGTCCCCGTGGAATTTTTTTATTATCCAAGTATCTCTTGAGAGTAATTCCGTCCCACCACTTCGATAATTTGTTCTTTTTCAGCCTTTCTAGTTTGATAAATTTGGTTTTGAGGCCTTCGCCAAATGGAGGTGTGGAAATACCACTGGAGCGCTCGGTATTCCCGAAACTGAACAAATCTTTTGCTAACTCTTCTCTATCATCATCAAAATCCATAGATGTGGAAAATTAGAGTGTAGGTGTCCTGGCTACCCTAGATTAATGATTGACAGGGTAGATTAGCAGCAAGGGATGAATAAAGCCGCACCTCCCAACTAGTCACTGTACTTTGGCCTAACAAATCTCTTTTGGTATTATTGCCCACCTCAAAGGTCCGCTGCTAATGGACCCTACAGTGAAGTTACAGAAAAACAAGGCACAGAGAGGCAATACATAAAGCAGTAATAACACAAGAAGAAATTTCTCTTGAGTCTTCGGTGCTGTTGATCCTTCCTTTAATATTTTCAAAAATTGGGTGCAAGAAATCCGGTTGTGTTTTTAACTATTTGTATAATATTTGATATTTGGATTATATTTGTTTTTTTGGCTGATGTAATTTATGTTGTGCTTGCAGCCCTGATGAAGCCCTATTCAGGGTGAAACGCGTTGACTGCATCTGAATGCTTCTTGCACCCAATTTTTTAAAATATTAAAGGAAGGATCAACAACACCGAAGACTCAAGAGAAATTTCTTCTTGTGTTATTACTGCTTTATGTATTGCCTCTCTGTTGTAAGAATCTCACCCGAGTTTCCGCAGGAACGTCATGGATTTGTAGTAAGGTCCACTACTTCCACAGATCACCCACGGCACCCTTCATACAACCAGGGTGACAAGGATAACCCGGGGAAGAAGGGAAACAAAACAAGGAAAAAAGGGGAAGGACTCCCACGTTGGTTGCACGGGGCCAATTGGTCAGTCAAAACGGCACAAATAAGGCTGTAGGAAGGAAAGAACAGATTAGATACAGAAGATGCAACCCAAGTCTAGAATATTACATGTTTACCTATATCCCTACCTTATCCCTTCTTCTTTAACTGAATGGGTAAAAAGCAATGGTGTGTGGAGTTTGTATCCGGTGCTGGAACAGATAAGGGAGTGAGGTGAGTAATATGCCTATTAAAAAGGAATTGTCAACACCGAAGGTAATGGGTTCTATATATGCCTACCTATCACTATGGCATAGCTCGTGGATGACAATGTCCTTGTGTATGGCACTTGTATCCGGTGCTAGAACAGATAAGGGGATGAGGTGAGTAATATGCCTATTAAAGGTATTTGTCAATAACAAAGGCAAGCGGTTCTATATGTGCCTACCTATTAATAAGGCATAGGTTATGGATAACAATGTCCTTGTGTATGACACACTTCAGTTTCAAAAATAAAACAAGAATCCTTGTAGGCAGGTAAGAGCGGTTCTGGCTTCCCTTTAGGCTTTAGCAGACGGAGCGGATCCCCACAACGCCCAGAGCACAATGGCAGGTAAGCAACAGAACGAGTGAGTACATGACAGGCCAGAGCAAGAATCTGAACAGTACTGCAATGACAGGGGAACGGCAGAACAAACAAGGAAGAACAAGCCAGCGCGAAGCGCTGTTAACGTCTGTACATATATGCAGGCGTCTCTAAATTGCAGGGTTTGGAAGTGGCGGTAAACAGGAACAGAACCCAATAAACACAGCAGACAAGTCCTCTCATCAGGGACTACGAGGAAATCACGCCGAACCAAACGCGAAGAGAGCTTCAACCCGGAAACAGACAGGGAGGACGGAAACAGAATCCCGACGCAAGAACGCGAAGCGCCGAAATGAGGGGAAGGCTGGACTTTAACCTGTTCTTGCGCATGCGTGTCCCCGGCAGGCGGCCATTCTTGTAGTTTCTGAATGCCGATTCTGGCAATCGTGACATCTGTGCCTTGTTTTTCTGTAACTTCACTGTAGGGTCCATTAGCAGCGGACCTTTGAGGTGGGCAATAATACTAAAAGAGATTTGTTAGGCCAAAGTGCAGTGACTAGTTGGGAGGTGCGGCTTTAATCATCCCTTGCTGCTAATCTATCCTGTCAACCTTAGCATAGCAGAAGGTACACGAAGGGCAGGGAAGATGAATGTCACCTTTGGGATGTAGCAGCTATTCTGCCATCCTCTAGACTGGCAAACGAAACAAGGCTTCAGGCCTACATGTGTAGCCTGACTGCAGCAGCTTTTTGACAGGAGGCAACCCTACTTTTAAATATTAACTAAGCCACTCATTAGTAGACTTTGCAATTCAAAAGGTAGGGTGCCCAGTGTTTAGAAATGGAACATTTAAGAAATTAGGAATGGCAAGTCTCCACAGCAACTACCCCTCAAAAGCTATTTTCACTGTATATGGCTGTGGCTTATTCCATAAGAAAAATTTTAAAGTACAATAAAAGTACTATTTTTTGTAGTTTGGCTTAGAACCATCTACAAAGTTCATTCAGCCACTATTTTAGTATGTATTAAAAATCCAATCAATGGTGAAATTGGGTTTTCGTAAACATACAGGAACAGTAACTTTATACAGTTACGCATTTTCTGTCTGAAGTACCAGTAATTTAATTTGCATTAGCCTGCCTTTCAGTGCTCCCTTTTAATGAGGTGTGCAATACTGCTCCCAGAGTAGTGACAATGTCTTGGGCCTGGCAGGGAGGCTTGGGTGAGGTATTTGACCCAACTTAACCCACGAATTGCAGCTGAGTAGGGTCCAGAAATTTCACTAACATGAAAAGGGCCAGGGTAAAGGCCTGCAACTTTATAGTTTACTGTCAGGGGAATTCTGTAGAAGAGGGGGTCTTATGATCCCAGAATACACTTTCACCCTCCTGGCTTCAGCCTTAATGGAGAAGAGAGCTTGTCGCAGAACCAGTTTGGAGTGTTTGAGAATGAGAGGACTGCTCATTATCCTAGATACACCCCTAGGTGTGCCACAATCCTGGTTCTGCCAGGTTAGATTTCACTGAGGATGGTGCACTGTGGGATAGTTTATAGTAGGTGTAGCATCCTCCCCAGCCCAGGTACTCGCCAAAGACTATGCCACACATGGAGCTTAGTATAACACGTCTTTATTCTTCTGCGTGTAACTGCAAACTCGACATTTAAACCTGCATTCACTTCACTACGCTTTAATGCTTATGTCACAGTTCTGTCTAGACCATCAGGAGCCACAAGGGTTCCGTCATTACAAACTCACTCGAAACTACATCTGCACCTCTGTTAAATATAAAAATTAAAAAAAATTACAAATATATACGCAGTCATAGCTCTTCAGTGAGTCTTTGTGGCGCTTTGATCACACGTCCCAACCGTGTATTCGGAAACTGAGAACAGGCAGTAGAAATGTCCATGACCGGGGTTGGTGATGTAGAAACAGCAGCAGTGAGTGGTTCTTCACTTGTCCTTTCCGACTTGGTCTCTATAATGACATCAGTTCTTGACGAGCGATAAGCCACATGTCAGAAATGCAAGGAGTCTCGCATAAAGGACTTCCCAGGATGTTAGACAGTCACCATGTGTCCTTTGCTAGTCACAACATGAAGTGGTTCAGCATCGAAAGGAGCATTAGACTTTCATTTTCTAATTTGACGAATAAGCACTCGATCTCCTCTAGTGAACATAACATCTTTTGCATGGCAATGCTTAGCTGCATAGGCCTTGACTTTTCTCTTTAGATCCAAGTCTTTCATGCGGGTTTCTTCCTCGGTATTTGATCTTCTGTTGGTCCATTGAGGTAACTTGGTCATCATGGCTCTCCAAAACATCAAGGTTCCTGGGCTTTTAACTGTGGTTGAGTGAGGGGTTGAACGATAAGCTGCAACAGTGGAATTTAAGACAGCTTTAATGTCGAGCTTTTCTGGTACAGTACACTGGACAGCTTTTGTTAGAGTACTCATGAAATGTTCGACAAGGCCATTGACCTGTGGCCAAAGAGGTGTGCTCTTCTGATGCTTCACATTAAGATGACTGAGAAAGTCTCTGTATTCTCAACTGTTGAAAGGTGGGCTGTTAGACTCTAAGATCGCAGGAACAACCCAGGTCTCGAAGATGCTGTCTAACCTCTCATTGACATGTTCTTGAGTGACAGAGGAGAGATCTTCGATCAATGGAAAATGGGAGTATTCATCAACGATCACCACCAGGTGATGTCCGTTGTAAAGCAGATCGACGAAGTCAACAGCAATTCTTTCCCATGCAAAGCGTTGGCAACTCTGACATGTTTAAAGGGTGTTGAATGGTTTTCAATGACATGCAGTTGCATAGATGACAGGCCTTTAATTCTCTTTCAACTCTCTCAATGAGATGTGGAAACCAGACTCGGTCTCAGAGCGCTCGTTTGGTGGCAACAATTCTACGATGTCCTTCATGGGCCACTTCAATTATCTGTTGTTGCAGACTCTCTCGAACCTCTTAGAATAATAGCTTCCTGAGTAACGGATAGTTCATATTTGACATTTTTAAACTTCTGATATTCACTGTCACTGGTAAGAGGTCGAGGGTGCTGGTACCAAGACTGATGTGGAATAATGTTTTTCAGTTTCAGCATGTTACTATCTTGACCTGTGGCAGTGACAGTTTGTTTCAGCGAAATGGCAGCTGGGGTGCTTGATTTTACTATGAAATTTATGTAAGCTTCAGCCGTCTTAGAATGGGTGCCAGGACATTGTAGAGGCACTTGTGAGAAGCAGTTGGCAGGGTTCTGATCTTTTCCTGGATGTTGCACTATGGTGTAGTTGTATTTTTGCTATCGAAGGCCCCAACATTCAATGCAAATTGGCATTTTTGCTTTTGGATTGCCAAAGATCATCAACAATGCTTGATGATCGATCACAAGCATGAAGGGCTCCCCATAAAAGAATACGTGGAAATGTTCACAAGCCCACACCACTCCTAAGCTTTCTTTCTCAGGTTGTGAGTAAGCACATTCACTTTGGGACAAAATTCAGCTAACATAAGCCACAATATATCTTCGAGCATTTGGGTTTCTGCTGTGCTGTTCAAGGATGGCGGCCAACCCCACACGGCTAGCGTCAATAACAACAACAGTATGAAGCTTTTGATCAGAGTAAGCCATTTCAGAAGCGTTCTCTATAGCTTGCTTGATTTTCTGGAAGCTTTGTTCCCGTTCATGTGACCTAAGAAAAGAAAGTCTCTTAATGGCGCACTGACAGTGGCAAAGTCTTGTATCTATCTAGAGTAATAGCTGGCCATGCCAAGGTATGAACGTAACATGGAAATATCTTGTGGGGGACTGGCAGTTGACAGCTCTTGCACTTTAGCTGGATCGGGTGTCATGTCCTCATCAGAAAAGATATGGGCAACATTTTTTAACTTTGTCTTATGGAACTCACATTTCTCTGCATTCAAAGTTAAACCGGCATAAGCGAACAACTGAAATACTTGCGTGAGAGCTATGTCATCCTCCTGTGTAGTTCAGAAAATCAATATGTCATCACTATAATTGGAAGAATTCATGACTGGTTGTATGATTCGTCTATTGACATTTGGAATAGTTTCGCAGCTGATGACAAACCAAAACAAAATCTTTTGTAACGGAACAGACCAACATGTGTAGAAAAGGTTGTAATGTACCTACAATTCTCCTCGACTTCCAACTGATGATATCCTTTATTCAGATCAAGGTGAGAGAATACCTTTGTGCCATTCAGTTGTGTTATCATGTCGACAATGTGCAGACCGGGATGTTGTTCTCTTTCAATTGTCTTGTTCGCTTGATGCAAATCCACGTAGATGCGTACAGCTCCTTCACTGTCCTTTTTGGGTACTACCACTATGGTAGAAACACATGGAGTTGGACCAGTGGAATGCTCAATAATAGGATGTTTGAGTAAGGGTTCAAGTTCTTTTTCAACAGTTTCCTGTAAGTGAAAGGCATTTAGTCTGTGTCTTTGAACAATAGAACGGACAACCTTATTTATGTGTTATTGGACTTTCATAGTCTTTAGTTTTCTCAACCCATGAAATAAAGAAGGGAATTGACTTATTATTTTGTGATGAAGCTGAGTAAACAGGTGCATGGAGCCCTACCTTGAAGTACATGAATGGGTGCTTGTACTTTTGTTTTCTTATACTTTATTGTTGATACAAATTAGCCTTGACTTTTTAGTGACGGCTATGCAGCCCACATGTACACTTTATCTTTTCAAGAACAGGGGGACCCCAGTATTTGAACCAGGGGTAATCTATATTATATAAAGAACAATGGTACAAACGAGGCCACTTCGGTCCTCGGGTAGCCTGGGCTACTATTATTTAAATGAGCATTAGTCAAGAGAGACATGGAAAGAGTCCTCGGGGGACTCGTTACGCAGTATATGCCGGGACACAAGGTTGGTATGACATCACATTTATTCACAGCATAAATGAAATATCACTTTTTGATAGTTCTGGTGCTCACACAATTATAGTGAAAGTGCGTGAATTGAGGGGATGGTGACATAAAAACATTACATCGCATTGACAACAAAACCCCAGTTAAATTAATACAATGGAGGAGCTTTGGTTGGAAAGAGGTCAACGGCGTTTCGATCTCAATAAATCGAGATCAACATCAGGACGAAAAGTGTGAGCGAGTAGAATTGCGGGGGGCCGGATGGTCGCGTGCCGTCGCCACGGTGGGCAAGGAGAGGATGCTGGAACGGCGGGAGGCAGCCGAATAATGCATTTGTGGCAGCGTGCTGCGGGTACGCTGGAGGTCCGAGGATCAAGTGAGCCTTGGTGCGTTCCGGGTGAGGTGGAGAAGAACACCCCGGCAGGCGTAGGTGTTCGCCAGTAGATCTGGGAATCTGCAATTCCAATGGTCACGGGGAGCAACCGAGCCTAAGCATGTTCGAAGTCAATCGGATGAAGAAACCCGGCAGGCGAGGGAGTTAGCCCATCGATTTAGGGGTCCGCATAGGTCGGATCAGTCAGGAAGCCGGAGATGCCACGATGTCCGATGAGCCTGCATCCCCGTGACCATTGTTCTTCTCCACCTCACCCGGAACGCACCAAGGCTCACATGATCCTCGGACCTCCAGCGTACCCGCAGCACGATGCCACAAACGCATTATTCGGCTGCCTCCCGCCGTTCCAGCATCCTCTCCTTGCCCACCGTGGCGACGGCACGCGACCACCCGGTCCCCCGCAATTCTACTCGCTCACACTTTTCGTCCTGATGATGATCTCGATTTATTGAGATCGAAACGCCGTCGACCTCTTTCCAACCAAAGCTCCTCCATTGTATTAATTTAACTGGAGTTTTGTTGTCAATGCGATGTAATGTTTTTATGTCACCAACCCCTCACTTCACGCACTTTCACCATAATTGTGTGAGCACCAGAACTATCAAAAAGTGATATTCCATTTATGCTGTGAATAAATGTGATGTCATACCAACCTTGTGTCCCGGCATATACTGCGCAACGAGTCCCCAGAGGACTCTTTCCATGTCTCGCTTGACTAATGCTCATTTAAATAATAGTAGCCCAGGCTACCCGAGGACCGAAGTGGCCTTGTTTTTACCATTGTTCTTTACACATGTACACTTTAGTCTTCAATGGAGTAAGTCGGAGCAATGGAGACAGTACATTATATTTCTCCTCCGGCATAATATTTATTGACGTACCACTATCGATGCGAAAGATATTGAACAACCATTGACCTTTAGTGTGATTTTCGGATAATGTTTGAATGACTTTGGTGCTTTGTCATGTCGACTTCTCTTGGACCGATATTTTTCCTCACAGGCGGTTAGTCCATATGTGCTTGCTTCTCTGAGGTAAACATCGACATGGCACAACCCTCTTTTACACTTTCACTTGATACGGATCCAGAACTGTTGGATGAAGATTAAGATGTCGATCGACTTAGTTTGGTGTCAATTTGCCTCAGCTGATGTGGTCGCTTGGCCTAATGGATTTTCGTTGAACCTCGCTTCTGTAATGTTCGGGTAGCCATTTTGTGTTCGAGCCGTTATGCCTTGCAAAGTTACAAAATAAATCTCCTTTCTACAGCCTTTGCAGATTTGCCAAATGGCGAGACATTTACCTTCGTGTGGAAACGAAAATCCACACCTGAAGCACAACTTCTTTTTCTGTGGAGAATTCACTTTATGTCCCTTGGCCTTGTGCTTTAACTTACTTTTCACATTCATGGCTGACTCACTCTGGGCACCTCTGCTCTTCATGTCAGAAGCCTGTTGATCAGCACGCTCTTCAGCTCTGGCAGCCAAGAGAACTCGCTCCAGACTAAGAGTTTCACTTAGTATTCGTCGTCTGAATAAATCTGTCAAGCATCCGTCAATCACTCTGAGGCATGTAGCTTCCTCATCATTAAATTCATTGAACTTACAGTGTTTGATGAGCTTATCCTGTCTCTCAGCAAATTCATCGATGGTCTCACCAGCTTTCTGTCATTCTTGATTGAAGATGTACCTTTCATAATCTAGGTTTGGCATTTGATTGAACTTGAAATTCAAGGTTGCTTTGATTTGATTGTATGTAATTTTGTCAACTCGCAGCATTTTCTTTATGGCTTCTTTTACACCTTCACCTGCAAGATTCTTAAGGTACTTGATAATCTTCTTGTTATCTGCTTCTTCAATCGCATCAATTAAATTATGAAATGTCTCTATCCAGGCATTCCATCTGTTGCCAATATTCAGCTTTTTGGCAGTATCAAATGGAAGTGGTGGTTTCAAGAAGGAGGCGGCATTGTAACCATTTACAAGATTGGTTGACAATGAGGGTGGTGTTCTTACCATTATTGTCTGCTGTCCACTAGGACCTGCTTTATCCAGACCATCTCTAAGGCCCTGTGCGTGCTGGCCTCTGAGTCATCTTTGATAACAACAGGAAACGTGACCCCTTTCTTTGTCTCCATTTGAAAAGCAAACTGTCACTATTCCGATCACTGCTCTCGGCTTTCTGCACTTTGGAGACCTTTGGAGTTGCTCTGAGCCCCACTCAGCAGCTTTGGTGGGGTGGCGCTTCGGGTACGGACAGCCCTGCAAGCACAACCCCGGATGCTTCCTCTGGGGTCACTGCCTCCAGTGCTGTGGCATCATGACTCTCTTTAATCAGTACTGTTAAGCAAATGACCATTTCTTGCATCACTTTACCTTTAGGCGTCTCTTTGTGCTCTCACACCTGGTTGATCTCTGCCTCGCAGCACTTCTGTTTGCAGTGTTATCTTGCAATTTACTGTCTTTCAAAACCTGGTTGCATCCGCCTACAGCGTTATCACTCAATATGAATGTACCGATTTGAGTTGCATAGTAGCACAGTACCTCCCTTTGCGGCCTTCCCAGCACGTTCTCGGCCACCTATGTGTAGACTTCACAGTGAAGCTTTCAAAAACTTTTAATGCTTTACACGCAACTGAGGCTGCGGTTTGACTCCATACATGCCAAACTTCGATTTGGCACTTCGATGGGGGCACACGTGGCGCACACAAGCAGTTTGCTGGACCATGGCAAACTCTCTGGGAGAGCACTGTTGATCTTTGGGCTACATATCTCCTATCTCGTCGGCAGTTGTAGTGTCCTCCCCAGCCTGGGTACTCACCAATGATTATGCAACACACGGAGCTTAGTATAACACGTCTTTATTCTTCTGCTTGTAACAGCAAACTCAACGTTCTAAACCTGCATTCTCTTCACTACACTCTAATGCTTACTTCACAGTTCTACAGAGTCCATCAGGAGCCACAAGGGTTCTGTCAATAGAAACTCACATGACACTACAGTAAGGCAAACAAGAAGTGTTGTAAAAGAAGAGGAAGTTACCCTTGGAAATTTATTACAATCTCTCCCATCTTGGGCATTGTACATTTCCTAACTCCCTTGCTGCATCTTGTTTCTCTATCACAGTCTAGGGCACAGTGCTCACTTTCTTTTCACCAAACCTACATAATTTGGGATGTCTAGAACCATTAATAGTGGTGTAATGGGGCTTCTGCACCTACCACTGTTAAAAAGATGTCCCTTTACTCCTGAACATGTAAGTAACACTGCAGTCCCATATTATATGTAAAAAGGTTCCCTCTCCCATCCTGCACCTCAGGCTTTTTATAGTCCTGTACCTAGTTCTGTGAAAATAGGCTCTGTGAAATATCTTCAATTGGCTAAGGTGTAGAACCACTCAGGTTACAGCTTCTCTAGGGTGTGTTAGTGCTGCCTCTCAGTCAGAATTATCTAACTGTCATAGATCCATTTCCCATCTCTTTCCCTAACACTGAGCAGTCCATCCAACGTGTTATTCAGCAGGGTCCTATACATGGCCGATACCTTGCTTTTTTTTACCACTTCAATCATGACGCTTTGTTCCAGAGCACGGGCTTCAGAAATTTCTGCCATTTTGGGGGAACAGATTGCCACTTTCTGACAAAGTACTATGTATTTATAATTTTGTGTTGAGGATGATGTGTATTCCTTTTGAAAATTTGAAATTTGTTGATTTCTTCTGGCCCAGCAAGATCTCCTGCCTTGAAGATGCCAATGAGAGCCCATTTTTTAAACCCTTTCATGGACACTACTTCTTTAAGGAGTATGTTTGTCTACAAATGTGATTCCTTTGTTATTTTGCCATTCCATCTTAGGAACGTCACTGCTCCCTTGCATGCCTTGCCAACTGCCCTTGTGGCTGCTGGTAAGGTGGATTCTCCTTTTCCCTCATAGATAGAGAATATATGTCTTGTTCCCCATTGTGAGACTGTCTAGCCCAATTGAGAGATTCTTTGTAGAAGAGTGCACACAATAGTTTAACATTAGTAACTGACATATCATCCAGTAGTATTATTTGATGTTCGAAAGACTAATGCCCCCACTGTAAACCGATCAAAATAGAGAGGCGCACACAATCAAGGAAGAACTCCTCACCCATAATAGGGAGT
This sequence comes from Calotriton arnoldi, assembly GCA_963921515.1. Classification (NCBI taxonomy): domain Eukaryota; kingdom Metazoa; phylum Chordata; class Amphibia; order Caudata; family Salamandridae; genus Calotriton; species Calotriton arnoldi. The sequence goes on from CAWUFW010000533.1 coordinate 3,790,394, forward strand.
GACATTTTCCCTCTAGATTCTTAAAAAGGGCTCAAGTATCTTATATGGGACTTTTGGCAGAACATATAGAAATTTAGGGAGGGTAAATATTTTAAATATGGCTGCTCTTCCCACTTGGGAAAGTGGCAATTTGTGATATAGTTGCTCATCTTGAAACTTGAAACTCGTCCATCCTTACATCGAGATTCCGGTAAAAAAACATTTCCAGTTCCCCTGTCAAATCTGTGCTTAGATATCTGTTCTAATCTTAATGCCCTTGTGGTGAATCAATCTGTATCCCCTTCACTGATGATTAGTGCATCAGAATTGGATCAGATAAATCTGTATCCTAAGTATTTTTCCATATTCTATGGATACTAGTAGTCTGTGTATCATCTGTTGAGTGCTAGCCACGTACAGGAGTATATTGTTGGCACAGAGGTATATTTTGGGCTTCAACCCCTCTCCTAACTTAAAGCCTTGTATATCTCGAGCTGTTCTGATCCAGCAAACCCGTGGCTCACTGGTTAGTATGAATGAGAATGGAGATAAAGGACACCCTGCCTCATGCACTGCTCCAGATGAAATATCTTCAACATTGTCCTATTTCCCCAGACCACCACTATGGGTTTCATATATAGCAGCCACACTCAGGCCCATATCAATGTGATTTTGTGGGCAATGTTATATATGCAAAAAGACGAGACGTGCCATATTTGTTGAGGGAGGCAATCATGTGTAGCGAAAAGTATGATGTTATAGGCACATGGCTTTTTTAAGTAAATTAATTCCGCCCTACAGCTGTGATGCGAAATCTAGGGGTTCCCCAGAGCTGCAGGAGTCAGATTTCAAACCCTCTGATGCAAGGACTAAGTTTAGTGCAGCAATTTTGAATTAGGAAGCCAAATGGACTGCAGTCCTGACACGAGGCCAGTGAGAATCTTTCACAGGCAGTGTTTTCAGGTCACTATAAGTCCCTCCAAGCAATCTTTAATTTATGAATAACACACTCAAAGATAGCACTGAGAAACATGGATATGTAATTTAAAATGTTGATTTTAAAATTCTCCATCTAGTGCATAACATTACAAATCATGCAAAAGTAAAATCAATTAGACAGGGAATGGTCAGCAAAAACAAAAGAAACATTTCTAACTTTTTTAGCGAGTTTCTGACATCGTAAAACCCTAATATTCCAAAGCGCTATGCTAAATCTTAGCTAAAGCATTGAATAACAAACCTGTCTTTCAAGTTTTGGAGTTTATTAGGATGGATGACGCATCATACCTTTTGAATAGCTGGCTTCAGCTATTTTTGTCAGAGTTCTGCCGCGGAGCCAACAATATGTGTAAGTGAAGGACACCTGCACAGCTTCTGAAATTAACTTTCTGACAGAGAGTAGCTGGCTCAGCAATCTGGTATGACCTCTGGCGATACTTCTAGCACGAAGACCTCTCATAATCATTGGACAAATCCTAGGGTTTATATGAAGCTTTTTTAACTACTGACTTTAATTTTATCTCACACTTTCAAAACAAAACAGGGGCACTAAGGATTCTGGAAGACTAAACTAAAATGGCACAAAATACGTCAGCTCTAGCCACATGTTGACATTAAGCCTCCATGTTTAAACAATAAGCTTACACAGTAAGAGGACATATTGCGATGCCTGCACCCATTATCAAAAACAAAAAACTTGTCGACCTACAGAGTGGGCAACCAAGATGATATCAGCATTTTTGTGTATGATCTAAAAACTTCACACTTTCTATTAGAGATCAAGAAAAGCTAACAGCGGGCAAGGAATAAACAGACTGACTAAATGAGAACTGTGATGGCATTCAGGACAGCCGTGTGTGTTATCCTTCCAGCAAAGACGATTTTAGTAGACTGGTCTGTGTGCTGGTCTGTATGTCGCCACAGGCAGGGCAAAAGCAGTGAAGTTGATGGCAGTGACAAGGGCTGGCAATACAAGACCTGCAATGGTAACAATGACAGACAGCATGTTAGTGTATGAGAATGTTTTAACATTGTTTTCAATGGCAGGAGAGCACAAGATATGCACAGACAAACTGCATTGCTTGTGTAATGTTGTAGTGGCAGTGGAAATATGTTATGACACATTTCTTTAGCGTGTGGTTAGGATTGAATTTGCTATTTCAAGAACCTGACTGGGTAATGGAGATGGGCTGTTGTGCTGACGTGGCTGTGCCCCTCTATGAGGAGGTGGTGGCGCTGATGGTCCTTGAAATAATGCAGTCACAGAGTCTGGTAGGTAGTTGTTTGTCAAAAGAGGCATATTATTTAAAGTCACACACTGATACTTACTGATGAAGGTTACTTTTGCGTGTGCTTGATTGGGCTCTGAGTCTTGTGATTGGCATGTCTGTTCTATGTAGACATTGTGACATTTTAAGGGAGTATGATGTATTGATATCAGCAGTGGTGTGGCCATCTTACCTGGCCTGACAAAGGTGGTCTCTGGAGCAGGAAGGTCATGCACCTACATGGGGAGGGTATACTCTGGTTGAGGGGTTTGAGACCAAGGTATGCTCCAAGAACACCACCAGCCATAGCAGCTGCTAACTGTATCCTGGTAAAGTTGTACAGCTCAAGCCTTCTATCACTCTGCTATTTTTTAAATGCCTCACAGTGCTCACCTCGACCCTCAGTGCATTCAGCCTTTGGGGGACACTGCTACTGTCACTGGGATGTCTTGTGTACTCTGTTGAGGATGTGACCATATAATTCACCCCAGAGGTCAGCTACAAAGTTGACCACAATGTTTGTCTCCTCAGTAAAGTTCCTTCTTCTCTTGAGTGGGATTCAGTTTTCACCTGGGCTTTGGGTGTATTTATATGCTTCTGATGGTGATTGCTGGCTGATGTGTGTCAAAGCAGTCTGGTAAAGCTAGTTCCCTATTTTACCCCATTAAGGACAAAATGCAATGTCTATGTATGCTGCATAGTATTCTGCCTATGTGTGTTAAGCAAAGACATGTATGAAATACAATTGTTATATTACTTGCAGTAACGTTTTGGCTCTATTTAAAGGTGCACAACTACCTTCCCCACTCATATGCATTTTTGCAATGGGGCAGAATGATGGATATCTACTACTAAATGGAAATATCTGTTTTATTCTTTGTGAACTGATTAATTTTGAAATTCAGTAGTTGATGCATTACTATAGTTGCATCATATTGAGCTCTGATATTTACCATGTGAATTGACCCCATGGCGTTTTGCCCAGCATTCTTTTTGATCTCCCTACCTTAAAATCACAATTGTATGAATTGCTTATTGATCAGTTATGGCCCAACCATCATCTTTGGTAGGCCTGTCTATAGAGCAGTCAAGATGCAAATCGAGCAAAATATAAATTACCATGAGGTGTTTATAATCAACAGGCTCTTTGTAGAAGTGATTGTAGTTCCACACAGCAGTGCCATAGGTAGACCTATTAGTGCCTGGGGCGGTCCCTGAGTTTGCCGACCGGTGCATATAAGAGTGGGGGAAGCGTTCGACAGACAACTTGTTCTGGGAAGTGGGGGGCGACAGACAACTTGCTCACCTCCCCCACCTACGCCACTGCCACACAGAACAAATCAGGTGGTGGAGGAGGCAGGGTAAGTGCATCCTTTTACGCCATTGTCTGTGGTCCACCAACTCTCCTCCAAAAGAAATTGGGTTGCTAGTCAAGAGGGGTGAGAGTCCCACTCAAGTAATAAGCACAATCCTTGTCAGGGTGAACCACAAAAGTCACTAAATAAACCTGTGCTTAACCTTGTGGTAGCTTGGCACTCTCCAGCATACTCAAACCATTCCTAGGTTGCACACATAGGACACTTACAAGCACAGGTGGTGTGGTAGAATACCATGATGGGTTTATATTGCATTTTCCCACATGTTTTAGGCTGTGTATTCATGTATCCCCCCCCAATCAGGCGCAGAATACATGTATAGGAACAGACAGCACCAGCATTCAGTATGCAACTCCAAGTGCATAATTACCTTGTTACATACTGCCAGCAGTACTGTCAAATCTTATATGTTAAGAAATAGTGCTCAGCATGCCCATCTAGCCAAAGGAGACCTTGCAAAAGTGTGGCTGTTGGGTAAATAGCAAGTACTTATGCAACGGTCTCAATAATGTATTCGCAATATCACCAACATGTGTCTAAATAAATGTATGTCTTATAGTTGACAATGCGTAAGCAATCCAGCCCTAGATCCTGCCACCCTAACTGCATCTACAGTCTGCAAAGGCGAGGAGGTACACCATGGCACACTGACATAAAGGGTCAGCAGTGGAGCATATCTTTGCCCTGCTCAAAGACAAAAGTGGGGCGCACTGCAGTATTCACCAGAATCCTCCCACAAGATAATAGCTTGTTCTACCATACTACACATCATTGCAACAAGGAGAGACGTCCCTATACACCCAATGGATGATGGCGCAAAGGTCTTGATGCTACTAGAACAGTTGAAGGAAGGTCACACTAAACAGAAGTTATCAACAAATATTTCTAGGTAGGTGTTGAGCATTCCACGCAGTTATATGAAGTAGCCATTTACAAGGCGTACGTGTCTGGAATTATCTCCCTGTTCAGTCACAAGTCGAACAATGCATTGAATGTAAACATCTGCCAGTCCTGGCTTGTAATCAATGACAAGTTTGCACTGAGAGTATAACACAAAACAAAAATAATGTGGGCGCTGTTGTTTCAGAGTGGCCGTGATCCTGCAATGCACACTGGAATGCTGGAGTGCAGTGGGCTGGTCATAGGAATTGGCATGATAGGGTCTCCCATGTCCACCCCCTCTTTTTCTTGGTCCATGGCACCTTTCTCTCCCTTGTGGCATGATGTGGCCTCTGTGGGAAAAGTCAATGCTTAGTGTTTCATCTTAGTGGCATGCCATTAATACATGTTTGATTGTCATGCATGTTGTGTCCACATTTGAACTGAGTCACTACTGTCATATATGCCATGCATACGCTCTGCCCACACTGCAGCTTTGTGTCAGTATCCTCAGTATGTAAGTCCATAAACTACAAACCCCACAATACATTTCTCTGGTCCCAAGTGTGCTATGTCCAGATTAATTGGTTTGAGTGCTGAATGTGTGGGGTATGCTAGTTTTTAATTTTCATAAAGTTTCTGGTGCTGATTCATGGAGAGGGACCTCTCTTTGTTTACTTAAGTTCCAGTCTGTGGGATTGTCATTGACCTGTTGCTGAGGGACATAGCACTGAGGTGTGGATGGAACTGATGCCTGCCAGAGCCTCACATCTTGCCTCGGCGCGGAAGCCACGCCGAAAGTTTCTTTCTGAATTCACTTCTGGCAGTATCAGAGTATAAGAATTGCCTTTAAAGCAATGAAAATATCCCTCGTCAGTCTTCCAAAAATGACTGCTGTTATTTGCAGGATGCATTCTTGTAACACCCATTGTGAACAGCTACATAGACAACTCTGGTGGGGGCAGCTACTTACATCCTTCCATGTCTGGATCACCTGGTGACTTTCACTGCTGGGTAGGTGCGGTCAAACTTTATAGTGGGATCTGCTCCAAATTGGTCATCGTTTTGATGTTCCCTCAGTCTCTTGGATTCGTAATTTCCTGTTCAGTGAGCACAGTGGTTTAGTACTCGTATACAGGTGAGTTTGTGATTTTCCCTCACAAATAAATCAAAGAGTGCTTTAAGTAGATGCCCGTAAGCCTCTGCAAAGGTTCCATCCCCTCCATTTTCTCTTTGTCCATGAAAGCTCTCCTGTTCTTTTGTTTTTTTGGCAAACGTTTCGGGTCCCTCTTAATCAGGATGGCCCCTAAAACTGTGAATTAGAACTTACCAGGGACATCCTTTGGATGTCTATTGGTCCCTCTGTCTGTAGTCTCAAGGGAGTAGCCCCCCTTGGCGTCTCCAGCACAAGCTCTGTCTGAAGTCATCATAGTTATAGTTATTACGGTGCAGTAGCAGCACCCAGGAGAAGCTGCCTCCTAGACTTACCCTGTACATTAAATCAAGAGGATTGGGGAGGATTTGACCTTTTCATGTTCATTTCATGTGTATGTTTGACATGTTTGCAACGTTAGGAGTGTAACTTTAGCAATGAATTATTGCTCTCATCAGAACATGGAACCTGAAAATACTACCAATGTATTGGTTGTTAGTGTTACCCATAAGATATTCATGAACATTTATGGTTTTTAAGAATTACAATTGTAAGATGGTTGAATAGTTGCTAATCACAGAGGGCAACCTTTGTTGTTCTTTACTTATAGGACTTTCTGGTGAGAATAGTCAGTTTCCCACTAGAGCAGCCACCTGGAAGATCTACTTGATCATCTGCACATAGGCAGTGGCCACTGCATTGTATTCTGGGAAGTGGATCTTCACAGACTCTTCTCTGAGGAGGAACACTTTGCACCAGACTGATTTTCTGGCCCCTTAGAACCTGGAGAATGTACTGTTTCTGGTGGGCAATTAGCCATTGCCCAATGGGTTGAACCTGTATATTTAAGATGGAGCTTCCATCGAGTTTGTTGAACACCTTCGGACAAAGACCTGCATGGACACACTGATGTCCCATAAGGCCCTAATCTTACAATATATACCTATTTTGAGTGAGCAATTCCTTGAGCCAATAAATGCACTTTCCGGAATCTATCTCAAAGAATATTACTGAGGCCAATGTTCCACAACAGACCAAACACCAAAGGCCTTATTTAAAGTTTGGTGGACTGATTACATAGTAGGTATCCCATCAACTGTATTACAAATGCCATTGACTACAATGCCCCAAAGTTCAAATAAGGCCCAAGTTCCCTGGTTTGAAAGAACCCATGGCATTCTCACTGTTAGAGTGCTAGGTTGCTAATAGAATAGTGTGATTTAGAGGAATCACCTGACAGTGACCCCCTGACCCTTCCCTCCACTCACCAAACGTTCATAGCATGACCTCCTGGCCCTTCTCTCCATTAACACTAGAATTCAGCATGGGTCCTGAAATCTGGAGATATTTCAACTAACAGCAAGATTTGGTAGCCATTTTAGGCACAGTATAAATACTGGGCCCATCTCGCCAAGCCTTTCCGCGGCTTGGAGTCTCTTTGCAGGAAGGATCTCCTCTCCTGATCTACCACTCCTGACCCCTTCACCTGCATGGTTCCTGTACAGCAGCGACTCTTCGTGGTCCCCAGCTCCTCTTTCAGTGAGGCTTCAAGGACTTCCTCAGCTACAGATCCTAAAGAACAGGGAAAAAGTACAACATCAGGATGAAACCAAACTTCACGAAAAACACAAGAAAACCATACAAAAAAGGTCAATGCACTGAACCACAAGAAATTAAAAAGACTATGTTGTAACAGCACTGTCAAGTTAGTATTCTTGATAAGAATTGCCTTTACAAAAGGGATATGAAGTATTAGTGATATAGTGATTTTGCAAAAGGCGAACTTGAACTTTATAGTCTCTATGATGAAATAGAGGACAAACTGTTGAATAGTTCTGAGTGCCTTTTTGATTAATATGAGTTTCTAATTAAGAGTAAGAAAGGTGGTGGAAACTGTTTTTGACTACAGTTAAGAGCAGTGAAAGTGTAACTCTTGTTACAAACTGTTTACTGTTTCCTATTTTAGTAATTGCCAGCTGTGTAATTTAGTAGTCAAAAAAAATTCTGATCCCCAAAGCAGGGGGTGAACTTTATATGAGCATTCCAAGAAGACGAGAGAGCACAATATCCCATTCTATCTACCAATCCCAACCCTCTTTCCCCTGGGGGTTACCTGCCAACATCCGTTCATAATTGTGTGTTGAGGGTTAGTCTCTGGGGGTTGAAAGGATTCTGTTCACTCCTGCAGAAACCTGCTGTTCAGTTTAGTGGTACCTTGACAGTACACGTGAAAACCAACCATCAGAGCTAGACATTTTATTTACCAGAGTGTTCATGTCTCCTGTCCCTTCTCCCCGCAGTCATCACAAAGTGTACAGCAAGCACACCTGCCTCTATAACACATCTCCCTATCACCCAGGCACAAATGGAGTTTGAGCAGGGGATTAGGAAGATCTCTAAAGGCCAGCTAGGTTCTGAAGAAAGCTCCTCAACAATTAGAGGCACTAGATAAGGGCTGAAACATGTAGACCCATTCAACACTTATGTTTATTCTTCACCTTTTCTTTACACTCTGAGCAGGAGGGCATCTATAAAAAACCGACTCTGCCTCTAGGGCCACAATTTTAACTCAACTGTATAGCCCAGAACATCACTGACACCCCAGAGCTCACCTGCAATCATTTGTTGCAGGTGAAGGAGCAACGCCAATGATGAAACATGTTATTTTTTTCTTGTGTTTGTATATGTTGTCATGTGTCAAGACTCACCTTCTAGTGCCAAATGGTTCCACGGGAGCAGATGCTGGTTCCCAAATTCCCCCTGTGTATGCCAGCACAGTTCTTAAGTAATCTGCACTAAAACACCCACATGGGGGAAAGGGGAATGGGAGAGAAAGAGAGACTGCCTTCAGACTCAGGAATTCTGCCTGCGCCTCCTCCACATATCTTGAATGGAAAGATGGTGTGTTCGTGTAGGATTGGTAGAACCACAAGCAGAACCTGCATTCAAATAAATAATCACTATTATTAGAACAACTCTCCTAAAACCATTAAGACACTCACTAAACTCATTCACTCAATCTCACTGTGCACCTGAATCTTTTTGAAGGCTAGCCGCTCTCTGTATAGGATGCTGGAGTTTAATCCTTTCTATTCTTTTTTTTTTTAATTTATTTTTATTTTTGTCTTTTTTATACTGAACAATGAGCGCAATAAAGTTGTCACATAGTACAGATGCAGGAAATTAAACACATACCAGTACAAACAGTGTCTTCAACATCGAGACCATCCCCCCACCTCCCCCCTGATTCATGTAAATTAAGATTCGCAACCAGTGTTTTATCGTTCTGTACATGGATCATCTTTTGGAACCCGGGAGGGGCGGTAAACGGATCACGGTGAAGGTCGCCGGGGCGGTGTGCACTCGAGCGTTATGTCAACGTCCCTTGCGTATTCTGTGTAATGGGTGGTCCTGTGTCGTCGCCGATATAGAGTCCGAAGTAAATCCTTTCTATTCTTGAACCCAGCTCCTTCAGAGGGAAAGTTAATTCTGAATAGTTTGTACTGTATTCAAAAGGATTCTCTTCTAGCAACTAAGAAATGAGCTGTTCTTAGAACTCTTCTTTTGAGTTTTCAAGAGTCACATGAACTGTACAGTGCTTCCAGAGAAGAGCAGGAGCTGGAGCGGAGACACAGGACCCAGCAGGAAGGTACGTTAATTTTTTTTTATTATTATGCGTGACCACCCGCTCCACTCCTCCTCCTCCAGCGCGACACACGAGCCGTCAGCCCCGCCACCCGCTAGCCATGCCTGCCGCCGCTGCCTCTATTGTGTGACTGCCTGGGAGAAATTCAGAAAGTCTAACTGTAAGTTACATCCAGTCATGTGACCCAGGGGAGCTGCAGGCACCAAATGCCCAAGGGCAGCAAAAAGCCTACTTTCTAAAAGTGGCATTTTCAAAATCATAATTTAAAAACCGACTTCACCATTAAAGAGGATTTTTAATTACGATTTCATAGATTCCAAACATGAAATGCTTACCTGTCCTCAATCAAAAGATAGCGCTAAATGTAATGAGGAAATCCAATGTTATCCTATGGGACAGATAGGCCTCACAGTACTAAAAAATGAATGTAAGAATTTTTCGCTACCAGGAAATGTAAAACTTAAAAGTACATGTCCAACCTTTTAATTACAATGCACCTTGCCCTGTGGGCTACCTAGGGACTACCTTAGGGGGAGTTTAAGGCTTGGCAAGGGGGTTATATTGCAAAGTCGAATTGGCAGTTTAAAACTGCCTTCAAGCTGCAATGGCAGGCTTTGGACATGTTTTAACGAGGTACTTTAGTGGGTGGCACAATATCTGCTGCGGGCCCACTAGTTTTTTTAAATTTACAGGCCCTTGGTATATGGTATACCACTGTAAAAGGGACTTATAGGTAAATTAAAGATGCCAGTTGGGTGCAAACCCATTTTACCATGTTTAGGGGAGAGAGCAGAAGCACTTTAGCACTGGTTAGCAGTGGTAAAGTGCACAGATTCGGTGGCGTAGTCAAGCTGGCGGCTGGAGCAGATGTCGTTGCCTGAGCTTGCCCTCACCTGGCTGAGATCCAGAATTTTCCTGGGAGACTGAGCCCATTGGGACCTGTTGCAGTGCTGCATCATCCCCTGTACCACCTGGCTCTGTGAGGCTCGCCGCAGCGGGAGCGCCCTGCCTGGGGCACAAGGACGCTCTGATGGGGTCGACGCCACAGTGTGGCTCCTGATGTCAGAGCTCCTGGAGGCGCAGACAGACAAAGGCATCTCTGTGAACCCGGGCCGCCTACCGGTGATGATTTTGGCAGTGCAGAGCCGTCAAGCCTGGCTTGCCTGCCTGGAGGAGCTGTGCACAGCAGCACACTGCAGGTCCTGTTGTGGCCTACGTTTCAATACATTTTTCCTCTGTAGGGCAGAGGGGAGGGGGGTACTAGGAGCTGGTTTAGGAGGTCCAGAGCCCGTGCTCCTATGGGTCAAATAATCAAAAAAGAGGGGGGGGGGCTTCTATTCCTGAGAAATAGAAATAGGTGTGTTTAACAGGTATTATTGGACCTATATCATGAGAAAAGTCAACAGGACTGTCTCATGTTGCCCTCACACATCCCCAAAGGGATCTCATGCTTCATCATTGGGTGTTGCTCCTCGTCGGGCCGGCGCTGCAATGCCCTACGGGTCCCCCGAAGGGTCACTTTGGCGGAGATCTTTTTTAGAGATGTCGTATGATGCATGCAAGTGAGGTGACTAGTGTGGTGGAGTAGTGTAATGTGTTTGTGGGTTAAAACTGATAGGGGTGGTCCCAGACTCTCCTTTAGTAAGTTGACCACCCTGTCAGAAATAAAAACCTAGAAAAGGCTATTGCTACTGATCCAGCGCGCAAGGTCAATACCTAATCAGGGATCGATACTCAATAATATCACAGGACAATGGCCTATGCACATACACCCAAATCCCTGATGCGCTGGGGTCAATTTTTATACCAGTTCAATTCTCTTTCTTATATCTGTTCATATATGGCATTTTCCAAACACCTATCTAATTTATACATCAACTTTCCCTCTACTTGGTCGATGAACCAATTAGTTGAATAGTTGATGGTAATGATGCTCTTTTATCTAACTAATCATTTGTAAACTAAATAACCACAATGTCACGATTCACTCCCTGTGCTCTCGTTCCCACCATCAAGGGGCCAAATTGTGGGGCTTTCCAGTATTCTAATATGCTTCCAGACACTCCCCTGTATGCATATCCTGACTTCCAGGCATTTGGATATCATTTAGGAATTGACATCCATTCCCAATCCATGCCGGGTTTTGTGGAAGCCAGTCTGCTCATGCTGGAAACTCCATTACCTATAATCCTCTGCTCACTGCTTTGTCTCCACCCCTGCAGGCCAAGGATGGGTGGAGGAATTCAGTTCTCCTGTGGCTGGCTGCTGCTAGCCTGCTCACACCTGATGCGCATGAGTACTGTGAGCTCTTTTAAGCCCCAGCTCCCTTCAGCCCAGTGTTGGTCATTGTAGCTGTATACCGGTGAGGCCGATCCTTGTTTCCAGTGTTTCCTGAGCTTTTGATACCCTTGTTTCCAGTGTTTCCTGAGATTTTGACATTCCTTGATTCCTGAGCTATAGCTATTCCTTGTGCCTGAATTAGCACTGCCTGCAGTGCTACCTTGTTTCCTGAGTGCCTGAGCTATAGCTATTCCTTGTGCTTGAATTAGCACTGCCTGCAGTGCTACCTTGTTTCCTGAGTTCCTGAGCTATAGTTATTCTTTGATCCTGTTCCTGGGCTTCAGCTATTTCTTGTTCCTGATTTGCACTGCTTGCAGTGCTCTCTTGACTCCTTGTTTCCTGAGCTGTAGCTATTTCCTGTTTCCTGAACTAGCACTCCTTGCAGTGCTACCTTGACTCCTGAGCCTTGGCATTCCTTGTTCCTGACCTGCAGCAGTTTCCCTTCTCCTGAACTAGCACTGCCTGCAGTGCTACCTTGACTCCTGAGCCTTGTCATTCCTTGTTCCTGACCTGCAGCAGTTTCCCTTCTCCTGTACTAGCACTACCTACCTGCAGTGCTACCTTGACTCCTGAGCTTTAGTAATCCCCTGTTCCTGAACTAGCACTACCTGCAGTGCTACTTTGACTCCTAAGCTTTTGCTCAATTCTTGCCCCAGCACTGCCTTCTATGCTACTTTGTTTTCTTGATTCCTGAACCTGCACTATTCTAGTATACCCTTGTAGCCTTCCCTTCTGTATATCCTTTTCCAGTCCCTGCCTTTCTTCCCATTTCCTTGGTTACAGTTCTAGTTTGCTGTCTTTCTATTTCTGCTGTCTTGCTTCTGTTGCCTTGTATGTTTGTTACCTGCTTTCTGCCAAGTGTGCCCTGTGATTTCCTTCCTTTCCTGTTAAGCACTCCTCCTTGCTAGCTCCTTGTCTATTGTGCTTGTGTTTAGTTCTAGCCCTTTGCTTTTACTGCCTTGCGTGTTCCTGTTTGATCGCCAGGATCCGTGGGCACAGCTGACTACCTAGGTGGTGTTTCTTGTTCACTGTGAGTATTGTCTTTGAGTTACTGTTATAACATCACCATAGGTATAAGCTCCACAGACCCTGCCTCTGCATACATATCCTATATGTGGGTATTTTCAGTCAGTATCTGTAACAGCAATTGTGGGTGAGGAACTTACTGAGCTTCAGTCTTACCATGTGGAGCTCCTGAGTGCTTTACCCCACATTCCCTTTATTGTTAATGTTGTATTATATATATGTCTTGCACGTCCGTCCTGGGTGTAGTTAGTCTGAATGCTAAATTGCCTTGCGAGTGCCCTTCCTTTCTGAGTCTTAGCCATCTTGTTCCTTTGTACAGGCTTCCCCTTTGGATCCCTTTTCTCCTCTGACTTCCTGTGTGATCCTGGGCAGTGCTGTACTCCTCTCTGTGTATGTTTTCTACCCCATTCCCAGTCCTTGCCCAAGTCCCTGACTGTGTTCCCGACATAGCCCCGGACAGTCCCTGACACACAAACTCTCGTTGAAGTTAATATAGTTTTATCTCAAATTAAACTATAAAATGCTCAAATGTATACGGTCACAAATGCAAACAATGAACTCACAAAGGGAGAGAAAAACATCAGCAATTTCAAAAAGAGACAAACTCATCAATCAAATAATGACATTGTGCATGAAGGAGTGGATAGATGAAGAGACAAAAGTTTCAGAGAGAAAAATACATTTGCAAGTAAATTATGCAAGAACGAGTCAGAGTAATACAAACCCGACGGATTTGTAGGGAAAACCACCCCTCAGGCCTGAGTGGTGGTGGGGATGCCCTGAAATAGAGTCAGGGGACAAAGATTTCAGGGACAGGATCAGGACAGGACAGGAACAGCTAGGCTTCTCTGCAAACCGACGAACCGCGACGCATCTCCCCTCTCTCAGCCTCTCCGCCTAACGAACCCTTCTCTCCAACACTAACCACACCCCTAAAGGCACCCCAATTATACCCTAAAACCTACATGTCCGTCCCACATCAATTGAAACATTCAGCGTAACTAAACAGTTGATTGGTGGACTTTGGGGGTGGTATGTCACACCATGGTGACTTCACCAATATTTGGGCTTATTCATTGTTTTATGCCCGTTCTCATTAACTCATACATTGTGCATTCACACGATCTGGTCCAAGTTACAATTGTATATAATTTTGAGCAATGTCTACAGAAGAAGTCCTTCTATCCCACGGTCTGTCACGTCGCTTGGCAGACGATCATCACATTGGCCTTCACCCCTTTCATCTCTTCTGCTGTGCTCAGCATTTCAGCGTGCCTTTGTCAGAACAGCTTTACTCATTTGTCCAACCCCTCCTTCATTCGGCCAACTATAGGAAAAATGGAGTCTTATCCAGCTCACTATAGCAAATGGAAAATGAACATTCATTAATTATATGTTAATGTAGTTTTCACTGTTTACCACCCACCTTTGCACTATTCCCTGTTAACGTTTTTTCCTAGCATAGCTTTATGCAAAAACAATATTATTTATTAATTCAAAGCAAGCTGCGTCATGCAAACTACGAAATGCACATGCGGCCTAGTCATGCATTGTTTCTCATTTCTTTCAAAGCATAATGTAAATACGGTTTTAGTTCTTTCATGCGTTATCTCACGTTAGTGCATGCATGCGCAAAGCAGTTTCCCCTGTGTTCATGTAAGGTGCACGTTAATTTTCTATTACTACTTACTGTTATGTATTGTTATGTAGTACGTATTATGGGGGTATTTATTCGAGCAGGTTTCTTTTTGCGAAATCCTGCTCCATCAATCCCCCCTTTGATGGCTTTCTGGAGCCATCATAAAATACCTACCATACCGAGTGCCATCTTCATTTATCTAAAACTCTGTATTCTTCTCTCTTTTTATGGCACTTTCATCTATATCTTTCATCATTTTATAGTATTCTCCTAGCTCAATTTCCTCTCTTTTTCTTTTTCTCGCTCTTCGTCTATCTTTAGATTCTGTCATTTCCTTTTTCTTGCTCCTACACTTACAACATTTATTCGTTGTTATTATCACTAAGACTATTATGGCTACTGAAATAAGTGGCATTATTATTTTTCCTAATAAACTACTTCCAAAGGTAGTAAACCATTTACCTACAGGAGGAGAAACTCTTACCAAGTCTCTCCCCAACCTCCAGTTGGGTCAAATCTTCATGTAATTTCGTAATATTCTTTATATATCCCTCAATCCCTTTACTTTTGTCAGGGATATAAGTACAGCAGTGTTGGATTTTCAACATGCCACAGAGTCCACCCTCTTTTGCCAATAAGATATCAAGGGCAAGTCGATTTTGCAAAACCATTGATCTGATTGCAACCATTTCTGTGTCAATCATTAAGAAACCACCAGCAGTATCTGTTGATAAACGATCAACCACTGTGGATAACTTCCGAATTTTGTGTGAATTTAGAACGACTCCAACTGAGTGTATCAGTGCACCAAAAATATCACCTACTATTTCTGAGAAACTTGCTCTCTTGTTACATGTTAGTCCATGATTTATTTCCTTTAGTCTGTTGCTGTTGCGGTCCATGTGATAGACCTTTGGGAAGACAATGGCAAAATAACCACTACCATACCAATGTGCAGGCAATCTATAATAGGCTTTCTTACCACACACATAATAAACTCCTGGAAACACAGGATCAGTTCCACCCTTCAATCCCCAACCTCCAGTAATTTGAAAGGTATGTTCACATTCACTAGTACCGATGAAATAATTGTTATAGTTAGTCTTCATTCTAAGCAAACATATTTTTCCCTTCTGATGCCAGTCCAGGGACATTGCAGCGTATGTTTCGCCTTTCTCATAATTTCCTTCCCTGATATCCCATGGTGGAACTTGTGACTTTTGTTCAGCAGCCTTTTCCTGGAAACTTTCCCTTCTACCTTCTACCACTTCTATGAATACTTTTTCTTCAACCTGCAAACTACATGTTAAGTTGTTTTTATAAGCATATTCTATATCTAAAGCCTTAGTAATATGGAAAAATTCTCCCATATAATGTGCATTTTTACTACTCAAAACCTTATTTAGATCCTTAATAACAGGTATTTCTGAAAACACTTAATCTATATTAGAATAATGATATTCGAGCTTCCCCATCACGTAAAACAAACTTGTTAAGACACTGCAAGACACACCATATGTTAAAGGAAAGTGATGGTACGTCACCCCCTCTGAGACAGATGAAGGTAATTGCATGCATACATAAAAATCACTCACATTCATCATATTAATGTATTCATACAGCAATTTAGTAAACACATTTAACGAGAAATCACTAATTGATTTATCATGATGGAGAATGCTTCCATCCAATTGTTCTATGTTAGGATTAGGGGTTCTTTTAGTAACATCATTCACTCTTTCACTTGTCACATCATTAGTATTATTTCCATTATTAGTTACCATTGGGATAGGTACAAGGACAGTTAGTAATATCCACATGAATGTTAATAGCAAGACACTACATAAGCAAGCTTTAATACATCTACGTTTTAGACTAGATTTTGGATGTCCAGTCACTTTTTCTTTAGCCATTCTATATCCTACCAAAAAGAATGTTATATAAAAAATGTATCTAATCTGTAAACACTAAACTTAACTAAAAATTTCAAAAATACAAGGAAAAATAGTGTAATCCTACACTTCAGACTTTCTTCTTTACCCCTTTCTTTATTTCTATTTTTGTGTCTTCAGAATTCTTTTACTTCTTCTTCCAACTGACAATGCTGCACCTTAGTTTTAGTCACACTTCTTTTAAGGTGGTCTCAATTTGCTTTCATCAACATGTTCAGTGTCAGATTTGTCCTTTTCTTCACTTGGATCTGAGCTTTCAATTTCTTCCAAGATTATGTAGGTCCATTCTGGTGCGGTGTATTTTCTGCTTGGAATTCTTACTCTTCTTGTTTTTCGTACTAATTCTTCTCCTGTCTCTTCTTGTTCTATCTGGCTTGAGACCTCATTACTTTGCTCTGGTTTTTTCTTTGACTTTCTCCTCACAAGAGTGTATTTCAGTCTTTTCACTCCACCTGGCCAATTATCACCTTTTCTTGGTTTCTTGGTTTAAACTACTCTTTCACCCTCTGTATCTGGTTCACAGGTTCTCTTATTCGGCCTTCCTTCTATCTGTCTTTCCTTCTGTGTTTCAGCAACTTCTGTTTCTACAGTAATTTCACTGACTCCTTGTTTAACCGCAAACTCACTTCCTTCTGGTTCAGCAGTGAACTCACTTTCTCCTGGTTCAACAGCAGTTTCACCTTCCTCTGGTTCAACAGCAGTCTCACGAGACCCAGTAACTGGTGCCCACTTTACTTGACTTGTGCTCGGCTGTTCGTCATCCGTTTGTTCTTCAGAATCTGTTTTCTAGATTCTTCAGCTTCACACACTTCAACCTCTGGTCTTTGACTTTTGTTTACCAGTTGCTGCTCTTGTCTTTCAAGTGGACTTGGGACTCGTCTGGTGTGGCTTTGGCAGACCACCACACTTCACTGCCGTCGTCGTCACCAAAATTATATGGTAAGGACCGCTCCACCTGGGTTCTAAACATGATTTCCTCATGTGTTTCTTGACAAGAACCCACTCACCAGGACTCAGATCATGAGCTTGATTCGGCTGTGTTGTTGTGGCATCTTCTCCAACCTGGCGAGACACAGAACGCACCAGATCAGCCAATCCTCTGCAATAATCAAGCACTAGATCATCAGATATATTCATCAGTTTGTTCGCTGGTATGTATGCTTGCCTCATTGCTCTTCCCATTAGGATTTCATGTGGACTCAGACCCATCTTTTTGTCAGGAATGCTTCTAAGACTCATTAGTACAAGGGGTAAAGTGTCAGGCCATTTCAGTGTTGTGGATGCACACACCTTTCCTAACCTATATTTTATTGTGCCGTTTAACTGCTCAACCACTCCAGATGCTTCAGGTCGATAGGCACAATGCAGCTTCTGTTCAATCTGTAATGCTGCACAAATCATCCAAATTATCTCATTATTAAAATGTGTTCCTCTATCTGTTTCTAATTTGACTGGAAATCCGAATCTAGGAATCAGTTCTCTCAGAAGTAGTTTGGCGACAGTTAAGCTGTCATTCCTTCTTGTCGGATAGGCTTCCCCCCAACGAGAGAACAAGCAGACAACAACCAACACATACTTCAGCCCATTGCATGGGGGGAGCTCAATAAAATCTAGTTGGAGACGGGTAAATGGTCCTCCTGCTCTTCCAATTCCTCCCCAACTAACAACTGTCTTTCTACCTGGATTTTGCTTCTGACAAGTGATGCATCTCTGGCAAAGGCTCTCTGCAATGACCCTGAACCTTGGGTTATACCATGACTGCTTGAAGAGTCTGATAATTGCATCTCTTCCAACATGTGCAATTCCATGATATACCCTGGCCATATGGGAGAGTAAAGAATCTGGCAAGACTGGTCTTTCGTCAAAATAGACCCATACTTCGTCTTCTGTTCGCTTTCTACAACCTGTATTTATCCAAATTTCCTTTTCCTCATCACTTGCCTCTTCCTGCATCTGCCTCACTTCGTCCCAAGTTTCATATGTGTTTGTAAACATAAGATGGCATTCGGTATTTCCCCTTTCAATTGCTCTGTTTAAAGCCATTAAATTTCGTGCATAGAAACGCGCTATTTGGTCAGCGTATCTGTTGCCCTTCGTCACATAATCATCTCCTGATTTATATGCGGCACATTTGACCACTGCAATTCTTTAGGGCAATTGCAAAGCATCCAATAATTCTTTTACAGTTTTGCTGTTACGGATAGGGGAACCTGAAGAAGTCAGAAATCCCCTTTGCATCCATAGCTGTCCAAAATCATTACAACCCCAAACCCATATTGGCTATCCGTGAATATGGTCACCCTCAGACTTTTGGCAATTTTACACGCTCTAATTAGAGCTATCAATTCAGCAATTTGAGCAGAGTTTACCCCTGTTAGACAGGATGCTTCTAAAACTCCCGCTATGGTGCAAACAGCATAGGCAGTGCATAATTCGCCTTTCTCATTTCTTAGACATGACCCATCCACCAATATTTCACAGTCTGGTTCTTCCAGAGGAACATCCTCTATATCAAACCTGGGTTTGGTGCACAGTTCTGTCACATCCAAACAATCATGATCCGCTTCCTCTCTCACTTCCTCACACCAAGAATTTGGCAATAGAGTTGCTGAGTTTACACTGTGCACCTTACCACAGTCACATTTTCAGCACCCAGAATCACTCTCTTGTACTTAGTCAGCTGAGTAGAGGTCAGGTATTGAGTCCGGGTTCGAGTTAAAAGGATCTCAACAGAATGTGGTACATACACTTTGACTGGATATCCCATCACAATCGCTTCACTTTGTTCCAGACTCACACAAGTGGAGGCTACTGCTTTTAAACAGCCTGCCACTGAATCCAAAATAGCAGAAAAATATGCTACTGGGCGTCATGCCATTCCATGTTTCTGAGTTAGGACTGAAAGTGCACATCCATCTCTTTCGCAACAATAACATGCAAACTCCTTTGTATAATCTGGCATTCCCAATGCAGGTGCTCGACAAAGACTGTTTCTCAATTTCGTAAAGGCTTCCATACTTTCATCATCCAGCACAATCGGATCCTTCACATCTTTTTGTGTCAACCTCTGTAGAGGTTTTGCAATCAGTAAGAACCCACAGATCCACTGCCTGCAATATCCAACCATTCCCAAAAACATTTGCACTTCTTTCTGCGTTTTAGGTGGGCTCATTTGTTTGATCACACTAATTCTTTCTGGTGTCACCTTTCTGACTCCCTTTTCTATTTTGTGTCCTAGGTACTGGGCGTCTTGTTTACAAAATTGTAATTTTGCTGGTGACACTTTGTGTCCTTCTTCTGCCAAATGGTTCAGTAAGGCAATGGTATCTGTCACACATGCCTCTCGGGTCTTTGAAGCCACAAGTAGGTCATCAATGTACTGAACCAAGACTGAATTTCCGGGCATGATCAGAGTCTCCAGACATCTTTTCAGAATCTGGTTAAAGATTGAAGGACTCTCGGTATACCCTTGAAGAACTCGGCACCATGCCAAGACACGGTCTCAGAACCGGAACGCAAAAAGATATTGGCTCTCCGGGTGCAAGGGAATCGAGAAAAATGCTTGGCACAAATCAATTACTTTGTACCATTCTGAATCGCATGGAATTTGGTAAAGAATTACTGCTGGATTTGGTACTACGCGACAGCAAGGTACCACAATCTTACTAATCTTTCTTAAATCCTGTACTACTCTATATTTTCCGCTTGGCTTTTTAATTCCTATAATGGGCGAATTACAAGGACTACTCATTATTTCTCTCAAAATTCCCTGTTCAATCATTTGATCAATCACAGGAGTGACTCCTGCAATTACTTCTGGACTCATTTTGTACTGAGGAGTGTTTGGAGGTGAACAGACATAATATCGAATTTTTAATATCAAATTGCCAAAATATCGAGTTTTTTATATGGAATGGACAGAATATTGAATTGCCAAAATATAGTGGTGCAGAATATCGAAATTCTGGTAAGAAATATCGATTGTCATAATATTCACAGTCATAATATAGTTGTTAAAAATATCGAATTTTTTTATAGTGTTTTAAGTGTTAGTATATGTGTTAAAAGTATGTATTATTTTTGTAATGTATGTTTTAATTTTCTTAAAGTAATGAATTTTATGTTATTAAATTTTTGCGTAATTTAATTCCGTAGCGGGTTGTGGGTTTATAGGGGAATAGGGTGGGAAGTAATTTAATTATAGTAAATTAAATATTAATTTTTAGGAATTATTAATTATTTTTAATTTAATTTTGTGTTTTAGTTCTGTAGCGGGTTGTGGGTGTATAGGGGAATAGGGTGGGAAGTAATTTAATTGTAATTAAGTAATTATTTAATTTTATTTATTGGTATTGATAAATAATTCATTGTTAATTAATTATTAATTGGTAATTAATTTTTATTAATTGGTAATTAATTTTTATTAGTTGGTAATTAATTTTTATTAATTTTTTAATTGATAATTATATTAATTGTATTAATTTATTATTCAGAGCAGGTTGTGGGTTATAGGGGAATAGGGTGGGAAGTAATTTAATTGTAATTCAGTAATTATTTATTTTTATTTATTGGTATTGATTATTAATAAATTTTTATTTGGTAATTAATTTTTATTAATTGGTAATTAATTTGTATTAATTGGTAATTAATTTTTATTAATTGATTAATTGATAATTATGTTAATTGTATTAATTTATTATTCGGAGCGGGTTGTGGGTTTATAGGGGAATAGGGTGGGAAGTAATTTAATTGTAATTAAATAATTATTGAAAATATTTTTGTGTATTGATAATTAATTTACTGTTAATTAATTATTAATTGGTAAACATTTTGCATTACTTATTAATTTTTGGTATTGAAAATTAATTGGTTGTTAATTATTAATAGGTAATTAATTTTTTAATAAATCATATTTATTGGTATTTATAATTAATTAATTATTAAATATGTTGTAATTGGTAATTAATTTGAATTAATTTTTTATTGGTATTGATAATTAACTTTTTTAAATTTAAATATTAAATCATTACTTTCCCTACTGTTGCACTCACTGGAGTGGGAATAGTAATTTTTACCCTATGCTATCCAACGCTTTCCCTACTGTTGCACTCACTGGAGTGGGAATAGTAATTTTACCCTCCCGCTATCCAAAGCTTTCCCTACTGTTGCACTCTCTGGAGTGGGAATAGTAATTTTTACCCCTACGCTATCCAACGCTTTCCCTACTGTTGCACTCTCTGGAGTGGGAATAGTAATTTTTACCCTCCCGCTATCCAACGCTTTCCCTACTGTTGCACTCTCTGGAGTGGGAATAGTAATTTTTACCCCTACGCTATCCAACGCTTTCCCTACTGTTGCACTCTCTGGAGTGGGAATAGTAATTTTTACCCCTACGCTATCCAACGCTTTCCCTACTGTTGCACTCTCTGGAGTGGGAATAGTAATTTTTACCCTCCCGCTATCCAACGCTTTCCCTCCTGTTGCACTCACTGGAGTGGGAATAGTAATTTTTACCCCTACGCTATCCAACGCTTTCCCTACTGTTGCACTCTCTGGAGTGGGAATAGTAATGTTTACCCTCCCGCTATCCAACGCTTTCCCTACTGTTGCACTCACTGGAGTGGGAATAGTAATTTTTACCCCTACGCTATCCAACACTTTCCCTACTGTTGCACTCTCTGGAGTGGGAATAGTAATTTTTATCCCTACGCTATCCAACGCTTTCCCTACTGTTGCACTCTCTGGAGTGGGAATAGTAATTTTTACCCCTACGCTATCCAACGCTTTCCCTACTGTTGCACTCACTGGAGTGGGAATAGTAATTTTTACCCTCCCGCTATCCAACGCTTTCCCTACTGTTGCACTCACTGGAGTGGGAATAGAAAATTTTACCCTCCCGCTATCCTACGCTAAAAATATTGAATATTTGTTATTAATATTACGTTAATATATATATATGTATTAAAAAATAAAAATGCATGTTTATTTTTTTTAACTTACATTAAATATTTATTAATATTAAGGTTATTTAAGTGTTTTAGTTAATTATATGTATTATTTTATTAATTTTACATTACTTTTAAGACATTTAAAAAATTCGATATTTTGACTAACTATGGGGTCGATTACGATGGCGGTCGGAAAAACCTACCGACCGCCATGGTAGCGGCAAAAAACCGCCCGCATGGCCACCGGGAAAAACGCCGCACACATTACGATGAACCGCCACAATAATCCGTCCGCGGCGGCGGGAGACAGCGAAAAACCGCCCGCACACGCCGGACCAGCTCAAAATCCGACCGCAACGGCCGGATACTCAGCGGAAAAGCCAAGAACCGCCGCCATGCACACGGAGTAACCGCCCGTGACATTATGACATCCCCGCTACCACCATGGTACCCACCTATGAATCCGACCGCATCGTGCGCGAACAGTGACGAATCCGATAGGCGGCGGAAGGGCCGCAGCATAGCCACCGCTGCCGAGGAACCGCTGCGGAGGAACCGCAAAAAAAATGACGGGCGTTGAAAAAAAAAGAAAAAAAAAGAAACCAATGCACACACTGAAGTAGACCTGTCCCAACACAAACCAAAAGTGCCCAATGACAACAGCCCCAGAAATTCAAAATAACCAATCACAGGACAACACACACAACACACCTGACAGCAACATACCAGCTTGCCATACCCCCCATAGCCGAGCATAAAACCAGCCCCTCCCTGACCACAATCCTTTGCTACACTCCACAACTGAAGGTCCCAACCCCAGAGAACAAAGGAGAGGCAAACCTGCACACAGCACCACCACAACACACACACCACCTACACCACCCACAACACCCACAACACCCACACAACTGCACCACAGAACATCTGCACAGCACACACCATGGCACCACACACCATGGCACCACACAAAATGCCAAAATTCACTGATGCAGAGCTTGCAGTCATGGTAGATGAGATAATAAGAGTTGAACCACAACTCTATGGCAACATGGTCCAACACTCCCCATTAGCCACAAGAACCCAAATGTGGGTGAGGATAGTCAATAAGGTCAATGCAGTAGGGACCACCCCCCGCAACAAGCAGGAAATACAGAAGCGGTGGCATGACCTGAAGACCGTGGTGAAGAGGAAGAGGGCCAAGAACCGTCAGCTGGCTGACGGGACTGGTGGAGGCACTCCCATCCCACCCAAACCATACAGTCTGTGGGAGGAGAAGGTCCTTGGAATCCTACATCCAGAGAGTCTTGAAGGAATCCGCGGGGGACTGGAAGCTGGTAAGTACAAACCAATGTATAACATCACATTGCCATGTACCGTCTTGCACAAATTCAAACCTACAACCCCTAGGCCAAAGGACATTCGTCTGACCCACAATACCCAAAACAGGTCACACAGATGTAAGCACCACTCAACCTGAAAAAGCACAAAGCTAAACAAAACCAACTGGGATGCATGTGTACAGACAAAAAGCACTACAACACACACCAGGCCCCCATCTCCCACCCCTCAGCAGGATGGAGCACCACACCCAGAAGCATGTGTCAGCCATTGAACGCTCCTCCACCACCTAACAGGTAGGTAGCCATCTTCACAGGGTTGGGGAATGTGTATCTGGAGGCAGCACTACAACTCCCAACAGGCCCCCTCTCCCACCCCTCAGCAGGATGGAGCACCCCACCCAGAAGCATGTGTCAGCCATTGAACGCTCCCCCACCACCTAACAGGTAGGTAGCCATCTTCACAGGGTTGGGGAATGTGTATCTGGAGGCAGCACTACAACTCCCAACAGGCCCCCTCTCCCACCCCTCAGCAGGATGGAGCACCCCACCCAGAAGCATGTGTCAGCCATTGAACGCTCCCCCACCACCTAACAGGTAGGTAGCCATCTTCACAGGGTTGGGGAATGTGTATCTGGAGGCAGCACTACAACTCCCAACAGGCCCCCTCTCCCACCCCTCAGCAGGATGGAGCACCCCACCCAGAAGCATGTGTCAGCCATTGAACGCTCCCCCACCACCTAACAGGTAGGTAGCCATCTTCACAGGGTTGGGGAATGTGTATCTGGAGGCAGCACTACAACTCCCAACAGGCCCCCTCTCCCACCCCTCAGCAGGATGGAACACCCCACCCAGAAGCATGTGTCAGCCATTGAACGCTCCCCCACCACCTAACAGGTAGGTAGCCATCTTCACAGGGTTGGGGAATGTGTATCTGGAGGCAGCACTACAACTCCCAACAGGCCCCCTCTCCCACCCCTCAGCAGGATGGAGCACCCCACCCAGAAGCATGTGTCAGCCATTGAACGCTCCCCCACCACCTAACAGGTAGGTAGCCATCTTCACAGGGTTGGGGAATGTGTATCTGGAGGCAGCACTACAACTCCCAACAGGCCCCCTCTCCCACCCCTCAGCAGGATGGAGCACCCCACCCAGAAGCATGTGTCAGCCATTGAACGCTCCCCCACCACCTAACAGGTAGGTAGCCATCTTCACAGGGTTGGGGAATGTGTATCTGGAGGCAGCACTACAACTCCCAACAGGCCCCCTCTCCCACCCCTCAGCAGGATGGAGCACCCCACCCAGAAGCATGTGTCAGCCATTGAACGCTCCCCCACCACCTAACAGGTAGGTAGCCATCTTCACAGGGTTGGGGAATGTGTATCTGGAGGCAGCACTACAACTCCCAACAGGCCCCCTCTCCCACCCCTAAGCAGGATGGAGCACCCCACCCAGAAGCATGTGTCAGCCATTGAACGCTCCCCCACCACCTAACAGGTAGGTAGCCATCTTCACAGGGTTGGGGAATGTGTATCTGGAGGCAGCACTACAACTCCCAACAGGCCCCCTCTCCCACCCCTCAGCAGGATGGAGCACCCCACCCAGAAGCATGTGTCAGCCATTGAACGCTCCCCCACCACCTAACAGGTAGGTAGCCATCTTCACAGGGATGGGGAATGTGTATCTGGAGGCAGCACTACAACTCCCAACAGGCCCCCTCTCCCACCCCTCAGCAGGATGGAGCACCCCACCCAGAAGCATGTGTCAGCCATTGAACGCTCCCCCACCACCTAACAGGTAGGTAGCCATCTTCACAGGGATGGGGAATGTGTATCTGGAGGCAGCACTACAACACACAACAGGCCCCCTCTCCCACCCCTCAGCAGGATGGGGCACCCCACCCAGAAGCATGTGTCTGTAAGTAAAAACCAAAGTGACACTGCACAGGTAATCAGACAGTGCATGCACACCACCATCACTCAACAAAAGCATTGTGAGACATGACAACATGAGGTTCTACTTCACCCAAAAATAGAAAAGTAAAGCACAGCCATTGACAGGATGCAGACAGCTCAGCGTACGTAACTGTGACAGAAACAGAACTGTGACTCTCAACAAATATGTCCAAGAAAACGGGCCTCTGAAATGCATCACCCAGACTTCCCTCTGTAGCGTACATGGGTGCTGATCATGAAGGACCATGGGAAAACCAAACTAGCATGGTCTGCTGTATAAAGAAATACAAGCACAGGACATGTCAACGGTATGCATGTGATGACAATGGCTAGTCCATGCACACAGGTAATGTCTGCCAGGCAGAGTGATCAGCAAAGATGCTGAACATCAACTTGTAGTCATGCCAGTTGTCAGATGACAACCTCACATTGAAATCACCAATACTAGACGTGTGGCATGCTAACCAATCACAGGTCACACCATTGTGAAATGATGAATGTAACTCCACTTCATGGCATGAGGCACATCACTGTGCAGACATACAATGTGTGAAAAAGGCAACTGTGTGTAGCATAACATGTAAATAAGAGACATCAAACACAGCAACCCTGAGGTGTGTAAGGCAATTACCATCTACTTCCTGTCCCACAGGTGACCAACAACTGACTGCAGAGGACGACAACCTCAACCAGCACAGCCAGTCACCAGCTCCCGAACATCTCCCCTCGGATGCAGACTCCCTGGATAATGAGGAGGAGGAGGACCAACCCGGACCATCTGGTGTGGCAGGGCGGAATGTGTCCCAGGCCCCACAGCCCCACCACCCTCAGCAACAACAACAACGCAGAGCCCTGCTGCAACGACCTGTGCCACCACCACCACCTCCACCACCAGTACCACTACCACTGCTGCCTGCAACACTCGCCCTGCTCCACAGGCCAACCAGATCACAACAACTGCGGAGGCACGGGAGAGTAGGCCAGTGCCCACAGGAGGGAGGCAACAGGGCCGTGACAGCAGGCCAGGTGTGAGGACAAGGCTGACCCAAAGGGAAGAAGACCCTGCCACAGAATCACTGGCACACATTCACAGAGTTGTGGGGGCCTATGAACACGCCCAGGGACAGTTGAGGCAGGCTCAGCAGGATGCCCGTGAGCAACAACAGATGCTGCGCTCAATTGACAACCGCATGGGCCAACTCGTGGCCTGCATTGGCCAAATCAGGGACCTCCTGGGCCAGCTAGTGGAGGTCCTCAGGGACAGGCATGCGGCACCGCCAACACCGACAGCTCCCTCCGTTGTGCCGCAGGATGACAGACCCCCACCCTCCCCTGCGTCCAGCGAGCATGGGGACTCATCAGACACCACTGGCCATGCACCTGTGTCCCCCCCTGTCAAAAGAGCAAGGGGCCGCCCGAAAAAATCATTGGGAGCATCCCGTGGCAAAGCACCTGGCAAAAGCCAGTCAAGTAGCCAGCCATGATGGCACCCCTCTTCACCCTGCTGTGTACCCTGCAGACTGTCCCCACACACAATGGCGTGGGAATGGCAAATGACTGTTGGACTGTGTTGCCATACTGATCTAGTGTATACTCTATTGTCTCATCTACCATCACTGACAAATCTGTTATTCACCATTCACAAATCTGTCAATATCCACATCTACATCACATGTATCCACTGTAAATAAACACTAATAACGCACCAATTTAGTTGTCACTGTTCCATGTTCATCACAGTATGTTAACTCACACCCATGATTACAATGTCACAGGAGCAGGGATACTCCGCAGGCAAGTAGAGGCTGAAGGGACCTAGGAAAACACAACAGAACATCAGTTGCTACTCAGGTGGTGGACTAACAACCATCATACAACACAGCACATCAAGGTACGACAATCTGCACATGTCACAAGGAGCAACTGTACCAACATAGACATCAAGTAGCTGTGTCAAAAGATCCCTTGCCATACACACCTGCAGCCAGCACTGACTCAGCAACATGCTGTAGTCACAAAACTCACATACACATATTCACCAAGCACAACATCATCAGACAACAGCCAGTATTGACATTGCCACTGACCATCAAGTGAAGTAGTTGTTGATGAGCTGCTGACGCTGTCCAACACCTTCCTCCTCTCCACTATCCTCGTCACTTGACGTTTGGGTGTTTGCAGGTGGGGGCTGTGGCTGGTCATCATCATCCTGGATTAAGGGGATCCCCTTCCGCACGGCCAGGTTGTGTAGCATGCAGCATGCTACCACTATCTGACACACCTTGACGGGTGAGTACTGCAGAGCCCCTCCGGTCTTGTCGAGGCATCGAAAACGCGATTTCAGGAGTCCAAATGTTCGCTCAATGACCCGACGTGTCCTCCCATGGGCATTGTTGTAGCGCACTTCAGCTGGTGTCCTGGGATTGCGAAGTGGACTCAGCAACCAAGGTCCGTTGGGATATGCAGAGTCACCTAAGTGTGAAAGACACATACAGATTGAGTGTCTGACATGTGTCCGAGGACAGCATGGCACACAAACAGCACACGACTCGACCCTTTGTACTCACCCACAATCCATGCCCGCTCCGGCGCCAGATTGGCCATCAGCTGTGGTAAAATGCTGTTGCGCATTATGTGTGAATCGTGGGCTGAACCTGGAAACTTTGCACAGACGTGTGAGATGACCATATCTGCCTGGCACACCACCTGCACATTGATGGAATGATAATGTTTCCTATTTCGGTAAATATGCTCCCGTGCTTGGGGTGGAATCAGGGAAACATGTGTGCCATCTATTGCACCAACTACATTAGGAACGTGTCCAAGTGCATAAAATTCGCCCTTCACATCCGCCAACTCATGCCGCCTGGGGAAATGTATGAATTGGTCCCTGTGTTGCATCATAGCCAACAGGACATCACGTAGCACCATGCTGAATGTTGGTTGGGACATCCCCCCTGCAATGCCCACAGTTTGCTGGAAGGATCCCGTAGCCACGAAATGTAGGAATGCCATCACCTTTGCCGTTGGCGTGAGTGCTGTTGGGTATGTCCTGCGTGGAAGCAGGTGTGGCTCCAATAGTGCACAAAGTTCCAGGAGGTTTGTCCGATCCAGACGGAATCGCCTTATGATGTCGGTATCCTCCATGTTAGCCAGCAGGGTGAAGGTACGAAACACATTAGGTCGCCTCCTAGGTGAGATGAAAGGGGACACGTCATAGCAACATAAATTAGGATGTGCACAAATTCATAAAGTCTGTCCTGTCACGGCGCTAACATTGACTGTCATCCCTGAAAGCACACAGTGCAATTCAGTGTTGTCCCAACATGAGACAGATTAATTGTACAACTGTCATGGATGTGCACAGTCAGTAGACACAATACGAACACTGTCTATGTGAATGCCAAGAGTCACATATCGAGCTGAGGTGGACTCAGCCTTGGGTGTACATGACACAGGACATGTGTGAAGCAGAGACAATGCTGGCTTCCACGTTGCTGCTGTACCTGCCACACCTCCTTGGCCAATAATTGCAGGGGACACATCAACAACACAATGTGGATTGATCATTGGGATTGTCTTTGTACTCAGTGCCACTTCGAACACACTCAAATTCAATGACATTCACATCCCAAACCCATACATGTGCCAATGTCATCAGTACACAGGCCATATCTGCTGCTGACTTGAATACAAAGTCGGACAGTGACAGATGATGTCACGCCTGTGCAGAGTATGTGTACCACTGTAACAGGCCACCATTACCCCACTGCCCAATACTCTCTACAAGCACACAGATAGCCAATGTGGCACACATTAACAATAGATGAGGGACGTGATCAGCAGGGCCTGTATGCACCCTTAATCTTCCCCCATTTTGGACATTTACATGCAGCATCAAGGAGGGACTGCCCAAGGACACATGTGCACCACAACACATACCATGGTGATACACATCCAGCTGTTTCAAGACACAACAGTGCCACAACACAAACATACAACACTACATGGACAATGCCAAGCCAGTATGCCAACAAGTCTACGCATGAACAGACTGTATGCATTACATATGGACAACTGGCTCAGACACCTGACAACAGTGGATGTAATTTTACACCACATGTCCCAAGGGACATGCATCCTGACCCTCATTCCACACAGGCTGTCAGGCCCAACACAGCATACAATCAATATCACACATCTAACAAACATGCTGGCTGTGCATGAGTAGTGGGACACTGGTACCTCACATTGACCAAATGTCGGAGTTGGATGAGTGTCACAGGCACAACAGTCAAGGTACATCTCACCTGTCTTGGGTGCCCACACCATCCTGATACACCAGCAGATGTGATCCACCCACACAGTGCTGGAATAGATGGTGAGCAAGGATGGCTAGCACCCCATAGCATGCACATACACTAGTGTTGGTGGCAACACACTGCACACGTGTGCCACTTGTGCTGACCATCCAACATTGCAGACAATTCCTCGCTAATCAGTGCACACACATTGCACGGGCAAAACTGGACACCCATAGCCTGTGGACAAATGTCGCATACTATATTCCATACAGTTAGCACAATCCACAACCGTGCATGCAGTCCATCTGCCAACGCAACATTCCTGATGTGAACAATGGACATGCACTGGTGGCAGGTGAGTAGCACCGGAACACAGCACAACACTCAAAAACATAGTGTAGCTAAGCACCATTGTTGAAATGTACATGTCACTGATTCACATACAACAGTCCAAACAACATGAGCACAGACCTGACACTACCACATAGGTCCCTGTGGTTACAGGTGGCAGACATGTAGCAAAGACATCTGCTCTGGCCGTCTACCCAAGTGACAAACAATAATAATGCAACGGATGCCAGGTGTGGTGCTGAAGTACTCGTCATCCTTTAGCAGGTCGAGCCCCCCCTGTACATGTGGACATACACTGCAGGAGTTGCCAGTGTGTACAAAGACATAACATGCGGCATGTAATTGGTCTTAGCAATAACACAACAGGGTGACATCTGTTTCCAATGATGACAGTCATGCTGAATGAATGAGTTCATCTGGGTTTTCAGTGTAACACATGGGCTCAGGTGTGAGATAGTGGTCAGCATGGGTGGCAGATACGACATTGTGTGTAAATATTGATCGACATAATGGAGTACAGTGTTCCATTTGGTGTGAGACGTTACACAGTGGCTGACATTTGTGACAGGAGACCATATCAATGTTATCCAGTGCCATGTGCCACTGTACGTATCCACTGTGTGTAGCACAGTAATGACCATTGATCCACACACAACAAGAACTGTCCGTAGGTGCCTTCAACGTGCCCCATAAACACAATGACGCACAGAGTGTACGATGTGGTGCTGCATATTCCCCATAGCGGACGCACATACTGTCCGTGAATTGGGTGGCGGAACATGCCAACCACCATTTGTACCTGTGTCGATGCCCACCACTGACGCAAGTGTGTCATGTGCTGCACATGACACATTGGTGTTAGTGATGGCCCTCCACATAGCTGCAGATGGCGTTTGTCATGCTCCACCAGCCACATCCCGGTCACCCATGTCACTCTATGGCAATCAAACAGCGGTAGCGCCGGCCAGGACCCCACGGTGTGTCACCGCCATGAACCATGCCCTTGCAGCCAATGGGGACCGCTATCGCAGTGGCATGATGCAGATTCAAAAGTCGCGGTAGGCGTGCTCCGCCCCCAGCGGATGCGGAGATAGGATGCATTTGTAAGATGCACCACCGCGGTAGCGCCGGCCAGGACCCCGCGGTGTGTCACCGCCATGAACCATGCCCTTGCAGCCAATGGGGACCGCTATCGCGGTGGCATGATGCAGATTCAAAAATCGCGGTAGGCGTGCTCCGCCCCCAGCGGATGCGGAGATAGGATGCATTTGTAAGATGCACCACCGCGGTAGCGCCGGCCAGGACCCCGCGGTGTGTCACCGCCATGAACCATGCCCTTGCAGCCAATGGGGACCGCTATCGCGGTGGCATGATGCAGATTCAAAAATCGCGGTAGGCGTGCTCCGCCCCCAGCGGATGCGGAGATAGGATGCATTTGTAAGATGCACCACCGCGGTAGCGCCGGCCAGGACCCCGCGGTGTGTCACCGCCATGAACCATGCCCTTGCAGCCAATGGGGACCGCTATCGCGGTGGCATGATGCAGATTCAAAAATCGCGGTAGGCGTGCTCCGCCCCCAGCGGATGCGGAGATAGGATGCATTTGTAAGATGCACCACCGCGGTAGCGCCGGCCAGGACCCCGCGGTGTGTCACCGCCATGAACCATGCCCTTGCAGCCAATGGGGACCGCTATCGCGGTGGCATGATGCAGATTCAAAAATCGCGGTAGGCGTGCTCCGCCCCCGCGGAGGCGGTCATTGGATGCTTTTGAAGAAGGCTGACCTGGAACACCAATGGCAGAAGACTATGACCACTGAAACGAGTCCAGGGCCCTATATATGTGTGGAAGGGAGCACCACATTTCCACTGCTCACAGAGCCTGCTGCCTGGGACCCCTCACCTGCTGCTGCCTCCAGGGATTGCTGCCTGAGACCCCTCACCTGCTGCTGCCTCCAGGGACTGCTGCCTGAGACCCCTCACCTGCTGCTGCCTCCAGGGACTGCTGCCTGAGACCCCTCACCTGCTGCTGCCTCCAGGGACTGCTGCCTGAGACCCCTCACCTGCTGCTGCCTCCAGGGACTGCTGCCTGGGACCCCTCACCTGCTGCTGCCTCCAGGGACTGCTGCCTGGGACCCCTCACCTGCTGCTGCCTCCAGGGACTGCTGCCTGGGACCCCTCACCGCCCACTGCCGCCGCTGACGTCTCATGTCCACAGTGATGGCTAGGACGGAGAAGATCCGTGCCAGTCCATTTACAAGCGAGGAGCTGGATGTCCTGGTGGACGAGGTGCTGACACAGTACCCACGGCTATATGGTGGCCCAAATGTTGTGGTAAGTCTCCAACAGTGGGGGTGTGAGTGCAAGGGGGGCACACATGTAGTCGATCAGATGGTGTATGTGCCTGAGAGTGTGGGGTTGTGTAATGCACTGGCTGACATGCTGTTTCCTAGTTGTTAAGGGGGTGTATGCAACCCACACATTCAATGCATGGACATGAAGGGTGGATGGACATGTGTTGTGTACACATCCATATGGTGTGACAGCTATCTGGTGATGCATGTTTCTGGACAGTTATTGTTCATGTGACTGTTTGTGTGGGTCCTCGTTGTCCATCTCTGTGTGATTCTACCTGGCATGGACTGTCCACGCCCAATGTGACAAGGACACATCACTGACTGTACAGAGTGTGATACGTGTGTGGTTGGCATGAGTGTACATCAATGACCCATATCTGCCGTGTGGAGATGAGTCCGTGTCATGCCACTGTTCAGAGAGAGAGGTTTTACCATGAGAGTGTGTCACTGATGTTTTCCCCCTCTTGTCTCCCACACCTGCAGCTCAAGGTACACCAGCGTAAGGCCGTGTGGAGGTCCATTGCAAGCAAGGTGCGGGCTCTGGGAGTGTCGAACCGCCGGCGCACCCACTGCCACAAGAGGTGGGACGACATATCACGACTGGCAAAGAACGTTGCCGAGATGACACTGGGGATACTCCCTCGCAGTGGCAGGTTGTCACGACGCAGCTTGACACCACTGATGTGCCGCATCTTGGCTGTGACACAGCCTGAGCTGGACACACGTTTGAAGGAGCATCAACAGCAAGCTAGGGGTGAGTATTCTGTGAAGGTTGATTTTGTCTGTGAGTGGCTGCATGTGTACCATGCCTGTACCTGCGCTGGTGTACGTGATGTGGTTACTGTGATGCAGTGGGTTGTAAGTGGCCCCTGTGCTGGGTGTGGCAGTCACGGATATTACATACATGCACTTACTGATGTTTTTCCAATCCTGGGAATTTCAATGGCATTGTGGGTGGTGTGCTGCAGGCCTGGTCCATTGGTGTTAGTGTTTGTACGCCCCAACATGCATGATGTTGTGCTGTCTGCCCATCACATGGCTCAGCTGTGCCGTGTTTAGATGTTTGTACGCACTGTTTGAGGTAGTGATGTGTGTCTGCATGGTGAGATTGCACGGGGTGGCCTGCAACATGTAGACTTTGTCATCCTCAGTGTTGCTTTGCTTGAATATGTTTGTCCTGTTGCTGTCACTTTGCTGACCCTACATGTCTCTCTGTTATGCAGCATCTCCCGTGGGCACGGAGGGACAGGGGACGGACACCAGTGGTGGTGAAACAAGCACAACAGCTGCACAGGATCCCAGTGACACAGATGTGACCAGCGCCTCGGAGGGGGATAGGAGTATGCTGGAGGAATCACAGCCCGAGACGCAAAGTTCAACATCATCTGATGACGGCGGTGGCGCAGACATCTTGGAGGACACAGGGAACGGAGAGTCTGCTACATCTTCCAGCACACAGCGTGCAGTGCCCACCCTCCCAGCCACTTCCTCTGTTGCTGCCCGTGTTCGCACCACAAAGAGGGGAAGGGTGTCCTTCATTCCAGGCACCGCTGCCCCTGCCCCTGTGCCCCCTGCTGCCATCAGTGCAGAGTGTGTGGACCTTATGCGCCA
Organism: Calotriton arnoldi; assembly: GCA_963921515.1. Lineage (NCBI taxonomy): Eukaryota > Metazoa > Chordata > Amphibia > Caudata > Salamandridae > Calotriton > Calotriton arnoldi. Next base: position 3,824,512 of record CAWUFW010000533.1, read on the forward strand.
GCTGTGTGTGGGGCAGACAGGGCTCCTCAATGCATTGTCAGACCACGACCGCAAATTGGCACAGGTGTTAGCTTTCATGGAGGGCATCCATTCAGACGTGGGTGGGCTGCACCGCACTGTCCAGACAATGTCCTCCACAATGGCGGCTGCTCTTCAACTGGCTCAATCTCGTAGTCCAATTCCAGTCCCTTTGTCCACCCCCATGCCAGTGGCGACGTCTGACGATGGTGACCACGCTTCACACACCTCAACCTCACGATACTGCACACGTAGCACACAGCAGCAGCAGCCCAAGCGGTCAAGGTCACAGACACCTTCCCCTACAAAGAGAAAAACAACCCCAGAGCGCAAAGGGAAGAGCCCGTCAGGCGTTGCAAAGGCACATGATTCAAGGAGGAAGTACTCAGGGTCACAAGCCTCAGAGCAATCCCCGGCCACAGACTCTGTGGTCCCAAAAACGTCTCGCAAAGGCATGCAGACACTCTCCATGCCCACTGTGAAGGTGGGGCCTGGCAAGGCTACACATAGTAAGGTATCCAAGGCTGTTTCACCAACTACCTCTACTCCCATTCCAAGTCCAGTGAAGCAGGGACAGGAGGGCACTGTAGGGGGCACACAGGGTAAAGAGGGGATGGAGGGGCAGAGGCAATGCCAGGCTAAGCGTCCTTCTGGATCCAGCACATCCCCAAAGGGAGGTCCAGCGTGTGCACCTGCGGCAGCCTTGGTGCTGAGTGTGCCGTTTGTGTCCACACCACTTCCCATTGATACGAAGACAGGCAAGCCATTTAGAATCCCCAAGAAGTGGAAAGGCACCCCTCCACTGTCTCCCTCCCACACTGTGTCCCACGTCGGCCTGAGTCCACCTCCACGTGCCACTACACCACCTGGTCCAAGCAGCCCTCCAGCGTCCAAGGCCACTGATAGCTCTTCCTCAGCTGGGCGTCTCACTCCCCAGTCAAGTGGTCCAACTGTGCCCGACACACAGTCAGCTCCCAGTCAGACTGACAGCCAGCTCTGAATGTTGATCAATGTCACAGACCTGTCTCTCCCACACCGGTACCTGTGCTGCCCATCGTGTCACACCAGACTGTGTTGCTGACCATGGCGGAGTTTGGTGACACACATTCTCTGTGCAGCTTCTCATTGTCTCTGTCTGCACCTTGGACTGGCCACTGGCCTTGCAGTTTGCCCCCTGCCTGTGCAGCTTCTCATTGTCTCTGTCTGCACCTTGGACTGGCCACTGGCCTTGCAGTTTGCCCCCTGCCTGTGCAGCTTCTCATTGTCTCTGTCTGCACCTTGGACTGGCCACCTGCCTTGCAGTTTGCCCCCTGCCTGTGCAGCTTCTCCTTGACTCTGTCAGCACCTTGGACTGGCCACTGGCCTTGCAGTTTGCCCCCTGCCTGTGCAGCTTCTCATTGACTCTGTCAGCACCTTGGACTGGCCACTGGCCTTGCAGTTTGGCCACTGCCTGTGCAGCTTCTCATTGTCTCTGTCTGCACCTTGGACTGGCCACTGGCCTTGCAGTTTGCCCCCTGCCTGTGCAGCTTCTCATGTTCAGGCTCTGCATCTTGTGCCTTGGTCCTGTCTGATATTGTTTCCTATCAGTGCTATTTGTGAATAAAAACAGTTGCTCATGTTGTCAGTTGTGTCATTGTCCTTACTGAATAAGGCTTTTCCTGTATGTCTCACATTTACTGTGCCACATGCTCTGTGTGCCACTTCAACTGTGCCACTGGCTTGTTTGACTTATCATTTATTTTACAGGGGTGACGGGGACTTCAGTTCTTCATGACTCGGATACTTGTGGGCTCATTGATGTTGTTTTCTGTGACATACCAGACTCATGTTCCTTCCTTGTTGCTGTTGGCTATGTTTTACTGCATCCTGGTATGTGGGCACTGCAAACACATAGAGGGGTCATATACACGGGATTGCAGGCAGGCTGACCAGGCTCAACATGTATGTGCTTTCTTGCTTTCATGTATGCCTAGCAGTGTAGATGTGTAGTCATGTTGTGATGGGCAGTCATCCTAGTCACAACGGTTACTTACATGGTGTGCATTTGGGTGGTCAAGGGTTGTACGGTGTGTTGGTTGTGGCTTTGTCGTGTGTGTTGATGTGTGTGTTACTGGCGTGTGACTCATGGCTGTGTGGGACTGTTGTGTGTTTGTGTGCACACACTGCTTGTTGTGCATTCAGTGCTGTGGGTGTATGTTGCCTTGTGCTGTCCTAGTGTACATCCCCTGATGTACTGCTGTGTTTGCTATGTGTTTTGTGGTGTTGTGCATCTGTTGTGTGTTTGATGTGTCTGTGTTGTTCTGTGATGGTGCACTTCTTGTCTGTGTTGTGGTATGTAGCCCATGCATATTTCCTGACTGATGAGGTGGTGCACTCCTGTTGTGTGTGTGCTCCCATTGCCTTCCCCTAGTTTGGCTGCACAGGTGCTGTGTGTTATTTTTGTGGTTCTGTATGTGTTTCTGTTTTGAATTGTGTTTGCCATTTTTGTTTTGGTGCAGACGTTGGTACTGAAATCCCTGTGTGTGTGTGATGTTTGTGGATGCCCCCAGGGGGTTTGATTGTTTGTCTGTATCTTGTCTGGACATTATGTAGGCCCTTCTGTGTGTCTGGCATTGGGATTGTGTGCTGCAGATATGAGGGGGTATGTTTGGGGACTCCTACTTGTGTTTGGCAGTCATTGAGTGTGCCAATGTGCCCTGTGTGATACTCATGTGTACTTGCTGTTCACTGTTTGACTTGAGGTCCTTCCTTTCATCCCTGTCCCTATACATGGGTTACCTTGCTGTCTCCCTGAGTTGTTGCACTGAGGTGACTGTTGTTTGACTTCACTCACTGTGCCAGCCATGTGCTTGGATGGGGTGTGGATGTTGTTCTGGGTTCCTTGTCCTGCATGTGTCTGTTCACCTGGTTGTTGGTTGTCTCCTTGCCCTCCCATTTGTGTGCACATCATTTTTGCTTTCCTCTATGTTGTGCTCCATTGCTGGTGGCATGTAGTCTGTGTATGTGGCTGTGTGTCGGTGTGGGGTATGTCTGTGTGAGTTGGCAGGGTGTGTGTCCAGTAGTCTGTATGTTCCTTGTGTGTATGTTCATTTTGTGCTTGTATTCTGCTTTCTTGCCATGTATGTGGTGGTGTGGTGTGTGTGTGTGTTGCCCTGGGCCTGTGCCTCTGTGCTGTGTGTTGATCTACACCAAATGCTGCTGTGTCTGTCTCCCTAGGTGTTAGTTGTGTGCTGCTGGGTGTGGATTTAGCTCGCTTGGTGTTGGACATGGGGGTGCACAGGGGGGATTGGCATGTTTCTTGCTGTGTGCGGCGGAGCTGTGGGTGGTGGGTGGTGGTGGTGGCCTGTGGTCTTTCTGGCCTGTCCGTTGCTGTACATGCATTCTGCTTTGTGCAATGGATTTCCCGCATGCTCACCGCTGCGGTGTCGTCAGCAACACATTACATTATGTTCGCGGTACTTTGGTGGGCTTGATGTAGGGTGTGAATTGGTGCCAGCTGAGACATGTGTGGGTACACTGATGGATGTGTTCCTGTCCACACCAGTGTGTCTGGTGTGGCCAGGTGCCCTGTTTCAGCCCGTGGAATTTGTGTTCTGTTTTGTGTTGTATTGTGTTTTGTTTACGTACCTGCGGCGGCGTCCGCGGCGGGCGATGTTGGCCTGGTGATGTATCACGTACAGCACCGGGAGGACGTGTAGTGCTGGATCCATGGCGTTCGGCTCCGGGTGGAGGGCTCCGGAAGTCTCGTTTCACGCTCCGCTGTCGAGATTCCGCCGTGTCTGGAAGGGCGGTTTCTCCCCTGCGGTTCGACGGGTTGTTTGGCGCATCGTAATTTGTTGAGCGGACGGGACGTCATTCCGCACGGCGGTGAGTCTCCATTGGCTCCCACCGGCGCGGTGGCGGGCGCAATTTCATGGCGGTCGGCGTTGCACCGCGGAGGTCGGGAAATGGGGCATATTTGCCCTTCATAATATGGCGGCCGTGAGGACCGCTGCTGGCGGGCGGTAAAAGGCATTTTTCCGCACCGCCGGCACCGCGGTACTAACACCGCCCGCCATCGTAATCGGCCCCTTAATTTTTTAGAACGATATTTTGGATTCGATATTTTTGTACTTACCTGTTTGTAGATAGGAATTCGATATTCTGGCATTCTATATTTTTTCCTCGATATTTTGCCAGGTCGATATTTTGTTCCTCGATATTCTGTCAGTGATCCGTGTTTGGATACACAGCACCCTCTTTCACCGTAACCTGAATCGGGTCTACATTTGTCATTAGGCCAATTCCTTTTCCTGTAAAATCCCATACATCTGACCTCCCTGTATTTCTTAATTCTTCAGGCGAACTCTCTTCTGTGAGAAGTGAAAACAACTCATCCACTTCTGTCCCTTGTTTTGCTAACATCATTTTGAATTCAACATCCTCATCAGGTGTCTGAAACGCAATACCATCTGGCATACAGTAGATGGTACAGTTCATCTTGTGTAACAAATCTCTACCTAAGAGATTTACTGTACTCGAGTCACATACCACAAACCGATGCATGTCTCTGACGTTTCCAATATGAACTTCTATTGGATTTGTGACTGTGGTTCTCATATGCTTATTTGAGACTCCTACAACTTGGATAGTTTCTCCAGAGAGGGGTAGGTTTGGAATTTCTGCTGCTCTCACAGTAGAACGGGTAGAACCAGTGGCCACCAGGAATGTAATATCATTACCTTCCACTTTTCCTTCAACAAATGGACCTGACTGATCTACCGCCAAAGATGCGCCAAGTACGCACTCTTCCTCCCCCCTCAGGCACCGTCATTGAGATGAAATGAAATGAAATTTGTACTTGTAAAGCGCACCCATACCCCCAAAGGGGCGTCCAGGCGCTGTACGCATACCGCTGTGGAACCCTTCCTGGCTTTTCCCTGTGAAATGTCCACTCCTGGGCACCCCCAGGGTGAAGCCAGGCATCCCAGCGCTGTTGGGGCCGTTGTGGAGATTAAGCAAGCTATTGCCCAGAGTTGCAGAGTGGGACCCATGATTAGAATAGGCACCGAGGCGAGAATTATCAGGTCCAAGGAAATTGAGCCCAAGACCCGCCGAGGCGGGAATTGAACCCTGGTCCCGGGCCAGATCTCTGCATCAGGGTCTGCCGCTCTAACCATTGAGCCACACTTCTCCAGATGAGTCTGAATCATTCTCATTGCACTGCAACCAATATTGCGGAACCAACTGCACACTTTGATTCTTACCGATCTGGTCACCTCCGTGAAATCCAGTGTTCACACCGTACCTCTGCACCTGAGCTTTCACATTATTTGGCATAGGAGCTTGTGGCACCTGTAACTGTGGGGTAACTACCTGCTGCTGCTGGTTCACAACCACCTCATTCTGCATCTGTGGATTAAAATTTTGATTTACCCCATTATTCTTTTGAGCAGATCAACACTCATTCTTCCAATGTCCAATCTTTCCGCACGCATGACAAGCAAATTTCTTCCTAGCCTCTTCTTTACTCATTTTACCTCTACCTTTACCTCCATTTGGTACCTGACCAATTTGATTCTGACCATTTATCTGATAACCTGTCTGAGAATTATTATTTACCTCTTGTTGCTCTGCTACCTTCACTTGTGCCCACATCATTTTCTCCTGAAATTGAAACTTGTAAAGCGCACCCATACCCCCAAAGGGGTGTCCAGGCGCTGTACGCATACCGCTGTGGAACCCTTCCTGGCTTTTCCCTGTGAAATGTCCACTCCTGGGCACCCCCAGGGTGAAGCCAGGCATCCCAGCGCTGTTGGGGCCGTTGTGGAGATTAAGCAAGCTATTGCCCAGAGTTGCAGAGTGGGACCCATGATTAGAATAGGCACCGAGGCGAGAATAATCAGGTCTGAGGGAATTGAGCCCAAGACCCGCCGATGCGGGAATTGAACCCTGGTCCCGGGCCAGATCTCTGCATCAGGGTCTGCCGCTCTAACCATTGAGCCACACTTCTCCACTTAGTTTCTAGTGTGTTGATTCAATGTCATCACTACAATACTTTGCATATCTTAAAATCTCATCAATTGTTTTACTCTGCCAATAAATCAAATGTTGCTGAATCATATTACTAATCTCCGGTTTCAATCCAAATACAAAGTGATACACAAAATGTCCCATATCTTTGTCTCCAATATTCTCAAATCCGCTGTACTGTTTAAATACTTGCAACAGCCTTTCATAATAAGCATGCACTGACTCCTTTGGCTCTTGGGTCGTCCTGTCTATTTTAACCCAATCGGTTTCTTTAGGGGAAATTTTTCCCTTCAAGAAAGTGATTACCTGATTATACTTTTTCATCACCTCTTCGGATGGTGCACCTGTTTTAGGGTCTGTAGGATATTCTTCTTTTGGCCAATCGACAGTGATCTTACATTCCGTCCACAAGTCTGCTGGCACAACAATCTCAAACAACCCATCTAAATCCTTTAACAGAACTTTTGAGACCTTCACAAACCTTTCTACCTGTTTGTACCATTCAACGGGTTTCTCTCTTAATCTGGGGAAATCATTCGTAAATGATAATATATCCTGCCTTGACCCAGGAACATGAACATATCCACCACCTGGTACTTCTCTCATCGGACACGCCCTTTCAACCTGCTCTGTTTCCTTTAACGGGAACATAGACACTCCTTTACTAGCTGCTTCTTCCTTCTTTCTCACCCATCTATTTCTCCATCGATCTACATCTCCCCATTTCTTCAAAATGTTCAACAACTCTTTTATCTGTATCCTTTTTCCAGACGCATTCAAACTCTCCAGATCCTTTTCAGTAAATGCCAATCTGTACGATTTCTGTAACACCTTTGACTTCTCTATGTCTATTCCATACTCATTAGCAGCTTTGGATATTTTCTTATGAAGATTCCTTGCTCTCCAAGTAATGCTTTTACACAAAAACAATAATTCATCATCTCGGTAAGTCCCTAATCTGTCTGGACTTATTGTACCAATAATCATCTCTTCCAAATCTACCTTCAATTGACTCACATTTATACTCTGTGGTTGAGGTTCCTTCTTTTCCATTCCCTTTATCCAATCATTCAATTCTGCTGATGAAGGACCTGCTGAACTCCCTGTCATTGGAGTGACATTTGTCCCTATTCTCCTGGGATTTAATTGTATACCTCTTCTAGGGGTTTCCGTTATCATTTCACAAACCGGAAGATCTAACAATGTAATATTTGTGTCAGCCTGTCTATTCTCATTGACTACCGTCTCCATTCCGCTCCTGACATTACTTATTGGAACTGCTAACGTATGTACTTTAGGTGTATCTGATTTTCTCCAAATAAAGGAACTACAGGACCTATTGTCACCGGTACCGTCAATGCTTCTGCATTTAGACTCAACTGATTTATTTTCTGAATCTGCTCTACATTTGCCTTGTTTAGCATCTCAAATTCTTTTTCTCGCATTATCCTAGCCATGTCCGCAATCTGTGGGATTAATGGATTTCCCTTAAAGGGTGCATTCGGAGTCACCTCAACTGAATTTTCTTGATATGGCGGGGGTCTTTTGGTCATAATATCCTCTAATAACTCATTATCTGAATCGTTTACACCATCTCTTACACTTGAGGTTTCTATGTTTTTCTTTTTCTCTTTACATTTACCTTCTGTCTGTTCGTCAGCAACTAAAACTGGGTACAAACCCTCGGTTACCACAGCACTCCTCCATCGTTTCATTGTATTGTCTCATCTCTCAAAAGGGTACCTAGACATTAAATTTCTGTATCTCCTACCTCCTCGATACTTCTCTCTTACCATGGCTTCTATTTCCCATTCCTCCAACGCTTCATACTGTGTAGGTCTGGGATTCGGTTCTAATAAATTCATTCTATTTCTCAAATTCTGCAAAATCCTCATATTAAATGAACCATGCTGTGGGAATGCTAAAACACCATCATCTTTTGTATACTCCACCCAATTCTCCAACCATGTACACGTATGATATCCTTGCTCTAACATCATATAGGAAGCAGGTGTTCCTGGAGGGGGAATAAGAATTCCCTCTCTAGTCACAATCAGTTTATCCTTTTTGAAGAATTTCTTTATTTTCTCAAGCAACTTCATTTTCCTGACTCTTTATACTAGCGTATTTCAACAAAACAAACAAGGAATCTTTACGTAATTCTACTTATTCTATTTGTCAGTTCTCATCCTATACCAGCGCGACACACACCAACCAACCAATCAGAACACCACTACGTAAGCAAAATCTCAACCAATACTAGCGCGGCTCACACCAACCAGCCAATCACAGCTCAATACATGCCCGCTGCCTGACCAATGCCAGCGCGGCTTTTTCTGACGTCAGTATTACTCCTTCTACTGACCCTCCCTTCACAAAATAATACGTCAATATTTTTCTAAGTACTCTTAATCAAAAATTCAATTAGTAACAACATAAAACAATGCTACCGAGAGGTTTTTCTTCACTACGAGTCCTAATAACGTCCAGCGCTATTTTACTCTTCAAACAAGCTCTGGTTGGACCTATTACTCCTCTAGGGATAAGGCCAAAGTTTCGCAAGAGGACTTTTGGTGTGAAAAGAGATCTTGGTACTCCCCTGGGGATAAGGCTAGAGTTTCGGAAGTGGACCCTTCGCTATTTCAGACACTCTACTCACATACGAAATTTCCTAAATATAATACCTTCAGCCCTCCGTAGCTTTGGTATTATTACAACAGACAAAGTACTTCTGCAGTGTGATTTCTTTACCACACTCTTCTTCTGCCTACTCCATTCCCGGGATTCCTCAAGTATCTCCGTACCTGTACTTCTAGACAACATAGAACAGGACACTAACTTTTTCGAGTTAAAACATATAATCAATAATCATTACCAAACTAATCAATAATCAAACCGTCCTCCGCTACCAAGAAACTGATCCAGCGCGCAAGGTCAATAGCTAATCCGGGATTGATACTCAATAATATCACAGAACAATGGCCCATACACATACACCCAAATCCCTGATGCGCTGGGGTCAATTTTTATACCAGTTCAATTCTCTTTCTTATATCTGTTCATATATGGCATTTTCTAAATACCTATCTAATTTATACATCAACTTTCCCTGTACTTGGTCGATGAACCAATTAGTTGAATAGTTGATGGTAATGATACTCTTTTATCTAACTAATCATTCGTAAACTAAATAACCACAAACTCTTGTTGAAGTTAATAAAGTTTTATCTCAAATTAAACTATAAAATGCTCAAATGCATACGGTCACAAATGCAAACAATGAACTCACAAAGGGAGAGAAAAACATCAGCAATTTCAAAAAGAGACTAACTCATAAATCAAATAATGACATTGTGCATGAAGGAGTGGATAGATGAAGAGACAAACGTTTCAGAGACAAAAATACATTCGCAAGTAAATTATGCAAGAACGAGTCTGAGTAATACAAACCCGACGGATTTGTAGGGAAAACCACCCCTCAGGCCTAAGTGGTGGTGGGGATGCCCTGAAATAGAGTCAGGGGACAAAGATTTCAGGGACAGGATCAGGACAGGACAGGAACAGCTAGGCTTCTCTGCAAACCGACGAACCGCGACGCATCTCCCCTCTCTCAGCCTCTCCGCCTAACGAACCCTTCTCTCCAACACTAACCACACCCCTAAAGGCACCCCAGTTATACCCTAAAACCTACATGTCCGTCCCACATCAATTGAAACATTCAGCGTAACTAAACAGTTGATTGGTGGACTTTGGGGGTGGTATGTCACACCATGGTGACTTCACCAATATTTGGGCTTATTCATTGTTTTATGCCCGTTCTCATTAACTCATACATTGTGCATTCACACGATCTGGTCCAAGTTACAATTGTATATAATTTTGAGCAATGTCTACAGAAGAAGTCCTTCTATCCCACGGTCTGTCACGTCGCTTGGCAGACGATCATCACATTGGCCTTCACCACTTTCATCTCTTCTGCTGTGCTCAGCGCTTCAGCGTGCCTTTGTCAGAACAGCTTTACTCATTTGTCCAACCCCTCCTTCATTCGGCCAACTTAAGGAAAAATGGAGTCTTATCCAGCTCACTATAGCAAATGGAAAATGAACATTTATTAATTATATGTTAATGTACTTTTCACTGTTTACCACCCACCTTTGCACTATTCCAAGTTAACGTTTTTTCCTAGCATAGCTTTATGCAAAAACGATATTATTTATTAATTCAAAGCAAGCTGCGACATGCAAACTACGAAATGCACATGCGGCCTAGTCATGCATTGTTTCTCATTTCTTTCAAAGCATAATGTAAATACAGTTTTAGTTCTTTCATGCGTTATCTCACGTTAGTGCATGCATGCGCAAAGCAGTTTCCCCTGTGTTCATGTAAGGTGCACGTTAATTTTCTATTACTACTTACTGTTAGTACGTATTATGGGGGTATTTATTCGAGCAGGTTTCTTTTTGCGAAATCCTGCTCCATCACTACCTTGAAGGTCTAAAAGGAACCCTGGTAGTCAGTGTGTGACGATTATGTGGGGAAGATACCCTATAGTCGTGTGGTGGAGGCCTCACTTTGTCTCTCAAACGGTGATTTGTTGACATGTTTCACGCCTATACATTGGCGCTTCGTCAGGGCATCAACATATATAATGAACTCCCACACACAATAATGGTGCCCCTAAAGTGCAACCTACTGTCTATGTGGTTCAGGGTCCAACCTAAGAATGGCTCGGTTTGTACCACATCAGGTAATGCGGAAGTGCCGCGTTCGTGCGTGCCCCGGGTTTTGGTGTGCAGACCTTGCGTCTGCACCTACCCTTCAGTATCCGTGTCCTTGGAATTGGGAGAGCGGACTGGCCCCTTTGAAGCCTGCTAGATCCCATCGAAAGTGGTGAGCTGTAAGACAGACTGCGTTCGATGGGGCCCCATTGGACAGTGCGAAGACGTGTGGCTGCACTGTGGGACCGACCTGTATCCCCAGTTAGAGTTTTCAGCCTGGAGAGGGTGTAGGCCCTTACTTGATGGGTCCCACTTGGCGATCAGCCCCGACCATGGAGGACTGTGAAGCTGACGTTGGACTGCCAGATAGGAGCCCCTGGTGATCAGCCCATGTGGGGAGAGAGTATCCATCTGCCCGTGGGCCTGTGAAAGTGCCGAGACCAGCCCCAGGGACCAGGATTGCAGAACGGGGCAGCGGCAGGAGGTGACGCTCCGCTCGGGAACCGGATGTGGCCTGGTGGGCTGGTAAGTCCCTTGGCATCTTGGACCTGGGTGGCCGATGGTGAGTGGGCCCTGTGCTTGCCATAAGGAGCTGGCTGATGTGCTGTACCTGCACCACGGAGTCCCCACACAACCAGTGGTGGGGGCAGGAAGGGGGCTGTGGCTGAGTAGTGCCATGTAGAGGCTCTGAGCGGCGAGTGGAGACCAGACCTGTTGGTGGACTTGGGTGTGACTGGGAGAGGCTGACTTCCACCCCTGGGTGGCCTGGTGCTGCGATCGCCTATTCCCCCCAGTGATCTGGGATTATGGTGAAACCATGGCTGCCCAAGAACCCCTCCCCCAACTGATGGGACGGCCTCGCCCCAGGTTGTGGAGCAGACTGAGGGGGGCAGCACGCTGCGCAACCTTGAAGCCACCCTAAACAAACATTCGGGACAATTTGAGAAGATCTAAATATAGATGTGGTCTCCATAGATGTTGGCCTGGTCTGCATGGATCATCGACGGTTGGCGGAGAGGGTAGATGCCACTGAGTCTGCCCTGACTACGATGCGCCCCACGATGCAGAATCTACAAACTCAGTTGCAGGAGATGGGGGCTGATATCACATCCTTGTAACGGAAAGCGGAGAATGCAGAAAGGAGCTTGAGGCACAATAATGTCCATTTCTTGGGCATCCCAGAGTGCCCCAAAGGCCCAACCATGAAACTTTTACTTCAAAAGTGGTTAATGTCCACAGTACTGTCTGGTAGATTGCTGAAATTCTTTTCGATTGAATGTGCACACTTCCTGCATATCTGAATTTCACTGCAGAGGTGCAGCAGTGCCGTAATTCATTCATGACTGTTAAGCAACAATTGCTGAGGTTAGGGGAGATGATATGCTCTCCTGTGACCTGCTAAACCTAGGGGACTCACTTCTTTCTTTCTGACTTCTGACTCCAGAGGATACCTAGACCTGGTTGCACGCTAAGGGACTGGCCAGCAACTGACCGAGGGCCCAAGGATTGGCTGACCCCGCGGTGAAACCACTGCCGCACCAGGAGATCACGTAACAGGTCCACGACCGTAGAGGCAGCTAAGGAACGTGCACAAGTGGTGGAGGAGGTGCTGTAGCAGGCTCGCAATCCCTTTGCAGGCCTACGTTCGGATCGTGGTGACACTGCTGTTTTCGCCCGTGTTTAGCCCCACAGCCTGGTTCTGACACCACGGTTGGCTGTTGATCTGCTCTGATGGGACTTTGGCTCTCCTGGGTGCTAAGCCCTGGGCCTACTTCTATGTGATCTTTTCGGGCATTGGGTGTGGAGGAGGGGTTGTGATGGGAGGTGGGCACCTAGTTCCCTGTGGCTAGAGGGCTGGGTATCATTGACTGTAGCCTACCAAGCCCCGGTTCACCGTAAAGAACTTGAGTTTTACCTTTCAATTTGTTATTGTTCTTATGCATTGGCTGCATTTATGTGGCAGGCAATACGGGTTTGCTCAGTCGGGGGGAATTGTTGTGTTTGCTGTTGCATGTGCACGTTTGCCTGGTCGTCGTTCACACTGTAGTTATTCACTTACACATGGGGAGAGGGGGACTGTGGGGAGCTGCCATGCAGGTGGGATGTGTTTTCCTACCTCCGCATGACTCTATGCACACTATATGGGTACACCTTACAGGGCTGTGACACCATAATACAACTTCTTGACATGGAGCGTGAATGGCATGGTCACTTTGAATAAGCGATACCATGTTCATACTTACCTTAAATGATGACACACCCACATAGCATTCCTGCAGGAGACACACCTGACGCAAATGGAGCTGCACAAGCTACACACGAAATGGAGAGGCCAGATTTATGGCACCACAACCTCAGCTTTGGCCAAAGGGGTTCTGGTCGGGTTAGACCCAAGGGTTCTTTTTGTGGAAGAGTCACATAGAGTGGCTCCAGGGGAAGATATGTGGTGGTGGAGGGACATCTGTATAGCAGGCCCCTTGCACTGTTAGCTATTTATGCTCCCAACACTGGTCATTCCCCTTTCATGGACCTGCTGGCGCCGTCTCTCTTGCGTGACTCACATACTCCCAACATTTGGGGCGGGGATTTTAACTGCGTACCGGATATTAATAGGGACTGTTTGATCCTGCCGCCGGAGGGTGCAGCCTGTTGCAGAATTACACAACACTTTCAGGATTGGCTGACTAGCCATAGAGTGTGTGATATGTGGCACCTCCAGCATCCGGAGAGTAGGAAATTCTATTTTTATTCCCTGATGCGCAACGTCCACACTTGGCTGGACCTTTTCCTGTGTACTGAATAACTAGGCACCTTAATCCTCTGCATGGAATACTTGGCGCTCATGCTATCTCACCACTGCCCGTTGCTGATGTTGTTGAGATGTGGGCAGAGTTCACCCCCGTATACCGAGATGGTAGCTCCAGACTCAGTCTCCTCTAGACACACCCTTCCACGTGGATCTGGCCACGAAACTGATCCAGTACTTTGAGCTCAATGAGGGCTCCATGCCATCTAGGGTGATAGGTTGGGATGCGAATGAGGCAGTGGTAAGGGTTCTCTGCATCGCCACCATGTGGGGTCCGTCATACTCTACGTAGTGCGCCCCTGGCTAAGAAGCAGGTCTTGAATCAACTAGAGACTGAGCAGCTGCTGCACACTGAGAGATCTGAGCACCTGCACCAACTGAATATAGAACACAAAGAAATCGTGCCACGTTTTGGACTGCTTGATTATACGCAATACATCACCCGGCTTCATGGCAAGGATGACCAGACCGGTAGGATGCTCAGGTCGCTGGTTCATACTGACCAATCTCGGCCACCCATTGGGGTGATTTGTTTAGATGGGGCGAGGTCCTCAACACCCAAGGGGACATTAATGATGCCTTTGTGGATTTTTATTGATCCCTATATGCGGTGGTGGCATGCCCATCTGTGGATGAATTGCATGGCTATTTGTGTGGACTTCCACTCCCTTGCCTGTATCCGCTACAGCAGATGGAATTGGATGCTCCTATCCAACTGTAGGAGATTTATATGGCCATCCTTCAAATTGCTCACAAGAAGACTCCTGGAACGGATGGCCTCCCTGTAGAATATTATGCCACATATAGCGCAATCCTGTCTCCAAAGCTGCTGGAGGCCTATAATGACGTGCAGGACTATTTGGCCAACTCCATTCACTTGGTGAAGCCGTAGTAGGGGTGCTTCCCAAACTGGGCGGGACCCACTGAATGTTTGCTACTATCGTTGTTCAACCTTGACTACAAGATCCTGGGGAATGTTCTTGCGAATAGACTCCTAGCCCATTGTCCATGTGGATCAGAACGGGTTTATTCCCGGCTGCAACACCTTTCCTAATATCCATCGACTTCTTCGTTTGATGGGGACTGACCTGGGAGGTTTGAGGCTGTCGGTGGCAGTGTCGCTCGATACTGAAAAAGCCTTTGATACCCTGGAATGGGACTACTTGTTCACGACACTGGAGGAGATGGACGTGGGGCCGGGATGGCTTGGCTGTATCTAGACCCTCTATGGGAGGCCGGTAGCAAGAGTTAAGATGGGGCAGCTGATATCCGACAGGTTTGATTTTCAGCGGGGCACCAGACCAGGGTGCCCCCTGTCGCCGTTGATCTTTGTCTGGCCACGGACCTGTTGCCCTGTAAACAATGCATGCAGGCTCAGCAATGGGGAATTGAGGCACAGGGGCCTCATCATATGGTCTCCTAATATGCGGATGACGCTCTGGTCTACCTGCGCGATGCCGGTGATCCGCTGCTAGCGCTGATGGCACTGTAAGATGATTTTGAGTCAATATCGGGCCTCAAAGTGAACTGAGCTAAGTCCTGTCTGTTCATCCTTCGCCCGATTCCTGAGCATGACAGGGGTGGGGGCCTACCTCAGTCCCGGCTACCGTGGCAGTTTGACACATTCAAGTACATTGGCATACAGGTTTATCATACTGACAGTGATCTCATGGAGGGAATGTGTATAAGGTGCTGGAATCGGTGCGTAGGTCTGTACAGTTCGGGATGATGCTCCCATTATCTCTTCTGGGCCGGGTGGCAATATCCAAGATGCTTGTATTACTGCGGCTATTATATTATTTTGAGGGCCTTCCGTTCGCTCTTCCTGCACTTTTCTTCACGGAACTGAACACATTATTATTGTACCTAATATGGGATAGGAGTAGCTCTTGACAGACTGTATAGACCGCTCCAAGAGGGTGGCCTCAATGCACCCGATTATGAATTGTACTATGCAGTGGCTCAATTATAGTGGCCGTTGCGATGCTTAGGATGGCCTTGTGCACGGAGAGGGTGGATGTTTGGCTTCTCCTTCATGGGGTACATATCTATATCTGGTTGTCGACCGCCCTGACCTCTCTTCCAGGGCGAGTCGCGCCGGATGTGGGTTTCCTAGTTCTGCTGGCAGAAATATATCCATGGTAAGAGAGTCCTCCCTCCGCACTCACCTTTGATCCCTGTTTGGCATATGACAGCTCTACAGGGAGTTGGCAGTCATCATGACTTAACGTTCTGGAGGGAGACAGGTATAGAAAATGCGCTGGGACCTCTATGCGGAGGGTATCCTTCAGTCCTTCCAGGAGCTCATTGACGTGTATGGTTTACCGTTGGGACACTCTCTGAAGTATAATGCTGTATATCATGTGATCAAACCTGTCGGATATCAGCTGCCCCATCTAAACTCTTGCTACCGGCCTCCCATAGAGGGTCTAGATCCAGCCAAGCCATCCCGGCCCCACGTCCATCTCCTCCAGTGTTGTGAACAAGTAGTCCCATTCCAGGGTATCAAAGGCTTTTTCAGTATCGAGCGACACTGCCACTGACAGCCTCAAACCTCCCAGGTCAGCCCCCATCAAACGAAGAAGTCGATGGATATTAGGAAATGTGTTGCAGCTGGGAATAAACCCGTTCTGATCCATGTGTACAATGGGTTAGGAGTCTATTCGCAAGAACATTAAAGTCAGCTAGAAATCTGGGCGTCAAGTGGGACTCAGACCTATCTTTTGAAAACCACATACGCCATGTATTGTAGACTTGCTTTGGCAAATTAAAAACTTTAAAAAATTCCTGCACCTCCTGTCAGAGGAGAGCAGGAGGACGGTCGTTCATGCAGCGGTAACATCCTATCTGGATTATGCTAATGGTCTATTCCTTGGACTGCCCAGCTATCTGATTCACAGACTCCAGATGATCCAGAACGTGGCTGCAAGGCTTATTCACAGAGTGCCTTTCCGTCAGCATATTTCCCCTTACATTAGGCGCCTCCACTGGCTCCCGGTTGCAAACGCATCGAATTTAAGGCCTTGACCTTGGCTTTTCGGGCAATCCACAACATTGGGCCGAACTACCTCAGAAAGAGACTGCTCCCATACCAATCGGTCCGCACTTTGAGATCCAACTCTAAGCTTTTACTGTGCGTTCCCCGGTTTGTCAAGGCCAGAAAGGGAGGCACGGCCTTCTCGGTAAGGACAGCCATGTTATGGAATGCTTTACCTCTGCATCTGCGCATGCGGGGTACTGAATCCGAATTCTGAAAGCAGCTGAAGACGTGGCTCTTTGGTGAGGTCTGCTAATGTCCCTTATCCACCCCTGAATGCCGCTAAGCGCCGGGACGCCTCTGCTTGAGGTAGCTGTTTGCGCTATAACAAGTAACATTATTATTATTATTATTATCACCACACAACAGGGATAGGGGTGCACTGAGCCATCCATCGCATTGCCGCTTCTTATGACGGCAAGCGTAAAGTCATAGCGACCCTTTATAGAGCCCTGCTGACCCATTGGCATATGCCGGACATTAAGGATCATGACCGCTGGACACAGGCCCTTCAGACACTTTTTTCTGACACACAGTGGGCCCAGGCCCTTCAGCAGGTTAAGGGGGGGCTACCAGAATCCCTGCTTTCACTTTACCCAATTTTACTAAGTGCACCAAACATATCTCATGCCGCACCGCATTGCTCAGATGTACCCCACCGCCTCCTCGGGGTGACCCAGATGCGTGGTTCTCAATGCGGGCTTTCTCCATATGGTGTGGGAGTGTCCAGTGTTTGGGCAGACGTGGGTGGAGATAGCAAGGACTGCCTCTAACCTGGTTGCCAGCATAGTATTGGCCCCCCCAGAATTGTGTCTGGTGGGCATCAGACTCAGAGCCAAGGGGGATAAATACTTTCACAGGTTCATTGAATTGGCATTTATCCTATACAAGTAGCAAATAGCAATGCAAGGAAGTCTCCGGTAGGCCCTGATGTGCAGTGCTGGCTCCACATTTTGTTAAAGTGAGTGAGGGCTGAGTCAAATGTTCTAGGGGAGTCCCGCAGACGGAGTCAATCAATCAATGGCTTGTATGGTGCAACTACTCACCCTTAAGGGTCTCAAGGCACTAGAGTGTGGAGGGGACCTGCTGGTCCATCGAGGGCGCTGTGGTTCAGTGGCTCCGAACAGGGATTAATAACATGGGGTTCATACATCTGGAGCCTGGAGGCAAAGAATGACATGAGCCCCCTTAGGCATTCTGTTATATACCTCTCTATGTCTTCCTTTCTCCAACTAGATATTGGGGTGACTTTAGCTGTGCTCGGGCAGGATTGTCATGGTATGGTGTGTTGACATTGATTAGTTGTGAGTGTGGTTAGTGGCCAGCTGGGGGCGTTTGTATACTCTGGAAGTGCCTACCACCTATACATGGAGCTCGTTGGCTTTGGAGGTGGTGATATCTGGTGGGGGTGAAATGATGTGCCTCTTGATTGTAATGTTACATTTGCATTCCTGGGTGCGGGGCTGGTGTACAACTGGAACTCTATTGGGTTTGTTCTTGTGTTGTATGTTGTAAAACCAATAAGGAAATGGCACAAGTGCACAATGTTCAAAGGCCAACAAAAATGAATTCAGCAAAAAAGTAGAGGGTAAAGGCGAAACGTTTGGGGCGACCCTGCAGAAAGGGCCAGGTCCAACAATTGGTATATCTCCAACAATGCCTATTCTTCTGATTGTTACTAATAACTATCTCAGACAAAGGAACTGCATTGAAGCCACCCATCAGTTTCATACCTACCTCCACCGCATTAGTGGCAATATTCATTTTGAATTTGTTTTTTAATATCTGATCATTCTGAAATTGACGGTGTACTATGTGTAATGGTATGTATGCTAGCAAATATTCTTCTCCACGTATTTCATTCTTCAATAGTTGGTACCCATTCCCAGGATAAGACACATGTCCATTATTCTGTGTTCATCCTGGGGCCTTTTATGAGGCTAGACTGCGTCCAATTGATTTGTTTTGTAAGCAAACCAAAATCATATTCTGTCTCGCTTTATGGGCACTTTGCCCATTACTGTATTCATAGTCTGCAGACTTATAGGTTGTGTAGGAGGTCTTAGTGAGACTGCTGGAGTCCCAATATTGGTCCCTGGCATCTGTACTATGTACTACTGTCTCAGTTATCTATATACAAGCACTAGTTCAAGCAATATTCATTTTCATTGATATGCATTCAAATGTTGTATGTCTGGTTTCAGTGTATATCCTGCTAACACTGCCCATGTGGGCTCTGAAAATGGTATTTCCCCATTGAACCATGGGGCATGTTTTTGATAACGTAAAGGTACCTCCTGACTTTCATATGGTATGTATCATGCAGGAGAACATATTACCTTGTATGTGGGAAAGTATCCAGTAGCAGTCTCAACTTATGCAAACTCCAATCATAAATAAAATATTTCGAAGGGATATGCTATACTCACTGTGACAACCAAGACCAGTTTACCCCCAGTAGTGGGAACCCCTTGTGAAATCACATAATTGGTTACTGGACCCTGAATGTTCACCCTTAATTGAATTTGCAATGTTAACACAGAGTAAGAAGGCAATTCAAAGCTCAATCAAATTGCAGGGAAATTCTTTTAATAGTTTAAGCAGTTAACACACTCTCCAAAAGAACATGGAGCTCTTATCTGAGCTGAGGGGGAATAGCCAGTACTACAAAGGATATCTCTGTGTCATTAACTTTTGATAAGACCTTGTGTGTGGCCCATGAAGATACTCAGGTCGTCATCCCATAAGTTGAGTGCCATGTTATATTTTCAGTGTTCTGTGAACATTACCAAAATAGATCCTTCTTGACCCTTGGGCAAGCACATATATGAACCAACTTACCATCATGAGAAGAACGAACAGATGCATTGGGACTGTAGGAAAAGGCCTCTTTTTTAAGGTCACCCCTATTTTTCTGGACTCATTCTGCTGTTTTTTTTACTCTACTCACTGAGACCCTGCTAACCAGGCCCCAGTGCATGTGCTATGATGCCTAAATCATGGTGAAATTGGCTACACTCCTGATTGGTATAATTAACTTACTTATAAGCCCCTAATATATGGTCCAAAAGAGTATCCAGGGCATGTATGTTAAATGTCACTAGTGGACTGAAGCACATATTGTGCCACCACTAAAGTGACAATGCAAGACATGTCTCCAGGCCTGTCTCTGCAGCCTGGGTAGGCAGTTTTTAACCTGCCAATTCAACCTGGCAAAATATACCTTTTGTCGGGCCGAAACCTTGCTTATTAAGACCTGTCACCCCTATGTAGGGCCTAAATTCCCCTGGCGCAGGGTGAATGATATTTAAAAAGTAGGACATGTGTCTTTTATGTTTTACATGTGCTGACTGAGAAACGTCCAAAGCCGTTTTTCACTGTGGAAAGGCTGACTGTCCCAGAGGGAAGCACTGTGTTACATTATAACACCTTATAAAGCTTAACTTCAGTTTGGGAGTAGCTAGAAAAAATAATACACAGACTCATTTAAATAGTAATTTAAAATCTAGCTTAATGGTCAAGTCGGATTTTATATTACTATTTGAAACTGACACTTTTAAAAAGTTGTCATTTTCCTGTCTGAGCCAAATGTACCTTTCTGCCAGTGATGATAATTATAAATCTTTATTGCATGATTCGTTAAAAACCATTGCAATGGCATACACAGGAAAAACATTATAAAAATTCATAAAGCATGCACAATTATCTTAGACATTAAAACAATTTCATCCTCGCAAAAGGGAACCCATATAATTAACGTGTTTCTGAAAGATTGCAAGGGGGCACATTTTCTGCCCTATAGCTTAAAATAGTTTGAAATTGGTCCCTAGACTAGGAAGGCAGATGGATCGGCAGCGGAAAGGTGTTAATAATTTCCTCCCTGAATGGAGGGGCCCATTCCCAGGTGTGAGTGTGGCTCCCAGGCCCTGCATATTTGTGTAATAAATCCAATGTTGCAGTCCATTAAGCCCGACAGTGCAAGTGCAGGAGATAAAGTGCAATAGCGTTAAAACAATAGTGTGCAAATACTGCAGCAAAGGCGCCTTGGAGGCTTTACTTGTTAAATATTGCATTATAGGTGATAAAATAATAGATAAAGACAACGGATACTAGGTGCTGCGTCCAGGAATGGGAGGAGAATGTTAAAGTAGATGTTATCGATATAACGTGCAAGTACTGTTTCATTGAAGCAGTAGTGTGTGAGTACTGCAGCAAGGGGACCATAGGGCCTATGCTTTTAAGCAATTTACCTCATAAAATGAGTAAATAAGAGTATTAAGTGTGATGCATAGAGGCGGGAGCACAGCGTTACAGTGGGGGTTGTCGGCATAAAGTGCGGGTGCAGCAGGTTCAATGAATAAGGTACTTTATCCAACCATGCATGCCTTCTTACCAATACTGACTGAGGACTAGACATAGGGAAGGAGCAGTGAGTGTTATTAATATATATAAAGTGCCAGTTTTTAGACTATGTTTTGACTGGACACCTCCCTCCCCTGCAGGAGCTGGCCAATTTTTTTCCTGACTCTCTGAAGGAATTTCACCACTGTGCAGTTCAGCCTAATGTCCAAAGGTTCGAAACAGGCCATCACTGCCTCCTGCAGGACCTTATGCCTCGCTTGTTCCATGTTCTTCGCAGCAGCTTGCGCCGATCCTCCATTACTGTGGTGCACAAGCAGAGGATGTGAATGATGTTTTCCTGGCCCTGGTAACTTAGCTGGCACTTATCCTGTACTTTTCGTCTAATCCATACAGGATAGCGCCTTGAAATCGGTAGTGCCCCCAGCCTGTATTTCAAGAACTGTATCTTGATCCACTCACTGTGGGGTTTGCTTAGTTAGCCCTCAAGATAGAGAATCCTTGTCCTCAAGCAGCGACAGCAGCAGTGTGCTTAATTTAACCAGCTTTTTGAACTTCAGATGGCTGGCAGTTAAGTCCCAAGCCCTGGTTAAGCCAAGAGTGCTCAAGGCCTGTATAAGATAAATCTTAGCCACGGATTGAGGCCTTGCTTCTTGATCCGACCAGAGATGATGAACCAGGGAACCCTCCTTTGGCAATTTAAGTTAGTGGCAGCAGACCGTGAAGGCTGCCTTCCGTGCAAGTCATTGTTTGATGATCCCAAACTCCAGCCTAATCTGGGCAGGTGATGAGTAGGAGGGTAGCTGGAAAGTTGACCTATACACCCAGAGTAGCATTTTATCCAGTGATTCCCTGTCCCACCCTCTAAAAGCCTCGCTTCCATAGATCAGGGTTGAAAGTACCTTTGCCTGGGCCACCTGCAGGATCGGCATTAACAATGGCCCTTTTAGTTTTCTGTAGAGTGACCTTAGGCTGAAAGCCAGGGCAGCCCTTCCTCCTGATTTCTTCAAGCTGATCACTATACTTCACGTTCTCATTGAAGTAGACTCTGATGTACTTAAAGCTTTTTGCCAACCTTAGTTATCCTTGGTCCAGGAACCACGTTGGCTTTTGAGTTCTAGAGCCGTGGACTGCTAAGATTTTCGTTTTCTTCCTATTGATTGTCAGTCCATTTGTGGAAGAATATGCCAGGGTAGCATCAAGAAGGCACTGCAAGCCCACTTTGGTACTGGTGATCAGGACAAGGTAATCCGCAAATAGCAGAATCGAAAGTAGGAAGCCCTCTAATTTAGATGGATGAGAATTACCTGCATTAAGAGTCGTAGTAAGATCTGAAAGGAAAACAATCAATAATGTAAGGGCAAGGACGCAGCCCTGCTTAAGGTCTTGCATGGTTTTGATTGGCATAGATAGTCGAGTGCCATCTCCAATTTTGATTCTGATCCTTGTTTCAGTGGCAGGAGTTCGAGGGCCCTTAACAGGCCAGTCTGGATGTTTAGGTTCACCAATTTCTGCCATAATTTCCCCGGTCAACCCTATCAAATGTGGACTTATGATCAATGAAGCCCAGGTAGACTTGGAGGTGATTGATCTTTGCCCAATTGGGTAATAAGGAGAGTGTCATGATGTTAACTGCGGCCCCAGTATTCTTAGTGAAGCCAGTTTGATTTGGCGGAAGGATGGCATTGGCCTCAGCCTCATTGTCGATTAGGGTTACTAAGCAATAATTCCCAGGAGCCCCCTTATCACCCCTTTTGAAGATTGTTGCCAGAATCTAACCTTGCCACGATGGTGGTGTACGGTTAAGCTGCAAGATATTGGAGAAGAGAGGTGTTAAATGTACAGCCCAAAATGTTGGGTCTTCCTTGTACATGGCAGGAGGAATTCCATTCGGGCTGGAGCCCCTCCCTGCAACCCTTTGCAATTTGTTACAGAACAATTCTTGTGGAGATGTTACACCATGTTGATTTTTGGTCCTTTCCCATAGTGTTCTTTAGCAAGGCTTTTGTGGGGTCTGGGTCATCTACCTGAGCGCTAGCCTGGCCTGGCTCTGTCAGCGGGTGAAAATGACCGAACAGATATTGGTGCCAACTTTCTGCCAGCATTCACTGTCACCCAGGAGCTAAATGGTTCCTTGATTAGGTGTGAAGTGGCTCCCAGAGCTGAGTCAAAGGGAGAGGCGCTGACCTTCTCCTGACAGAATGGCCACCTCGGCTGTGACTAGGAGCTTAATTAAGTTCAAAAGATGCCTACTCTGTCATAGACAGATGTAGGTCACACCTGGGCCTGCCCCCTCTATTGTCCTACTTGCCAGCCAGGCACCAATCCCAGTGGGAGAGAGGCTGCCCCCAGGGTCTGTTTTGAGTGACCACAAGGGAGAGTTTGCCCATTATCATAGCCATACAGTGAGCTCTTCACACGGGAAGAAAGCTACTGCCAAGTTTTTGTTAGCTTGAGAGGGACAATGTGGGATAGTTTACAGTAAAACGCACAGAAAGTGTTGCAAAAGTGGGTAGCGTCACCCCAGGGAACTTTTAATCCATTGGTTAGGGAGTGGCCAGGAGTTTACCCACCCACAGGTTGGCACTCGGCATAAATGTGGCACCCCAGTACTATTTTTCGAATACTGCTAGACCTATGTAAAACAGAAGAAAGACAACACCTGTTGCTGTGACCGGTGAGGAAAACCCTAAGGGCTGGACCTACTCTCATCTGTACTCAGGACCAAAAATAGACTCCAAGGTTGGCTGTCCTCCTTTTAAGCTTCGGGGGACACAAAACCTGCAAGAAGCTTACTTTTATGAAGAGCCTAGCTGACCAGTTCTAACTGGATCAGGCCTGGAACTGCTGGTGAGTTCTACTTGAGTGAGTCCTGACCTCTAAATGGTGCCCCTAAGGTCCTAGGGACCCTAGATAAGTGTCAGAGTGAACTCCTCTTTCCTAAGCCTAAGAGCAAGAACTTAGGAACTTTTTCAAGGATTTTTGCTTCCTGGACCGACAGAAGACCGGGACCAACCTGCCAAGGCATTCCGACAAAGGTGTGTTTCTGCTGGCTGAAAATTTCTGGTTGATCCTGCACGGAGCTTTTGCACAGCAGCAAATCTGTTTCAGTGGGACGACACAGAGAAGGTATCCAGCGCCATGGAGCCCTGTTGGGCTACAATTTGCAGCCTAGCTCTGATAGAGAAATCCAAACTTTAAGAGTGACTAAGTCCGAAGGTAAAAACCTTCACCGGGCATAGGTGCCATTAGTATCCGTCTGGTGTGGTACCTTCCTTGGGCACTATATTTTTAATTTCTCCCACTGGAAGCTTTCCTGTCAAAAGTAATCAGCTTTACCAGGACTCGTTCAATGGCTAGCCAGCCTTGTTAAACCCATCTCAGCCAGAGCCAGTTGCCATGCCCTTCTGAGGATTTTCGACTTCAATTCCAGTGAGAAGGTAAAACTTGATCAGGATGATCTTGGCCTCTGTATCTGACCTGTGCTCCATCCAGGTCGGCCTTAAACCTTACCCTTGTCTCTGTCTAGTGTGACCAGTTGCCCGCGGTTACCGCTCTATGTTTTTTGGTGCTACTTTTATCCGAAAATTCATACATCTGGTTCCCCTTATTGGATTTTTGTCATTTTGATGTCATTTTGTCCACTAAAATATTCTCTATTATTATAAATTGGAATGGAATTTTTATTCTGTTGTGTTTTCAATGTTTTAACTGGTTAATACTTCTAAATGCTTCACACATTTTTTAAAGTTAAGCCTGTCTGATATGTGCCATAGGTACCGGGCATTGAGCTCAGGTTTAAATTACTGAAACATTTACTGGACAAGAATAGAGACATTATTACTTGTTGTGGACTACCATTCACCCCAACTAATAATTCACTTTCTCACAGTGACAAGCACATCTTTTTCAAACTCACCTGAAGAGAATATGTGTTAACAAACCTTCCAGAGACTGTCACACATTTTGATTTATTGTGAGTTCTGGCAACTTTCCACCCAAAGAACATAGGTGTACACACACACGTGCTCGCACACACCCGCATACAAACTTACTTCAGACTTTGTTTTAAGCCAACTTTAATGCAGGATAAATGCAAGAGTATTATCGAAGAAATCAATAGAACTGTAGCTAAAGGACAGAGTGTAAAAAGTATAAAAATGGACAACGTACTATATAACATATCTTTAAGAATCTCTACAGGCCTAACCTTCAACATCAAACGTTTGCCGTTCTATGGCGCTTTGTTATTTGAATTTTGTCCAGAAAAAACCTTGCAGTGACAACAGATAAAAATAAAATAATGTCTTCCCCACACCAAGGGAAAAAAACCCTGGGTTTGGGGGTCATTAGTTATTTGTTTATCAAAAACAAAGCCCCATTTGAGAGTTTGCTTTAGAAAAACAAAAGTATGATGGATAGTTGCCAAAACCAACAGTGACCATCCACAAAACTTTTGGTACCTTCAGAGGAACCGTTGTGATAACAGATCCTCTGAAGGTAGAGAGATCACCAATGGGCCGGCAGTGATCGCTAATATGGCAGTATCTAGCCATCATTGTGGTGTACATAATGTCCTCTGCTCCCTGATGAACAGAGTGAACACCCCTGTACAATAGATTAGTCCCTTAGTCTTTTCCCGATTGTTGGACTTGGCCATTTCTGCAGGGTCATTTCCAAACCTTTTTGCGTTTACTCCATTTTTGCTGAATTCATTTTTGTTGGCCTTAGGAGTCTGTGCACTTTACCACTGCCAACCAGTGTTAAAGTGCTTGTGCACTCCCCTTAAAACATGGTAGAATTGGCTTATACGCAATTGGCATATTTCCCTAGTAAAGTGCCACTACGTGTGCCCACTGCCTGTAAATTAAATGCTACTAGTGAGTCTGTAGCACTGATTGTGCCATCCATTTAAGTAGCCCTTTAAAATTGTCTTAGGCCTGCCATTTCAGCCTGTGTGCACTTTTTAAACTGCCATTTCGACCTGGCAAAATAAACCTGTGCCACAGCGTGGAACTGGGGTCTCGTATGGCGCATACCTTCTTGAGCTAATCAGAACTTTTCCCCTGACGTCGGGCTGGTCCCGAAATGCTTTGGACTGTAGTGATATGGATATCTGATGTATAACCATCCAAATAGTGTGATATATGAACACTATATGGTCCGATGAGATTCTACGATAATAAAAAGAAGATTGGATGTACGAATGGATCAAATAGTATTTTTTTTAAAGAAACGACATGTATAATTTGGCTACGGAGTAATCGGTGGGGACGTTTTTCCCGTTGCGGAGGACACTATGTTCTCATATTCTCATGCCTACTGATCAGAAGGCGATACCCACCTGCACCCTTCAAAGGTTTACAAGAATTACTATTTTTGAGAATTTAAGAGTGTGATTGTCTCCTACTCTTTTCAAACTAAACCTTTTGCCAGGCCCAAACCTTCCTTATTACTAGATATTAGTCACTCTGAGGGTAGGACCTTGACAGCCGAGAGGGCAGGGTGCAGTTTTTTTAAAGAGTTGGACATGTACTTTTAAGTTCTACATATCCTAGTAGTGAAAAACTCTTAAATTCGGTTCTTAATACTGCAAGGCCTATCTCTCCCATAGGATAACATTGGAGTTGCCTTATTACATTTTATAAGTGTAATTTTCAAATGGGTATAGATAATCAGTTCATGAATGGTGTCTCTCGAATCACAATTAAAAATCCTAATGTATAATGAAGTCGGATTTTAAATTATAATTCTGAAAATGCAACTTTCAGCAAGTTGGCATTTTCTTGCCTTAGCCATTTAATGACTGTAGCCTGTCTCTGGTCACATGACTGGGTGTAGCTGACAGATGAGCTTTGTGTATTCCTCCTAGACAGCCACACACAATAGGGAGCTTACATGTGCCGGGTAATGGACCATTCCTGGCAGGATGTAAGGGAGGAGCTGGGCACAGCCCCACTTACGCCTGAATAGGCTGTGTCATGCCTCTACGCAAAGGGCTGAATACCCCCTGTAGTAAGTCTGGAGCCAGGGCAGGAGAGGCAGGCTGCCTGGAGACTTCAAAGGGAAACCTCTAGAAGCTTCTCCCCACTTCAAAGGCACAACTGAGTGTAAATACTGGACCTCAGACACCAAATTTTCAGTACACTTCATGACCTAAGGATATTCTGCCAGGAGGAAGGACTGCTGTGCTGCTTCAAGGACTGTCACTCTGCTGGACTGCTGCTTTAAAGGAACTGCTGCTTTGGTGTGCTGACCTGCTGCCCTCTTCCCTGGGGAAGAAGAACTGGACCTGAAACTTCAACTTAAAACCCATGGCCCCAGAGTGACTCAAAGGGCTAGTCTGCTGGCCTTCTGATCTGAGCCTCAGGGACACAAAAAGCTCCCCAACCAGCTCTTAAACCCAGCTGCAGCGAGTTCCTGATCCACCAAGTGGTGCCTCTCAGGTCCTGGACCCTTGGTGTGGCTCGCGGGCTCCTAAAATCAATCTTTTGGGCTCTTTGCGACTACGAACATGCCTGTTTGCACCGAGACTGCATTGCTCACACCAAATTTTAGCATGAGCCACTGCCAGCCGATCTCTTCACACAGCAAGCATCGATTGCCTCCAGAGGACCACCAACACAAAGCACTTGCACGCCCACCCACCACGCCCGGTCTGCTCTTCGCGCCACGCTGACCACCTCCCGTGACACTCTGCTTGCTCCCTGCTACCCTCTGTAACACGAGCGGGACCCTTGGCACAAAACTTGAGAAGGTAAACCATCAGCAGGACTAATCTGGAACTGTATCCGACACAAGCTCCATCGCGGTCGGCCTGAACTTTTGACTTTGACCTGGTCCAGCGCAACCAGATAGCTGTGGTTGGCGCTTTCTGCTTTTAGGCGCTGTTTTACTCTTTATTCTTTAAAAATTCATAACTCTGGTTCTACGTATTGGAGTTTTTTCGTTTTGGTCTTGTTTTATTTATTACATTATGCTCTATTCATCTAAACTAGGTCTTTTTGTGTGGTATTTTCACTGATTTACTGTTTGAAGTGTTGCAGAAGTACTATACACATTGCCTTGAGTTAGACCTGACTGCTCTATGCCAAGCTACCAGGGAGTGAGCACAGGTTAATTTGGGGTTGCTTGTATCTTACCCTGACAAGGATTGTGCTTGCTGCTTGATCAGGGCATACACACCAGTCAACCAACAACCCAATTTCTTACACAGATATTCAGAAATATTTGAAAATACGCATCAAAAGTTTTAGGTTGTATTCAGAAGTTTGGATCAGGATGCTTCTATTGTCAGAGACAGAGATGGAAATATCTGTTATAATTGAGAACTGGCTCAATAGAGTGAGTTTTTTCCGATAGGAATTTAGAGTTTTGAGTGATCTTTAGTGAATTTGAGAAGACTTTGGTTCAGAGTAATAGGTAAATGAAAGAAAGTTGTTTTTTGCTTGCTTTTTGGACACGGGGTGGTGGCCTACAATGAGTGTTTCTAGAGATTCTTTGAAGGTTTTAACATTGAAACTATTTGATATATTCTTAGACAAATTCAATAGGTAGGTGGTTTGGAAAAAGTTGAAAGTCACCTTGTAAGCAGACAAGATGCATGTAGGACAGATCTCAAAGCTGTTATGGTGCTGCAGTATCAAAGCGTTCAATTTCTGATGGAAAGAAGGAGTGCAGGTTGAAATATCAAAACCAATTTATTGGTGAACTAGACTATATATATATCACTGAAAAAACCATAGGTTTCAAGGATGTTATAGTTAGAAATTAGCATTTAAAAAACCATTGAAATTCACTGAAAAAACCACAGGTTTCAGGGACGTTATAGTTAGTTGGACATTTCACTCGTACAAAACCAGAGAAATTCGGCCGTTATAGTTAGCTGAGCTAACTATAACTCGCGCCCCCGCAATGCACTGCTGATGACATCACATATTACATCACTCATGACATGGTCAGTGACATTACTGATGACATCACTGATGACATCTCAAATGACATCACTGATGACATCATCCAGTGACTGAGTGTTTCTAAAAAGTTTAAATATGTTATATATATATATATATATATATATATATATGCTAAGGTGTATTGTAGAATGAGTGGGTGTATGAGTGTCTGAATGGATGATTTAATAGGTGCATGACTGACTGTATAAGTGAGTGATTAACCGTGTCTTACTAATACATGGGTGACTGACTACTCTGTATGAATGTCTGTATCAGTCTGTCAGTTGGTGTGTAAGTGGCTGCTTGGGTTGGTGAGTAGCTACATGAGTGTCTATATGGGTTTTTGATTGGTTGTCTGAGTACCTGAATGAGAGCCTGAGTGTCTGTGTGGGTGGGTGGGGTGTGTGTGACTCCCTGCATGGATGTGTGAGTGGGTGATTCACTGGGTGTATGAGTTCAAGAGTGCGTCTGTGAGGGGCTATATGGGTGGGTTAGTGTGTGTATGGCTGTGTTGGTGAGTGAATAGGTGTCTCAGTGGTACATGTGTGAGTAACTACATATGGGAAAGGCAGTATATGTGAGTGTTGGAGTATATACATGATTATATGTGAGAGTGAGTGGTTGTGAGAGTGGCTGTATGGATGAGTGTGTGCTTGTGTCAGTGATTGTATAAGAGAGTAAGTATGTGTTAGTATCTGTATAAATAAGTGAGGTGGTGTGTGTATAACTGTGTAGGTGAGTAAATGGGAGTGTGATTGATTCTTTGCATGACTGACTAGCTGTGTGAGTAACTCTATGGATGAGTGGTGGTGTGTGAGTGTATGAGTGCATATGATAGTGCTGTATTGATGAGTGACTGCATGTATGAGGGACTGTGTGGTGGAGGGAGTAGATGTGTGTGTAGACCTAGGAATCAGTGAGTGAGTATGTAGTAACTGGTATTGGTGTGTCTATGGTTTCGAGAATGGCAGTCTGTATTTTAGAGTGGGTGTATAAAAGGTTATATTAGGCTATGAGGAGGTGCATCAGATTATCACGCAGATGATGTCATCAGTGATGTCATCCGTGATGCCATCAGTGATGTCACTGACCATTTCATGATTGATGTATTATGTGATGTCATCAGCAGTGCATTGCTGGGGCGCGAGTTATAGTTAGCTCAACTAACTATAACGGCTGAATTTCTCTGGTTTTGTACGTGTGAAATGTACAACTAACTATAACGTCCCTGAAACCTGTGGTTTTTTCAGTGAATTTCTGTGGTTTTTTAAATGCTAATTTCTAACTATAACTTCCCTGAAACCTATGGTTTTTTCAGTGAATTTCTAAGGTTTTTTAAATGATAATTTGTAACTATAATGTCCCTGAAACCTATGTTTTTTTCAGTGACTTTCACAGGTTTTTAAATGCTAATTTCTAATTGTAATGTCCCAAAAATATTTTTTCTAAATTTTTAAACTTTTATAAAAATAATGTGATGTTTTCTCCTTTCTAAAATATGCATTTACTTTTGTTTTAAAAAAAAAAAGTGGATTTGCGTACCGATCGTGTACCAGTCATGGTGGTTACGCTAATTCAAGCATTTTGCCGCCATATTGCTTAAGTCGTGTACGATGCGCGTTGCGTATGCGGAGGGTGCACGGTTCTGGACCCCACGCAACTTCACACACTTATTTCGGGGGGTCGAGCCGGGTGCGCAAATCCATCGCAAATCTTTAAGTTTTAAAAGTATATGTATATAACTTTATTATATATATTATACCAAAAGATTACTTAATATAACTGTAAATATCATATATTTGTAATTGTAATAAAGATATATTATTGTTAAATATATTTTTGGGGATTCGCGCCGGGTGCGTGCCGGTTGCGCGACGGGTGCGCGAATCCCATGCGACTTAAAAACCCAATTTTATTGGTTTAGAAGCTTTCTATTCTAGAACTTGAAGGACCCCACCCATTTTTTCATTCTTCCAGGAGCATCTTTTCAAGAAACACCTCTTGTGTTTTCTGTGCCTCTATATTTGATTTTTTTAGTGTTTTTTTTCCAAGAGAGGATATGGCATCTCAAAATCCACCACAGGATATTCCTGCAGATGAAGAGGAGCTGGAAGAACCCATTAAGAAAAGGAAAGAGTATTTTGTGGGCTTTCTTCTCTATCCCAGCAGGAGAGAAGAAGGTGAATGCTCGCAAAGTCACCTGCACTGTGTGCGAGAAAGTTTTATCTTGTGGATCAGAAAAGAAGTATTCCTGCGGGACTTCACCTATGCTTAAACACCTTCAGACCATGCACCCAAACCGTCTTGTGCGTGAAATACATCGGCGCCAAATGCAAGAGTCACAACAAGATGATGAGGTCTCAGGACCTAGTACTTCTGCGGGAACCACTGCATCCACACAAATTGATCCAGAGTTTGCAGGACTGGAACAGCACTGCATAAAGTGCAAGAAACTTCTTTGTGCAGGCGAGCAATCTGTTGCAGCTGTTGTTGTTGCTGCAAAGAATCATCATTGTTAATTTTTTTGTTTGTTTTTGCAATGAGTTTCTAATTGCAAAATGTTTCGAAAAGTTTTTTTAGTTCATTTCCTTGTTTTTTCAATCTTTTGTTTAAAAAAAAACCACCCAAAAAATTAATAAGAGTTTAAAAAACACAAAAAAATGTAAAAACAAAAAAAGAAGAAAAGAAATGGTTCTTTTTAGAACCGCCTAATTGGTTAAAAATAGACAAACTTGTATGTGTTCTATGAATGACTGCAAGGGTAATGTCTGGGTCATTGTATGAGTAAATAAGTACTGTCTGAGTGAATGAATGAGTTCAGCAGTATTGCCTGAGTCATTGGATGAGTGCATGGATAGTGTTTGAGGGAATGAGTGAGTGCAGCAGTAGTGCCTGAGTGATTGCATGAGTGCATGGGAGGTGCCTGGCTTATTGCATGAGTGCAGGGGTAGTGCCTGTGTGATTGGAAGAGTGCATCGGTAGTGCCTGAGTGCATCGATAAGTACATGAGTAGTGTTTGAGGGAATGGATGAGTGCAAGAGTAGTGTCTGAGTGATTAAATAAGTGCATTGGTAGAGTCTGAGTGCATAGAATAGTGCATGGGTTTTGCTTGAGGGAATGGATGAGTGCAAAAAGATTGCCTGAGTGATTGGATGACTGCAGGCATAGTGCCTGGGTAATTGGAGGAGTGCATAGCTTGTGACTGGCTGATTGCATGACTGCAGGGGTAATGTCTGGGTGATTGGAGGAGTGCATGGGTAATGCCTGGGTGCATGGAAGAGTGCATGGGTAGTGCCTGGGTGCATGTAGGACTGCATGGGTAGTTCCTGGGTGATTGGAGGAGTGCATGAGTAGTACCTGGGTGTTGCATGAGTGCATGGATAGTGCCTGGATGACTGGAGGAGTGCAAGGGTAGTGCCTGGGTTATTCCATGAGTGCATAGGTAGTGCCTGGGTGATTGCATAAGTGCAGGGGTAATGTTTGGGTGATTGGAGGAGTGCATGGGCACTGCCTGGGTGCATGGAAGAGTGCATGGGTAGTGCCTGGGTGCATGTAGGACTGCATGGGTAGTTCCTGGGTGATTGGAGGAGTGCATGACTAGTACCTGGGTGATTGCATGAGTGCAGGAATAGTGCCTGGATGATTGGAAGCCTGCATGGGTATTGCTTGGGTGATTGCATGAGTGTCGCAGAAGTGCCTCAGTGCATGGGCAATGCCTGGGTGATTGCATAAGTGCAGGGGCAATGTCTGAGTAATTGAAGGAGTGCATGGGTAATGCCTGGGTGATTGCATGAGTGGAGGGGTAATGTCTGGGTGATTGGAGCACTGCATGGGTACTGCCTGAGTGATTGAAGGAGTGCATACGTAATGCCTGGGTGATTGCATAAGTGCATGGGTAGTGCCTGGGTGATTGGAGGAGTGCATGGGTACTGCCTGAGTCATTGAAGAGGTGCATGGGTAGTGCCTAAGTGATTGCATGAGTGCACAGGTTATGTCTGGGTGATTGGAGGAGTGCATGGGTACTGCCTTAGTGATTGAAGGAGTACATGGGTAATTCCTGGGTGATTGCATCAGTGAATGGATAGTGCCTGGGTGATTGGAGGAGTGCATGGGTACTGCCTGAGTGTTTGAAGAAGTGCATGGGTAGTGCCTGGGTGATTGCATGAGTGCACAGGTAATGTCTGTGTGATTGAAGCAGTGCATGGGTACTGTCTAACAGATTGAAGGAGTGCATAGGTAATGCCTGGATGATTGCATAAGTGCATGGGTAGTGCCTGGGTGATTGGAAGAGTGCATGGATACTGCCTGAGTGATTGAATGAGTGCATACATAATGCCTGGGTGATTGCATAAGTGCATGGGTAGTGCCTGGGTGATTGGAGGAGTGCATGGGTATTGCCTGAGTCATTGAAGAAGTGCATGGGTAGTGCCTAAGTGATTGCATGAGTGCACAGATAATGTCTGGGTGATTGGAGGAGTGCATGGGTACTGTCTAACTGATTAAAGGAGTGCATGTGTAATGCCTGGGTGATTGCATGAGTGCAGGTGTAATGTCTGGGTGATTGGAGGAGTGCATGGGTACTGCCTGAATGATTGAAGGAGTGGATGGGTAATGCCTAGATGAGTGCAGGGGTAATGTCTGGGTGTTTGGAGGAGTGCATGGGTACTGCCTCAGTGATTGAAGGAGTGCATGGATAATGCCTGCGTGATTGAAGAAGTGCATGGGTAATGCCTGGTTGATTGCAACACTGCATGGGTAGTGCCTGGGTGATTGGAGGAGTGTATGGGTACTGTCTAACTGATTGAAGGAGTGCATAGGTAATGCCTGGGTTACTGCATAAGTACATGGGTAGTGCCTGGGTGATTGGAAGAGTGCATGAGTAATGTCTGTGTGATTGCATGAGTGCAGGTGTAATGTCTGGGTGATTGGAGGAGTGCATGGGTACTGCCTGAGTGATTGAAGGAGTTGATGGGTAATGCCTGGGTGATTGCATGAGTGCAAGGGTAGTGCCTGGGTGATTGGAGGAGTGCATGGGTACTGCCTGAGTGATTGAAGGAGTGCATAAGTAATGCCTGGGTGATTGCATGAGTGCAGGGGTAATGTCTGGGTGATTGGAGGAGTGCATGGGTACTGCCTGAGTGTTTGAAAGAGTACATGGGTAATGCCTGGGTGATTGCATGAGTGCAAGGGTAATGTCTGAGTGATTGGAGGAGTGCATAGGTACTGCCTGAGTGATTGAAGTAGTGCATGGGTAATGCCTGGGTGATTCCATGAGTGCAAGAGTAATGTCTGGGTGATTGGAGGAGTGCATGGGTACTGCCTGAGTGATTGAAGGAGTTGATGGGTAATGCCTGGGTGATTGCATGAGTGAAAGGGTATTGCCTGGGTGATTGGAGGAGTGCATGGGTACTGCCTGAGTGATTGAAGGAGTGCATAAGTAATGCCTGGGTGATTGCATGAGTGCGGGGGTAATGTCTGGGTGATTGGAGGAGAGCATGGGTACTGCCTGAGTGATTGAAGGAGTGCATGGGTAATGCCTGGGTGATTCCATGAATGCAGGAGTAATGTGTGGGTGGTTGGAGGAGTGCATGGGTACTGCCTGAGTGATTGACAGAGTGCATATATAATGCCTGGGTGATTGCATAAGTGCATGGGTAATGCCTGGGTGATTGGAGGAGTGCATGGGTACTGCCTGAGTCATTGAAGAAGTGCATGGGTAGTGCCTAAGTGATTGCATGAGTGCACAGGTAATGTCTGGAGGATTGGAGGAGTGCATGGGTACTGTCTAACTGATTGAAGGAGTGCATAGGTAATGCCTGGGTTACTGCATAAGTACATGGGTAGTGCCTGGGTGATTGGAAGAGTGCATGAGTAATGTCTGTGTGATTGCATGACTGCAGGGGTAATGTCTGAGTGATTGCATGAGTGCAAGTGTAATGTCTGAGGATTAGAGGAATGCATAGGTAATGCCTGGGCAATTATATGAGTGTAGGGGTAATGTCTAGAGGATTGGAGAAGTATATAGGTAATACCTGGGTGATTGGAAGAGTGTATCGGTAATGTCTAGCTGATTGAATGAGTGTACAGATAGTGCCTGGGTGATTGAAGGAGTACATAGGTAGTGTCTGGGTGATATTATAAGTGTATTGGTACTGGCTACGTGATTGCAGAAGTGCATAGATAGTGCATGGGTGATTGGAGGAGTGTGGGAACAGTGCCTAACTGTATAGATAACTGCATGGGTACTGTTTGAAAAAATGGATGAGTGCAGTAAAAGCCACTGTAAACATTAGTTCATATTATCATGCTTATTACATTATTTCATCTTACCTTTTTTATTAAAGAAGATACAAAACTCAGTGGAACTATTTTACAGTAGTTTTGTTGTAAACTGAATTTAAAATCTTTTCAAACTTTAGTATTACCTTCTGTAAAAAAGAAAAGAAAAAGAGTTATTGCATATAATATTATAGTTTTAAGAACACAACATAATTTTAGAAATACATAACATATTCAGTTTCCCTTTTTTGCTGTTCTCAGATTCTACTGAATTTCACCATACACAGTGATTTCAATGTAGATCATCATACCACAGCGAGGAAACAAATTCAATCAATGAGATTGTAAAAAAAAAACAAATCTGCGTTGAAAATATTTACAAGTGCAACTATCTGTTTACCTATCTACAGTTTGTAAATTACATTCTTCAACTACATTAAATCTTTTACTTCTCTCAAGTACATTTTGTAAAATATATACTCTCATTTACATGGCGTATAATATAAAGATCAAATATATAAACTACTTCTTTCAAACACAATTTTGCAAATGCAATAAGAATTAGCACAAACAATAATCTAAACAGTAATTGTTCACATCTTCCCAATAGGCCGAATAATGTTTTAAAAACTATTTGCATTGAAAATATCCAAAATAAACTTGTTAATTTGTGTTCACATCTTCCCAATAGGCTGAATGATGTTTTCAAAACTTTGGCATAAAAAATATCAGATATGAATTTGGTAATTCGTAAGGCAACCGACATTTGAATTCCAAATGGGCATCATTACAATGAGTCCATCCTTTATTGCACTTTAAATACACAGTATAGTGTCCAGATGTTGTAGTAGGTCCATCATGAAAAATAATAGCCACTGCTTTAAAAGTTCTTCCCGGAATTGATACTTGACTTGCCACAACAGTTTTAATTTTGGTTTCCAATTTTCTTCCATCTGCTCTACAACGTTGTAGCATTAAAATGACATATTGTCCAAATCTGTCTATAAATAATGTTGACAATATTTCTAATTTACAATGTGAGCATTTCATATCTTGATTAGCTGTTTTTACTAATTTGTTAAAAGACACTGTTTTGCAATCTGGTATCGTCAAATATATGAATCGTTCAGTGTCTATTTCAGTGGTAGAAGAAAATGAACACTCTTCACATTTATGATCCCATCTGTAACTTAGTCCAAACAAATTATCAATTTCTATTCCTTCATCTTCCAATACTGCAAGCATAAACATAAGAAATTCTTGTGCATCTTGTTGTACATTAAGTGTAAATTGCAAAGAACCAAAACAAATATCCAAAAGATGCCGTATGCCAGAAGCAGTATGGATTTTAGTTCCATCAGTTACCAACTTTTGAAAAATATAATGTAATAAAGAACAGAATCTTTTTTCTCGATTTTCCATAATTTCATGATGAAGATCTTCTAGATAAAACACAACATTCACAATTACATTAGCATAGCAGTTGATACCTGAACTATTTTCTAACTGGTATCCTACAATATCATCAACAGTGTCCATTTTCATTTTCTTTGCAGCTTCATCTTGAATTGTTTTCTTTGAACCTCACTAGAATGTTTGTCATATTTTAATTTTGGACACACTACACGTTTTTGATATACGGGATATTCACCTAAGTTAGGAGCATACAGTCTTCTTAACCGATTATACTCTCTTACACAATTTGCATCAGCACTAACCTTTTTCTCATCAAAATCAATTAAATACAAACCAGATAATGTTCTTACTCAAGACAATGCAACATATGGCATGCCCTCTTTAAACACTGTACTTCCAATATTTACCAAAGCACTGTCTACACTTAAACCTTGAGATTTATGAATGGTTACAGCATATGCTAAAGAAAGAGGAAACTGTTTTCTACGAACATACAAGTCTTTTACAAGCAAAAAACGAACAGCACAACGTCCAATCTGTTTTACCTCTTCAATCTGATCAAATTTAATCTTCAAAAATTCAATTCCATCTCTATTCTGAAAATTTAGAAAACCAACAACTTTTCCCATTGCTCCACTTACTAAACCTTCTTCTACATTCAAATTACGCCGTTAAATTACCCGACAATTTACACATACATATAAAGTCTTTTCTAAACCTGCAGTCTTAGACACCAACTTTTCCAAAGAATCCAATTTTGACTGTAATTTCTCTGAGAGAAGAATAGTAACTCCTTCGTGTTCCATTTTATCAATAGCTTCCATTTTCACTATTGGTTGTTTTTCCAATTTCAAAAGTTCTTGATTGAACGTAGAACACTCTTGCAGTGTAGGCATTAGGCAAACTATAGACTTCTTTTCTCCAATTTTTTTGTACATTATTTCAGGTGCTATGTTTTCATTTGCAAACAAGTTTGTTAAAAGCCGACTTTGTAAAGCTTCTTTACCATCTTTAGTCAAAACACCAATTCTTATATCTTGAAGAATGTTTCCATAATGTTCATCACTTGCTTGTCGCATATTCTTAATAAGTTCTTTATATTCAAAATGAGACCAAATGTTGACATTTCCAATACTTCCCAAAGATTTCCTAGTGTCTTTATGGACAAGTGTTTTAAAAACAGGTTGCCCTTTTACAGGAGTAAGTTGTAGTAGGTCGCCGAATACAATTACATGTTTTCCTCCAAATAGAACATCATAATCTGTTTTTAAAATCTGTTGCATTCTTAAATGTACAAAGGCAAGCATTAAGTTTGATACCATGCTCACCTCATCAATAATTAGAAGTTTCGTTTTCTTGAGTACTCTTGAAACTTCATAACAAGCTTCTCCAGATAGCTTGTGATATTCCAACTTATTTTCATGTTCAACTGGTAGCATGAGTAATCGATGTAATGTAATCCCTTTAATGTTATGTGCTGCTAACCCAGTTGGAGCGGTTACAACACAAGATAAATGTGATTCAGTGGTTTTGTGTAGATAACTGGTCAAAACTTTAATTAAGAAACTTTTTCCTGTTCCAGCTTGCTCACTGATATACATTCGAATAGGTTTAAATGATGTGCATTGGCATTCTTTTTGTTCATGCAGTAAACCATGCTGTATCTGTTGTGTCACTTGCTCATATATTTCTTTTTGTTCAATATTTAGTTCTTCTTCCAAGTTTCCCAACTCAATAATATCCTGTTGTGCTTGTTGCATTACCGTTTCTACTTCACTCATGGCTATTGCTGCTTCATTTTCAAGAATTGGTTG
Organism: Calotriton arnoldi; assembly: GCA_963921515.1. Lineage (NCBI taxonomy): Eukaryota > Metazoa > Chordata > Amphibia > Caudata > Salamandridae > Calotriton > Calotriton arnoldi. The sequence continues at coordinate 3,862,926 of CAWUFW010000533.1, forward strand.
TCCTAGTGGATCTTGACTTAGTGGAGCAGAACTTTGACTATCTTGAGAACTGTCTCTAGCTATTTCAGCTGCAATAGTAGTTTCTTGTTCAATCTCTTCATTCAACATTTGTAGATAATTTGGAAAAATTGTACATTCAATGCTATCTTTACATGCATTAAAAGAATCTTCATAGCAGTCAAAATCTCCAAGTAATTCCATTTCAGTACACCAAGACTTGAAGAGTTGCAGAAGTGCTAAATAGACTAAATAGAAAAATTCCCTTTTATCTGGAGTATCACAACTGAGTTTCCTGTGATTAATAAGATTTCCTTTGGCATGTTTTACCAAACATCCATCACATCCAATTACTGCATATTTTTCTTCATTTATATTTTCTGTAACATTTCGCTTAAAACTATAATGTTGCAGTACTTCATAGAGACATATGTTTTCCAGATGTGGACTCCTTTTGGGATAGTACGTATCCAACATATTTGTTTTAACAATATCTGTACTTTCCGGCTCATTCAAAGCTAAGTATTCAATTTCTTGTAGAGATTTCAAAACTCGATTTCGTGTTGCAGCAAGACCTAGACTTACGCAAATGATTCCTCTTGACTTTGAATATAAACTTGCAGATGTCAACAGATCCGAACATTCTTAGGATCCAATCTCTCGATGGGAAAGCATCTTCAAACTAAAGCTGTACAATTTATTACTAAGAGTCTTCTCTTGTGAAATTTCTTCCCACATTTCTTTCAACTCCGTCTTTTCAGATTTGGTTATATATGATGTAACATAACGAGCAACAGCAATCGAATTATCTGCAACATACTGGATATCCATGTTTGCATTCCACATTGTCAAAATCACTGGATTGTAGTCATTAATATACTTTGAATCTTCACTTCTTTTTATGTTGTAAGTATTCTTCGGAGATTTTCGAGTTATAGTATGTCTTACTGCTGACATGAAACTGTTGACTCTTCCTTTTGAAATTACTGGACGTGGGAATCCAAAACAACATTTTGTATAAAAGTTTCCCTTTGATGTGTATTTCCGTCGCCAATATTTTCCATATCGATGACTTTGAAACTGTAAAACTTGTTGTCTTAAGCTGTTTTCTCCTCCTTTTTTTGGAATGGCACAGGTAACATAGTCTTCAATGAAAGACAAAACAGTTTCATCAGAATCGGTTCCAAATTTAGGTGCATTCTTGATCCATAATAACATGTGTATATGAGGAGCACCTCTGGCTTGGTACTCCTTTCTCCAAAAGAAATCAATAACTTCTCCAAGAGGTGGATTATTTTTATTGCAGATAAAAGACATCATAGCTTGAAACCTATGATTAAAATATCTGCACACATTTACAGGATCCAATGAACACAGTTCTCCAGCTGTCTTCAAATCAATGTTTTTTTACATTTGAATTTGCTTCTCGTAGAAATTCAAGTAAATCGTCCCATGCGTATTCAGCACAGCTAAGCGTAACAAACCATGTAGGGGTTCTTAAGTTTCTTAACATACATTTAAGTTCTCCATGACGACGATATCAATACTCATTAGTACCCCGTTGACACGCCATCAAATTAATTAACTGAGATTCTAAATGATCGTCTCTTTGTTGAACTTTGTCCAAGAATTCCTTTGCAGAAACAAGTGTAAGATGAACTCCTGTTTTTAATATGTGGTTCATTGCATATGAAAGTCCAGACAAGTCACTTTCAAACAGAAGATGAAATAAATATGGAACACACTGTCGAAATCTTGGATCTTCTGAGTACAATCTTGTCGTACGATATTCTGAAGCTGGAATCTGTACTGGTCGTTCATCATATCGTCCACCTTTTCCAGTGGTGAAGAGCTGTGGAAAACGAGCTTCTAAACTTTTTTCCCAAACACTCATGGGAGTTCCCTTCGCTTTCTTCATTTGGAATAATTCAATAGTGTTTCCAATCACTTCTTTTGAATGTAGAGGATGTATACTGTAATGTTCGTAAATTTCTTCACTCCTGCAGTTGTCCACTTTTTCGATTTGGCCAGTTGAAATTTCTCTGTCATCTTCTAAAGATATTTATTGTTCTTCCACATATACATTTTTATAATACATATTGATTTGTATAAGATATAATGTAGCCTTTTGAAGTTTGGTGACATTTACTAACTCTTGCCATATTTTCCGACTCTTTGTTGGTACACCATTAACTAGAATAACTACAGGTTCACTTTCCTCTCTCGCTACACCAAAAGTTTCAATATTTTTCTTAAAATCTAAAGGTAAATACACAATTCTTCCTTTTAAACCTCTTTGTAAATCTGTTGGAGGCAGCTTACTTGTTTTAGGCTCCATACGAACTATAGCCTGAAACGGGTGCACAGATTGAATAAGAATGGACTCATACGTATTTAAATCTACCAGTTCCGGAGGAATAGCTACCAACTCTAGGTTATTATGTACAGCTCTAGCTGGCATTTTGTTCTCCTCTAATTTGTTGTAACAATATTTACAAATATGTTGATCACTACCCAACTCAAAACGACCTTCCACCAACAAATAAGCACCAAATTGCTCCCACTTATCATTGTTTTCCTTTTCACTTTTTAAATACACATCAACATTCCTAGTTTGAGTTCTATAGTGAGTACGTCGACAACAAATACAAACATAGTTTGGTTTTTCACAAGAAACTACCTTAAACTTTGTAATTTCTTCTGCAAACTTCTCAGTAGCACAATGTTGCACCTCTTCTTCAAAACCTACACTCATGAAACTCTCACTTTCTCTACACTCCTCTTGAGGACCAAAGAAACAAAACTGTATATCATCAGAAACTTTTTTACATCCAATACTAAACCATGCAAAAGAGCTGTGTTTATTTCACTTAAAGATAATGCAGGACTTTTTACATAGTACAATCTTCTTACTAACTTCCGCATTTCTGAATGATGTACTGATGAAAAGTACTTTGACACACTTTTCTAGAAAGACAAGCCAGAGAATGACCCTGCAAGCTAGTATATTTTCTCACTTTACAAGGATCTAGTCCTTGCAATATCTGAATCTTCTGTTTAACACTTTTATTACCATACTCTCGTAAGAACCTTCGTAATATATCAATAGATTCCTGTCGTATACTACAAATACTACTACAATCCCACTTATACACTGGAGCTTGTGTACATCTCCCTTGAACTTCTTCAGCTATTACTTCTTCCACATTTCTAGGAACCATCTTTTCTTTTTCAATTGGACAACCATTTTTAACTTCATAACAACGACCACTGGTATCAACTGCATGAACTAATGTATTTTGTTAAAAATAGCTTTCTTCATTAAAAAAAGGTTCAGTACTAGAAGTGTGCTTCCATTCACCCGAAATTCTTTTGCAAAAGTTAGTTCTATTAACCAGTCTTTTTATTTTACTTTTCTCCTTCATAAAGTGCATTGTTTTATTCAATGTTTGCATTCTCTTTAATACTAATATAAACAATTTTGTTTTCAATTCAAAAGCCTTTTCGACTACACTTTAAATCTGTTCTTTCTTCTTGTAAAATGCTGATCTTTGATATTTTTTGCAATCTTTCAATACATTTTGTAGTACTCTACTTTTATACATTCTCTTCCTAATGTCTTTGTATTCTTTCATCCTTTTTTCAACATGGATTGTTTTCCTATAACCTGATTTTGCATTAATTTGTCCTTTTTTCTTTTCCTTCTGATTGCTTGTAGTACTTTTCTTTCTCTTTTCCCCATTTTGAAAATCGATTACATTTTTTAAAACACTTTTAACAAATTCTTTCGTTCTCTTACCAGAAGACTTTTTCTTCAACGTCACATGTTGTATTTCATCTACTTTTTGCTTTTCTCTCTCCTTTAAATTGTTCTGTTTTCTTTGTTGTCTTTTCTTTTTAACTTTTCTTGTCATGCTGAATATTTCTTAATAATTATGGAGAATATCTAAAAAGAAAGAAAAGTTTATTATCTTTCTAAAATTTATTTAATATTATTAAAATAATTATATACAAATATTGTCATCTATAAATAAAGAAATACATTGAGTAGTGCCAAGGTGAATAGATGAGTGCGACAGTAGGACCTGGGTGATTCTACAACTGCAAGGGTAGTACATAACTAGTGCCTGGGTGATTGCATGACTGAAGGGGTAATATCTGGGGGATTACTGGAGTACATAGCAAATGAGTAGTGGCTACATGATTGAAAGAGTGCATGGGTAATACCTTGGTGATTGCATGAGTGCATAGGTAGTGCCTGGATGATTGCATGAGTGCAGCAGTAATGCCTGGGTGATTGCAGCAGTGCATATGTAGTGCCTGGATCATTGGAAGACTGCATGGGTAGTACTTGGGTGTTTTTATAACTGCATGAGTGTTGGGCCTAGCCAAATATAAAGCAGCAGACTATTACATGACTCAATTATAAGTCTCTCCACATTGTTAAAAGTATGCATACATGTGTCTTTACGTTTTCGAATCAGAGTGCATGGGTAATACCTTGGTGATTGCATGAGTGTATAGGTAGTGCCTAAATGTTTGCATGAGTGCAGGAGTAATGCCTGAGTGATTACAGCAGTGCATATGTAGTGACTGGATCATTGGAAGACTTCATGGGTAGTACTTGGGTGTTTTTATAACTGCATGAGTGTTGGGCCTAGCCAAATATAAAGCAGCACACTATTACATGACTCAACTATAAGTCTCTCCATATTGTTAAAAGCATGCATACATATGTCTCTACGTTTTCAAATCATCATCATATCTAAAAGAAATATGTATACAATATTTCTGGAATATAGTGAAACCTACAACTGAAACATGTAATGGATCTGCCTGAGTGATTGCATAACTTCATGAGTAGTGCTTGGGTGATTGAATGAGTGCAATGGTAGTCACTGGTTAATTGTAGGAGAAGATAGATAGTGACTGGTTAATTGCATGAGTGCACACATAAACGTTGAGTGCATGGATTTGTGTATAAATAGCACCAAAAGGTATAGATGACTCATTGAGTAGTGCCAAGGTGAATAGATGAGTGCAACAGTAGGACTTGGGTGATTCTTCGACTGCAAGGGTAGTGCCTGGGTTATTACATGAGTGCATAGGTACAGCCTGCATGATTGCATTACTGCAGGAGTAGTACATAACTATTGCCTTGATGATTGCATGAATGCAGGGGTAATATCTGGGGGATTACTGGACTACATAGGAAGTGAGTGGTTGATTTTATAAGTCCATGAGTACTGCCTGGGTGATTACAGAAGTACTAAGCTACTGCCTGAGTGATTACAGGAGTGCAAAGGTAGTCCCTGGGTGATTTTATAAGTGCATGAGTACTGGCTGAGTGATTACATAAGTACAAGAATAGTGCCTGCATGATTGAAAGAGTGCAAGGATAGTGCTTAGGTGATTAAAGCACTGTATAGCTAATGCATTAGTGATTGCATGAGTACAGGGGTAACGTCTGGGGGATTAAAGGACTACATAGGTAACGCCTGGGTGATTGCATGACTACAGGGGTAATATCTGGGGATTTACATGACTACATAGAAAGTGACTGGGTGATTTTATAACTGCATGGGTACTTCTTGGGTGATTGCAGGACTACTGAGGTAACGCCTGAGTGAATAAATGAGTGCAAAGGTAGTGCCTGGGTGATTTCATAACAGCATAACTACTGGCTCAGTGATTACATAAGTACAAGGCCAGTGCCTCTGTGATTGAAAGAGTGCGTTAGTGCCTGAGTGATTATATTAGTGCATGAGTAGTGGGTACATGAATCAAAGAGTGCATGGGTAATACCTTGGTGATTGCATGAGTGCAGGAGTAATGCCTGAGTGATTACAGCACTGCATATGTAGTGACTGGATCATTGAAAGACTGCATGGGTAGTACTTCGGTGTTTTTATAACTGCATGAGTGTTGGGCCTAGCCAAATATAAAGCAGCAGACTATTACATAACTCAACCATATGTCTCTCCATATTGTTAGAAGCATGCATACATATGTCTCTACCTTTTCAAATCATCATCATATCTAAAATAAATATATATACAATATTTCTGGAATATAGTGAAACCTAGAAACTGAGACATGTAATTGTTCTGCTTGAGTGATTGCATAACTCCATGCGCAGTGCTTAGGTGATTGTATGACTCGAAAGGGGCTCGCTGGGTAATTGCAGGAGAAGATGGATAGTGACTGGCTAATTGCATGAGTGCACACATAAAGGTTGAGTGCATGGATAAGTGTATAAATAGCACCTGAAGGCATAGATGAGTCACTGAGTAGTGCCTAGGTGAATAGATGAGTGCAACAGTAGGGCCTGGGTGATTCTATGACTGCAAGGGTAGTGTGTGGGTTATTACATGAGTGCATAGACAGACACTGCATGATTCTATATCTGCAGGAGTAGTACATAACTAGTGCCTGGGTGATTCCATGACTACAGGGGTAATATCTGGGGGATTACTGGAGTACATAGCAAGTGAGTGGGTGATTTTATAACTGCATGAGTACTGCTTGGGTGATTGCAGGAGTACTGAGGGAATGCCTGAGTGATTGGAGAAGTGCAAAGATAGTGCCTGGGTGATTTTATAAGTGCATGGGCACTGGCTAAGTGATTGGAGGAGTGCATTGATCTTGACACAGTGATTGGAGGAGTGCAAAGGTATTGCCTGGGTAATTGAACCAGTGTATAGCTAATGCATTGGTGATTGCATGAGTGCAGAGGTAATGTCTGGGGGATTAGAGGAGTACATAGGTAATGTCTTGGTGATTGCATGAGTTAAGGGATAATATCTGGGGGATTATAAGAGTACATAGGAAGTGCCTGGGTGATTTTATAAGTTCATCGATACTGCCTAGGTGATTAGAGTACTATTGTGGTAGTGCCTTAGTGATTGGAGGTGTAAAGGTAGTGCCTGGGTGATTTTATAAGAGCATGGGCACTGGCTAAGTGATTGGAGGAGTGCATAGATCCTGAAAAGGTAATTGGAGGAGTGTAAGGGTATTGCCTGGGTGATTGAGCCAGTGTATAGCTAATGCATTGATGATTGCATGAGTTCAGAGGTAATATCTGGGGGACTACATGAGTACATAAAAAGTGCCTGGGTGATTTTATAAGTGCATCAGTACTGCCTGGGTGATTGGAGTAATACTGTGGTAGTGCCTCAGTGATTGGAAAAGTGTAAAGATAGTGCCTGGGTGATTTTAGAAGTGCATAGGCACTGGCTAAATGATTGGAGGAGTGCATAGATCCTGACAGGGTGATTGGAGGAGTGCAAGGGTACTGCCTGCATGATTAAACCAGTGTATAGCTAACGCATTGGTGATTGCATGATTGCAGGAGTTATGTCTGGGGAATTAGAGGAGTACATAGGTAATGCCTGGTGATTCCATGATTGCAGGGGTAATATCTGGGAGATTACAGGAGTACATAGGAAGTGCCTGGGTGATTTTATAAGTGCATGTGTACTGACTGGGTTATTGGAGTAGTACTGCAGTAGTGCCTGAGTGATTGGAGGAGTGCAGCATCCTGAGTAGTAACAGAATACTGAAACTGCAGCACAAAAGTCAGGTCTATGACATGGTGTACACTTTTGTACTCCAGCTTCACAATTCTGTAAATACTCAGGGTGTTGGGCGTACTCAAAATAAATCATAAAAGCTACACATGAGTCTGTTATAAATCTCACCATATTCATGAAACTATACATGCATCTATGTCTACCTTTTGAAATCATCATCATATATAACAGAAATAAACAAATAGACTGAACTTTAAATTTCAAAGATACACCTACATTTCTGCAGTGTATTTCAAGTGTACCTTTCCCCAGACTCATAGAAAGTAGCGTAATCAGTAATCCCTCTGCCAACATGTCTTAAAACTCACTTTTGTTCTTCAGCTTCACCATTCTACGAATATTGGGCCTAGTCAAACATAAAGCAGCAACCTATCACATGTCTCTACCATAACTCTAACCATATTCCTAAAAGCATGCATGCTTCTATCTATACCTATTGCCAAAAGCATTACACATATTAGAATACATGTGCAAGTAGAAACGTAACCACACTCACAAGACCATAAAGGCCTTAAAACTTGACAGACTACACTTAACATTTCAAACACACCTAGATTTATGCGGCAAATTTCAAGTGAACTTTTACGCAAACTCTTATAAAGTACCATAATCAATAATTCCTCTCCCAACATATCTTAAACATCACTTTTCTACTACTACTGCTTCACTATTCTAGTACTAATCAGGTATTGAGCATAGCTAACAACAAAGCAACCCTTCACTTATCTTTGATGAAAGTCTCCCCATATTTCTAAAAGCATGTAAGCATATGTCTGTACATTTTGCTAGCAGCACCATATATAAAAGTAATATACAGATAAATGTATACCTGTGTTTTATACATCTATCATCTTCAGACGCATAACACATACCATAATATATGTGCAAGTAGACACATATCTCAGTCACAACACCATCCACAGCTCAAAAATCACAGACTACACTTCAATTTTCAAACAGACACTGAAAATTATGCGGTATGTATGAAATATACCTTTCCACACATCATACAAATTACTCTAGTTAATAACATCTCTACAAACATATCTCAAACCTCACTTTTGGGCTGCTGCTTTACCATTCTACAACTACTTATAATGTTACACCTACCCAAATACAAAGCAGGAACCCTTCACATGTCTTTACTAAAAGTCTCACCATATTCCTAAAAGCATACATGAATATGTCTGTACCATAACACTATCCAAACCTTAAAAATTCGCAGAACAAACTTCCAATTTCAAGCAAACACCAATAATTATGTGGCATATTTCAACTGTACCTCTCTAGAAACTTACAAAAAGAAGCCTAATCACTAATACCTTATGTCAACATCTTTTAAACCACACTATTATGCTGCATCTTCACCATTCCACTACTACTCAGTCTTGAGCCTACCACATAAAACGATTGTATGATTGAACCACAAATGCGTTTATCACGCATGCCGGAACCACGAAGTCTAAACAACGAAATTGTTAAGCACGAATATGCCTTTACCAACCATGCCTTTACAACGAATCATGTGTTGTTAAGGCATTTTTGGTAAATACATATTCGTGGTTAAGAATTTAATCCCCGGACCCCTGCACCTGGCCTGAGTTCCTAAAGTACCCCACTCCCCCATCCCTTGTCACTTTTTCACCTCCGCCCTCCTCATATCCCTAAAAACTACCCCCTAATCCCTAAGAATGACCCTGCCCCCCCGCCCTGAACCCTAAAACGGCCCCCATGCCCTGAAAACTAAACTACCCCCTAAGCCCTAAAATCGACCGTGCCCCCTAAGTACTAAGTTCTATCACGATCCCTAGCCCCCGCCCTGAACCCTAAAACGTCAACCCCGTGCCCTGAAAACTATCCCGAACCCCCAATCCCTGAATACTACCCAAACCCGCCCCCGGCCCTCAAAACACCCCGAGCCACCCCCAACCCAGAAAACTACCCCCAACCCACAATCAGCCAAAAAAACAACCCCCGACCCGTCCCAGCCTAACTTTAAAAAACCCTGACCCACCCCCCATCCCAGAAAACTACCCCGACCCACCCTAAGCCCACAAATCAACCCCGACCCACCCCCCAACCCCACTTACCTCACAATGATCTCTTCCTGCTTCCGTCCGTCCGCAAGCCCTACCGTGCATATGCCTTAACCACGCACATGCGTGGTTAAGACATATGCGCGGTAGGGCTTGCGTAGCTCAGCCTTCGTTGTTAAGGCTGATCGTTGTTCAGCCTTCGTGGTTAAGGCTGTTTCCCACATAAAACGCAACAACACCTCTTTGTTATACATCATGCACCTTCAAATGTATAAGACATATGAAAATACATATACAAGTAGAGACATACTTGAGACAGAAGTCCATGCACACCTTAAAACTTGGACAGACTCCACCTCCAATTTTAAAGCAACACCTAAAATTATGCGGTATACTACAAATGTACATATCCACACACTAAAACAAACTACTATAATCACTAATCCATCTTCCAATATACACATATTACTATACAAAATCTCTTTCAAACAATATTTAATTACAATAAAACAAACTACAATACACATCTCTACATTTAAATATATATATATCAAACATCACAGTTCATCAATAATTTTTAAAGATTAAAAATAAACCTAATACATAATACACCTCACAAATTTATAACTCACCTTCCAAATTGATTTGTAGAATATAAAATATTACAAACTCATAAAAGATTTTCTTATGCACACAATCAATGTAATGCACCACTCTCAACAAGGTAAAACCAGTAATGGCAAACTTTCCATATATTTCTCCACACAAATAAATGTAAGTAACAAATCGCATTGTTTCCTACATAATTTCAAATTGTAAAACATAATTCTATTGGTTAGACATATTGACCCTTACCAACTGACTTCTAAAAGTGCCCAAACTGGTTCTGGAATTGTTTGGAGTTGCAACTCCACCGTGTACCAACGCGATGGAGCCGCAAATCCATACGGGAGTTTAAAAATATATTACAAATAAAAATATCACTATTTTTTAACAACACACCACTTCTAAAGATAGTACTGACTTGGGAAATTATACTTTAATAACATATCACTTATATATAAATTACAAGTTCACATTTTAAGTCCACAGTTAAGTTTCAACCCTTCCCCTATGCTGCTTAATGGCAGTTTCCATAGTAACAGTTCATGGAACATTCAACTGAACAAACAGGTCACAAGTTCACCATATTTTCAAGTTCAGCACACAAGGTTACAAAAGCAAACAGCAGGTGTGGTTGACTTTTGCAAAATATGAGCTTATCCTATCTACTGTACCTTTCAAACATTTTTTACTAACCAATAACGAACATGCTTTTTAAAGAAAGTAACATGCATCCTATTTTTGAGTGTACAATGTTCTTAAACAGCCAATCAATTCTCTACTTTTAAAAAAACAGCATCTTGTCCACCATTTTAGATACCTCTCATTCTACCAACTGACTACCTCAGCTACAGACATCTTTTCATTACTTCCAGACATCCCTTCAAGATGCTTACAGTATGGATTGTTGGACACAGCTATGTTTTCTGGTGCAAAAGGTATGCTGAACGCAGAGGTATTGACAAAGACCTAGCTGTGCAAAATGTGGATATTAAATGGATTGCACAGAGAGGATTAAAGTGGCATCAATTGATGCCTTTGGTTAAAACTTTTTTGCATCTCCAACCCCCTGACCTCATAATTGTGCACTGTGGTGGCAATGACCTAGGCACATTGACTGGGGTAGGTCTGGAAATGCTAATGAAGGACACCTTTGCACAATTGATGTTGATTTTACCTCAAACTGTCTTTGTATACTTTAATATATGCCAAAGCAGAAATGGAAGTGGTCAAATCAATTCTGTCCACAGAGTGAGAAAGCTAGAAAAAATGTAAATAAAGCTGTTTCTGCTTACCTCAGAGACCATAGGATGGGCTCCATCTATAACAACAATCTACGTTTTGATATGGATGACATCTACAGAAGTGATGGAGTACACTTCACAGATCAAGGAAACAGAGTCTTTCTCAACAACCTAAAGCTGTGCATCCGCACTTACATGTAGCTACAACAAACTCATAATGAAAACAAGGGCTCTTTTTAGAGCCACCCTATAACATAATAGTGAATATAATTTTTTTTTACACATACATATTTTTTTTTATTGTTTTGTGGATTCGCACACCCGACGCAAATCTGCAAAAGCATGAATTCAATGTACTACAACACAATACACTTTTAAAGTTTAACTCTTAATTTGATATATTTTTAACAACTCTATCGAATGTAATCTTGTCATTAACTTCAATCACATTAACTCTTTAAAACAACTTCACAAATACAACACTACCTTCTAAATTATATACTACTTAAATATTTATTTAAGGTGAATTCGCGAATCCAACGCGACGTTACACGGGGGCGCGCTGAGAGCCGCGTTGGGGTCGCGACTCCAAACTTGAAAGAAAAAAAAAGCGCCCCACTTCCATTATTCGGTATTCGTCCCGGGGACCCCATCCCCCAGGGCCTGCCACCATTTAAAAGAAAATAAAAAAATGAGGGGGACCGCGTGGCCCCCCTCCTCAGGCCAATAATGGCCCCAAGGACCTCATCCCCCGGGGCATTGCCTCTTTTCTAATAATAATATTTTTAATTAAATTATACTGAAGGGGGGCCGCATGGCCGCCCTTCCCAGGGCTACTCTTGGCCCTGGGGACCCCATCCCCCGGGGCCTGGCCTCAGCGTTGGGGACCGTGGGGGGAGCCCCAATGCCCCCACGGTCCCTGCTGGCTCCCCGCCTCCTGCCGGACCCGGCATTGCTTTTGGGCAAGGGGAGCTGCTAACATGCAGCTCCCCTTGCCCAAAAGCAATTCTGCTTTGCTTCTTGGAAGCGAGAGCACGTTTCCTGCTCTCGCTTCCAAGAAGCAAAGCAGTGTTTGCTATGGCAGGGTCCCGCCCTGCCATAGCAAATGGCAATGTCCCGGGGTGGGCACCCCGGGACATTGCAGGAGCTGACCCTGGGGAATGGCGGTCCCCAAGGCGATCGAGGGCTCCAGGAGGGGGGCCGCGCGGCCCCCTACCTTTGTTAAAATAGCCCTGGGGAGGTGGTGGTCCCCGGGGCTTGGGGGGCACGTGAGGCCCCCCTCAATGATCAACAAAGCCCCGGGGAGGTGGTGGTCCCCGGGGCTTGGGGGGCCTCCGAGGCCCCCCACAAATAATTAATCAAAGCCCTGGGGAGGTGGCTGTCCCCGGGGCTTGGAGGGGCCCGTGAGCCCCCCCCACAAAAATGTAAATGCCCTGGGGAGGTGGCGGTCCCCGGGGCTGCGGGTGGGCTGTGTGCCCCCGCATACCATTTTCTAAGCCCCGGGGAGGTGGCAGTCCCCGGGGCCCCACTAATTAATTGAGCATTGCCCCCGGGACCTACCCACCCGGGGGCTTATAGAAAACGAAGCGCTGTAGAGCACGCTTCGTTTTGTTTTGTTTTCTCTGCAGGATTCGCCCACCCGGCGCGACTTCTGCCGAAAAAACAAAAAAAAAATGCTTTTTTGGCTGACCAGCCCTAAGGGGTCAGGGTGTTTCTACCCTGACCCCTTTCCTTCATTTACAACCTTTTTCTACCTTTTTGAGATGACTCGGTTCTACCGAATCACAAAATGGCTGCCAACACACTCTGGTTTGGAGTGTTGGCAGCCAATAAGAATGAAGCTCGTGCTCAGGAGGATTCGCGGCTACTCCTCGGTGCTCAGATATCGATATTTTTATTTTTTGAATTTCTCAGGTACTACTGAACGGATTTACACCATTTAAAAAAAAGGTCACTTTCTGAACCAAGAGCTACCTTTTTGCCAAATTTGGTGTAATTCCATTCAGCAGTTCGGGCTGTAGCCTGTTCCAAAATTCCTATGGAAATTAACATGGGGAAAACGCGTTTGGGGACCCCCCTTTTTTCTCGGCCCCTGCTTGACGACTCACCCCCAAACTTTCAAGACAGGAGCTGACCTGAGCTGGTCATTAGTTTGGAAAATTTCGCGAAGATTCGTCAAACGGCGCAAAAGCTATTGGCAAAAGAAAAAACGCTTTTTGAATAGAAACAAGGGGGCCGATTCCGATTCAGGCCGGAAATCACTCCGACCGAGCCGGACCCGGAGAGATTTCCGACCGAATCGGACTCTAGCAGCCCGACCGAACGAGTACGATGCGTACGCATGCAATCGGACTCGATTCGGTCGGACTCCCATTGAAGTCAATGGGAGCCGGTCGTACAACGCGTATGCGGGCTCCCATTGACTCAATGGGTGCGAGGCGAACAAGGGCGCCCCCTACAGCGGGTACGCATCGATGCGAATCGCGCCGTACATGCACAGGTAGGGGGGACCCATGGGTCCCTCCTGTGTGCGACTCGCGCGGCTACGCGTACAGGGGGGTCCGACACGGACCCCCAAAGTCCGGCTCCGACTGCCCTTTGGAGCCGGACGGCGCGAGTCGGTCGGACTGCTCGAGGCGCGCATCGTACTTGCCTGGCCGGGGAACGTCTCCATTGCGCGGTGCGAGTCGTGTCCGTGCGAGTCGGTCGGACCGGTTCGGACCCGCAAACGAGTCGGTCGGCGATTTCGCGTGCGCTCGCATCGTACTCGCTCGCCCGGACGCACGTTCGAATCGGTCGGGAAAGAGGGATCCGAATCAGATCCGGTTAAGCCGAATCCGATTCGGTGCCCTACCGGCCGAGATCCGAATCGGCCCCAAGGTCCTAACTACAACTACCTACTGGCAACCGCCAGTAGGAAATATAGTTATCTATATCATCATTTGAAAAGTTGAATCAACTTTAGACTATAAAAATAGTGAAGAAAAGTTTGATGGATTCCTTGATGGGATGGGCAAAAGGACTTGAGAGCGTAAAAGGCAATGATGTATGTTGTTCATGAATCCCTAGCAATAAGGAGGAAAACACAATGCTTTAAGACTGTTTTCATGCTTGTGGATTTGTAAAGAATGCACCATTGCGTAAAGGAAAGAGGTGCATTGGATGTGATGATTAATCCCACAATCACCTTAAATCGATGTCACCAGATTTAAATGATTGTATACAACTTTAAGACAGAGATTTTGTGAGGAAAAAGGGATACCAGGTGAGGAAATGGGGAGAAGACAGAATACACCTGCAGTCTTCCATCACAGAAGTAGCTTATCAGCACTCTTACAGACATGGTTCTTAAGATAATGGATAGCATAACACTATTAGTAAATGAATCAGACCAAAGTACAGCATGAATACCAAACAAGTGTGTTAAGCAACCCATCAGTTCCTTCAGAAGACTTCACAATGCTGAGCACCTACAGGAACCAGTTAAGTCACTGAAACCTGAAAGGAACCAGCACTGTGGATGCGTCAGACTACTGCCTCACAGTCCAGAAACTGGGAATCTTCTTAGTTGAGGTAACAGGAAAGGACGTCTTTGGAGTCTCTAAAATGGGGGAAGGAAAAGACATTCATGAACAAGGAGGGGAACCCATAATAACAATGGTAGGGGATGCAAAGCCGGTGATGAACTACACAAGAGTGGGAGCCCCTCAACAACTGAAAGATTGCTAAGCACCATCTTGCTAATTCTGACACTATTTATGGGAACCTGGAACTAATGTGATTGCTCTACTGCCTCTTCTGGCCTTGGCCCAAAAGTGAATGCGTCTGCAGTCCTCTGTCTGTATGCCCCAGCTGCCAAAAGCTGGTCCTCCATAATCTGCAGCCTCTCTTGAGAATTCGATAGTCTCTGTTTCTCAGTTAAATCTTGTTGAAGATGGGTCTTTTCCTTTGCATTCTCCTGGATGAAAACCTGACAAGAGTAGCCCTGGATGGCCTTTGTTTCATTTTGCCAGTAGACTTTCTTCTTTGATTGCTGAGTCAGGGAGAAAGCTACCAACACCCTGTTTTCAATGAGGATTAGATTAGGCAGAGGCCAGCAGACTTTTTCTATGGTTGGGCAGACAGTAATTGCTACTGTGGTTATACAGCTTCAATAGTAAATCTTCAGGTTGTATCATGACTAACTCTGGTGTCTAGTAAGCTTTTGGATTCAGAGGCACAATTCTCCTGCATCAATGCTACAATGCAGAACGACCCCCGCAGCTCATCGCCTCTCACCCCCTTTACCCACCATCTTCATTTAAAAATAAAAATAAAACAAAGTTCCTCAGCTCAACCAAGTTATTCTAAGTAAACAGCACTTAGATGGACTCTCCTCTTAGGTTCTTCTCTACCCCAATCCATGCTGCCCATACAAAATGTGCCTTCACACTTTTTATTGTCTGACTTGACAGCGCAGCTGCCACCAGATAATTATCTGAGCATCACTAGAGAGGGGCTTTGGCTCCGCTCACATGTTGGGAGCCAGGAGTATATGTTTTGATTGGGCAGACATTGTGTGCTTTCACAAAAAAGTGCTCACCCTCCACGCAGCTGTGATCATTTTGTTTATTAATCCAACTGCCTGAGGTTGATCTTTCAGGGGCATACATGATATTGTAATGCTATTAAAGTGTTTTAGAAAAGTAGATCATTTATGGTGTTTTTCTCTGTCAGTAGCACAGATGGGAGCAGGGCAGTCATTAACCTACATGAATCTTTAGGTCTGCCTTGAGGTGCAACTGTCACCTGACCATTTAC
Organism: Calotriton arnoldi; assembly: GCA_963921515.1. NCBI lineage: Eukaryota > Metazoa > Chordata > Amphibia > Caudata > Salamandridae > Calotriton > Calotriton arnoldi. Next base: position 3,879,198 of record CAWUFW010000533.1, read on the forward strand.
CCTACACCAGTATTCTACTACAGTTCTTTGCTTCCACACAAATACATATCCATTCTCATGCTATCTACTTGTAATGCTTCACATTAACGTACAACATTCCTTTAAAGCCAGATCTATTGGCATTGCCAATGCTTGTCCTATCCTAAAAAGGGTGCCATATGTAAATCTCAGGCCCATTAATTACTTTAGGATTATCTAAAATTGACAGTGGAGAGAAAAAGAGTGGCAGCACTACTACTGTTGTACCTATTGGAGCTTTTTGACACTGCCACCACCAGATGCTACTAGTGAGATTATAAGACCTCAGCACCTGAGGAGGTATTCTAAATTGGATCTTCTCCTATTTTTCTTCTTGTTACTCGGAGTGGTAGGTGCTTGAGGAACAATCCTAAACCGGATATCCTCCTGTGTATGCAACACACTATCTCATTACCCCTGTTCACTTTCACTCCTTTCACAACATACTCTGGAATTCCACAATACTCAATAATCTTTCGACTCCTGTTCAATCTCTGCCTTCCTCTTTTGCTAAAATCAATATCTTCTTCAGATTGGCCTGTCACATTCATGTTGATAACACACAGATAATCCTAAAACTGGAAAGCCCTAACAACTTAGAGCAATCAAGAATCAACCACTGTCTTCATGCTATTAATTAATAGCTGCTGTTCAACAATCATATACCATACACCTTCACAAATGAGATCATGACTTGTGGACTGTAGACTACTACTAATCTACAACAATCTAGCCCAAGGAACTAGATAACCAGCCATTGACCTCAAAGGAAGTGAGAAATATCTCAGTGAGTATAGACTACATCCTGCAAATGAATCAAGTCACGAGAAGTGCCTTCTACATCATGCAAACACTCCAACACACCTTCCCACACCTACTATCCCTGCAAAATCTAAAGGTACTTATCACCATTTTCAAGTTGCTTCTTAACTATGCAAATGGCCTTTAGCTAGGGGCACCCCTCTTGCTACTTCACAATTTCAAAGTATTCAAAATGCTGACAACTTCTACGTCTTAATCCACGGGAATGCATCACACCAATGTTACAAGTGTTTCATCAGCTAAATGTTGCCAGAAACTACGCTTTCACAGCACTGTGTTGCTCCTTGTGAACTTGAACCTATAGGCCTACTGCTCCTAACAGGTATCTTGCGAAGATATTCACAGAACAAAATGCTCAGTGTTAGGCTAGTTTGTCACCTGCCCAACCGCATATCAAGAAAAAGAGCATTTGTGGAACATTGTTCTCGCTACAGGTGGCAAAACTATGAAAAGGAAGGAAGTAAAAACCTGTAATTTCTCTAAGGATGCCAAACTACTTAGAAGTGCTGGCTCTACAAAACTTGAACAAGCTCTAAGGATCCGTTCAGAGAAAGAATAGGAATGTAAAAGAATACCTGCAATAGGACATTCACACTGGCCGGTTGCAGCCTGGGATTGCCATGGGTTACTGCTATGCTCTCCTGATAGAGCATTAAGGGCCTAATTATGAGTTTGGTGGTCTTACCACTGGGCCGCCGCAGCAGCGGTTCTTAGTAGACCACTGAGCCGGTGGTCTTCCGACCTCTGAATAACGATGTTTAGTTGTGCTGACAGTCTCGCGGCAGCGGTCTTCCAATGGATGGGGATGTTCGTGCTAGGTTTTTTGCCACAGTACAAATACATATGTGTGTATTTTCATGAAACAAGTCTGTAAATACACACATATGTATTACACCAATGGAAAACTTCACCTACAGCACTGGTCCACAGCCATTGCGACAGTGGACAAATGGACAAGTGTCACGATTTGCTCCCTGTGCTCTCGTACCCACCACCAGGGGGCCGCATAGTGGGACTTTCCAGTCTTCTAATAAGCTTCCAGACCCTCCCCTGCATGCATATCCTGACTTCCAGCCATTTGGACACTTATTGGGAATTGACATCCATTCCCAATCCATGCCGGGTTTTGTGAAAGCCAGCTTGCTTATATTTGAAGCCAGCCTACTCATGCCTGAAACTCCATTACCCAGAAGTCCCTGCTCACTGCTTTGTTTCCACCCCTGCAGGCCAAGGATGGGTGGAGGAATTCAGCTCACCTGTGGCTGGCTGCTGCTAGCCTGCTCACACCTGATGCATGTGATTACTGAGAGCTCTTTTAAGCCCCAGCTCCCTTCAGCCCAGTGTTGGTCATTGTAGCTGTTTACCGGTGAGACCGATCCTTGTTTCCAGTGCTCCCTGAGCTTTTGCTATTGTTTCCAGTGTTTCCTGAGCTTTAGTTCTGCCTTTTTCCTGACCTGCTGCTGTTTTCCTTGTTCCTGAATTAGCACTGCTTACAGTGCTACCTTGACCCCTGAGCCTTAGTATTCCTTGTTCCTGAACTGCAGCAGTTTCCCTTCTCCTGAATTAGCACTGCCTGCAGTGCTACCTGGTTTCCTGAGTTCCTGAGCTATAGCTATTCCTTGTACCTGAATTAGCACTGCCTGCAGTGCTACCTTGTTTCCTGAGTTCCTGGGCTATAGCTATTCCTTGTACCTGAATTAGCACTGCTTGCAGTGCTACCTTGTTTCCTGAGTTCCTGAGCTTTAGCTATTCCTTGTACCTGAATTAGCACTGCCTGCAGTGCTACCTTGTTTCCAGAGTTCCTGAGCTATGGTTATTAGTTCCTGTTCCTGGGCTTCAGCTATTTCTTGTTCCTGATTTGCACTGCTTGCAGTGCTCTCTTGACTCCTTGTTTCCTGAGCTGTAGCTATTTTCCTGTTTCCTGAACCAGCACTGCCTGCGGTGCTACCTTGACTCCTGAAGCTTTAGTAATTCCCTGTTCCTGAACTAGCACTGCCTGCAGTGCTACCTTGATTCCTGAGCCTTAACATTTCCTTGTTCCTGACCTGCAGTGCTACTTTGACTCCTGAGCTTTTGCTCAATTCTTGCCCCAGCACTGCCTCCTATGCTACTTTGTTTTCTTGATTCCTGAACCTGCACTATTCTAGTATACCCTTGTAGCCTCCCTTTCTGTATATCCTTTTCCAGTCCCTGCCTTTCTTCCCATTTCCTTGGTTCCAGTTCTAGTTTGCTATCTTTCTATTTCTGCTGTCTTGCTTCTGTTGCCTTGTATGTTTGTTACCTGCTTTCTGCCAAGTGTGCCCTGTGATTTCCTTCCTTTCCTGTTAAGCACTCCTCCTTGCTAGCTCCTTGTCTATTGTGCTTGTGTTTAGTTCTACCCCTTTGCTGTTACTGCCTTGCGTGTTCCTGTTTTATCGCCAGGATCCGTGGGCACAGCTGACTACCTAGGTGGTGTTTCTTGTTCACTGTGAGTATTGTCTTTGAGTTACTGTTATAACATCACCATAGTATAAGCTCCACAGACCCTGCCTTTGCATACATATCCTATATGTGGGTATTTCCAGTCAGTATCTGTAACAGCAATTGTGGGTGAGGAACTTACTGAGCTTCAGTCTTACCGTGTGGAGCTCCTGAGTGCTTTACCCCACATTCCCTTTATTGTTAATGTTGTATTATATATATGTCTTGCACGTCCGTCTTGGGAGTAGTTAGTCTGAATGCTAAATTGCCTTGTGAGTCCCCTTCCTTTCTGAGTCTTAGCCATCTTGTACAGGCTTCCCCTTTGGATCCCTTTTTCTCCTCTGACTCCTTGTGTGATCCTGGGCAGCGCTGTACTACTCTTTCTGTGCACTGTACGTTTTCTACCCAGTCCCCAGTCCTTGCTCAAGTCCCTGACTGTGTTCCCGACATAGTCCCGGACAGTCCCTGACAACAAGGAACTTAACTGTGATTCTGGTGACGACTGTGTGGATTTCCCTCGTGGACAAGTGTCTGCAGCAAAGAGTGGACCTGGATGAGGAGCTCCGTGATAGAAAGACAAGTGGAAACAGGAGACAAAGTATGTTTTTTCCTCAAATCTTGCGTTTCCGACAGGTTGAGTGTGGAGGTCTTCCCACCACAGTCTGCTTGGCGGTAAGGCACATCGTAATCTCGACGGCGGTGACAGGGGCTGAACTAACACTATGAGCCGCTGTTGCCTGTGACTGCCATTGAGTAAGGAAGAGAATTCCTGGCAGGGGCAGTGGTCTTTCGTCTGTGGGACCGCCAACATTGTAATTCGGCTGTCAGACTGCTTAGTCGGTGGGCAGTAAATCCGACGCTGACGTGATGGCGGTCCCAAGACCGCCAAACTCGTAATCAGGCCCGTACTCTGGCTACCTGTAAAAAGTGAAGGACATACTTGTTCCTCTGTCAACTCTAGTTGGGCATGAAGAAAATGATAGCCAGACAACCGATAACCAGTACATGTTATGGAATGCACTTCTGCATGCATGTAACCAGTTCTTGCTTCTGAACTAATTCTGGATCATTGTAAATGTGGCATGTATCCAGCGCATGTGTAGGAATGCTGTCTGTCACTCTTGGCTACAAACTTTAGAGCATTTGTGAACTGTCTCTTAAGATCATTACAATGGCTGCCTGTATAGTGTATGTTGTGGGCTGCCCCTTTGTCCAGTGGGTGAACCCTTTAGGGGATTTGTTCTGGCTGCTTGTAAACAGTGTATGTCATAGGCTCCTACTTTGCCCCGTAGGGATAACTATCTCCGATTTCTCACGGGACAACCTACTGTCAGTCTTGGAGGTAGTCTCTAGCATTCCTACTGTGGCTAATTGTGAATAGTGTACACGTTTTTGTCACCCCTCTATCACTCTGGATTGCAACCTAAAGATTTTTTCTATCCTTGTGCTTCTCTTCTGTGGATAAATTAGTTCTTCATGTTATATAGCTAGGGCTTCTCGTGATTGGTTGTGATGGATAGCTGCATACAGTTTATCTGTGTGGGTCCATCTCCTGTCTCTCCGGGGATTATATAAAGCACCATTAGAATAATGCAAAGTGAATGGGAACTATTTCTTACTCATTTTCCTGCCTTTACACTTTTTGAGTGATGTAACCCAAGACAAGTTAAAAGCACCACTCACACATGCACAACACTCAAATAAGAGATACATTTGGAATTTTCACTTTGGAGGGTAGTGGCTACCTCCTTTATTGATTCCATTATTAAGGCACTTGATACGATCTTGATTAAACAAACTCAGTCCAGAGCACAGGACAAAGGAGTCCTGGCTAAATGTTGCTATGGCTTTCTGGCAAGTTTAAGAACAGTAAAGCAGTGTTTCAGTTTACAGTTATTGATAAATAAGGACATTGCAACATCTATTGAAATGTGGCTTTTATGGACATAACAAGGCATTTTTACCAAATATCTAGGAATAAATTATGGCCAATGACTAAAAGATGGGTGTGCACTACGTCGTAATTGGTTTCTTGAAATGTATCCATTGCAACTTAAACCCTAGGGCACAGATTCAGTTTCGCTGGAGAATGTACTGATAGTGTGGCTCTTGAGAGAGGGAACGACCTGGCATCTTTTCTCTTAACTTTTTAAATAAGTAGTATAGAAAACTGTTGGAGAGCAAAATGTCTAGATTCTCCTAGGATAGGCCAAAAATTGTATTCTTATATGCTGACGATGCAGACCTTATGGCTAGAACCTCAAATGGGCTTGAGAAATTGATGGTTATGTTTCACACATGGACTATTTACACTTTGGCACCAATCTTGCTAAAATCTTTAGCGCCTAGGCAACTCAACATAAACCGTTTTTTTCTTTAAAAAACAAACCTCTGGAAAGAGTATAAGCTTTCCCATTTCTAGGAACATTTTTTGAAAATGGCAAAGGTTTTCCCATTTCCTGTATGTTATGTTATGCAGATTTGTAGAGCGCACTATCACATGGGAGGGTATCCTGGCGCTGAGCAGATTTCAGTCTAGGTACACCTAATGCCTGGTGGGACCACTCATAAAGCCAGGTCCTCATCTTCTTGTGGAATTCAGGAAGTGAGCAGGAGGCTCTTATGTGTAAAGGAGGTTGTTCCATGCTTTAGGAACATTGTAGGAGAAGGCTCAACCATTAGATCTGGTTTTCCGTATGCGTGGGATTTGTACAAGTAGGAGCATGGACGAGCAGAGGTGTCAGGAAGTTTTGTGAAAGCAGATGCGATTGTTGAGGTATGCTGCACCTGCGTTATGTAGAGCCTTGAAAGTGTGGGTGAAGGGTCTGACTTGTGCTCGTTTGTGAATAGGGAGCCAGTGGCGCTCCTTCAAGTGTGGTCTGATATGAGTGCTGCTTGGGAGTTTGAGAGTGATTCTGGCCTCCAGCCTTCTGGTGAGTTTTATGTTGATCTCGGAATAGAGGGTGTTCCCATAGTCCAGCTTGCTTGTGACCTGGAACACAAGAGACTGAAACTATGGAAGTGGTCACTGATGTTTTCTTAGGGCTGAGCATCAAATCCTTGGCCTATATGCTGAACATATATAACGAAAGTGCTTCCTATTTTAATTTATGATGCTGGCTTATGGGGAGTTTCAAATGTGTCTTCTTTACAAATGTAAGAAAACAGGATTTGCAGGTGACTTTGAGGTTTGCCCAAACCACTCCCCAATTTTCTTTCAATGGCGACCTTAGTCTTGGGTATCTCAAGGATAAATTCAAGATTGCTGTCTTATTATTCTGGATTTCCACTTGATCCAACACTGCCACCTCCTTAAATAGAGAAATAATAAAGGATTGTGTATATAAGAAAGTCAGAGGTAAATGCCAATGGTTAATCTATATTAAGTGCACTGGGACACTGTCAAAAAAGGTAAGATCAGGGCTAAAAAACTGTTTCTCGATCACAGCATCATACTAGGAAACTAATTGGGCTAAATAAATCTTCAGTTAGATCACATTGTCTTTTAAAACTCATCTTAATGATGGAATTATACTTAAGCATGGTCCCCTCATGGAAATGAAATCTCCCCAGAAGAATTACAATTGGCATCATGCACCTTATGATATCTTTTTCCCAAGGGATGTTCTTTTTCCGAAGTGTCTAATCCTTGCCCTTCTAATAACAGCTCTTCATAGAGAATGGTGATGCACTTTGTCTTTTCGCTGTTATTTCAAAACCATGGGCCAGATTGCGAACAGATTACCAAATTGCCAAATGAGTTTAAAAGGGCATAACAAATCGCTATTTGGAAGGGGCCTGTTTATGGTGTCCCTTCCAAATAGCGATTCGCTGTGGTATGTATCAAATGTTTCGCTACCGAAATCTGCTTGAAAGACATTGTAATTTTTCAGATTCCCAAAATGAGTTGTCCTTGGGACACCTTCCCCTTTACGAATGTAATAAAATGTTTGTTCGGGAGGAGGCAGTGGTGTATGGGACCACTATTTACTCTCAAACATACTTTTTAAAAATGTACAACTTTTTTTAAGACGTAGTCCACTTCTGTTGGGCTTGGCCCTCACTGCATGGTCTCCCTCAAACTATCTGCCTTCATCCCTCCTGTTTTCAGTTCCATTCAATGTTTATTATGATTTGGAACTCCAAAGAGTGCCACATAAAAAATATAAAATACAAAAGATACACAACAAATCCTACAATTATTAGTAAAAAGGATAAAATACATTCCCAAAGCTCACAGTAGCAGGAGTCTCACAATTGATTATATACGAACGGAGAATATAGTCAAGATAAAAAACACCCTCCACGAATAATAGAGATTTTTAACTTGTAAAGTGCAGGTGCACTAAGGAATATTTGGGATAGATACGAATCCTGACCAACATGCAAAATAAAGTGGGAACGATTGTTCAATTCTGATACAGTACATAAATATAAATGAGTGCAATCAAATTTAGGCATTATGACTACTATAACAAAATCAAAAATGCGGTTCTTATTACCCTTGGAATCGTCATATAATTTGCGAATTTTCCCTAATGGACCATATTCAGCATGCCCAAAGCTAAAAACAGTATGGTAATTCAATCTAAAAAATATTAGAAAATTGTTTTAAAAAAGTAAACATTTTAGAGCATTCTGATTCGGATGGAGGAGCCAAAAGACAATTCCGGGCCTCCGCCGCCGAGGTAATATTATACTGTAAGAACACTGGTCTTAACAACCTGCGTCGTTATGAGGGACGCACAAATAACTGATTTAGATCTTGCACCTGGTTTCCACATAGTTTACAGAGCCTATCTTCTCTAGCTAGACCTTCCCATGCTCCTGTTATAATTCATAAGGGGAGCAAATTCAGCCTTATTAGCAAGATGGTTCTAGGCACTCCATGGGGAAGGTTCCATAAACCATACAATTGAAGTTTTTTACACATGCTACACTCCACAATTATGTTATTCCTAGTGTGCCGGGAACGCAGTACAATATCTCTTTTATGACTAACTTCGTAACTTTTTTAACTAGCGTTTTCAAGGCCTGCTTTGGGAGGGTGCCTGCATCAACTTTCCCTATGCCAAACATGGCTACTGCCTTCTCATAATTTCTAAAAACAACACTTTTTCCCTTCAAGCGAGAGAAGATTTCATGTTTTAGGGCAGCCCGTAAGGAACTCACATCACTATTCAATATAGTATTACCCCACCTTAGGCTTGTTGCCATAGCCAACACGTTAGTCGAAAGAAGCCCCAATTCCTACCGGAGGGCTGCTGGAGAAACTACATGATTCAAGTTACATATTTGGCGCCAAATGCGCCTATCCACCTTCTCAAAGAAATCCCAATGCTCCTCATCCACTGATTTGCATGCATAGCTCATTGAGGGCGGAATTTTAATCTGATATTCTGTCTAAAACGTGGGCAAAATGTCTCGTCTGCAACATTTTTATAGCCTGCCAATTACATAGGCCTGAGATAATGCCTTACTTCTACACTGACTGATATGATCACTGCTAACACAGTTGCCTGAGAAAATTCTACCTAAATATGGGTATAACCTCACTGCTTCCAACTTATCTTTCTCCCAAAACCAGTGCAAGTTTTTCCTGACCCTACGTCCCCGGGACCTAAAAAACATAATTTTACTCTTAGAAATGTTTATTTAAAAAAATATTCAGCAGCATAGTTGTCTAACTCAGTAAGTATGCCTATCGGAGTTAAGTCTAACAGAATGGCGCCATCTGCAGTAAGCAACATAGTTTTATTGTTCCTATCTTTGGTGGGTTCCCCTTTCACTGCCCCACCCTACTAGGCAAGTCATTGATATACAGGGAAAAAAGAAGAGGTACTAATAAGCACCCTTTCTTCAGATGATTATGAGTTTCCACTTTACTTGACAGACCCTGATTCCAAGTAGAAGAGTGCAATGCAATGACTAGCCTGAGCAAATGCACGGGGATCACCATTGCAGCCAATTTCCTCCAGAGTGTCCCTCGGTCAACCCTGTCGAACGCTGAGGAGAAGTCTATAAAGGTAGCATATAAGGCCATACCCTTGCCTACTGGGTATTTTTCTATCAAGGTTTGCAAAGCTGTGATATTATCTAAAGTATCACAATGTTTACAAGAACCAGCTTGCTCCGCAGGGAGAAGTTTATTGGCAAAAGCCCAATCCTCAAAGTGTAAAAGTATACTCTTGGCAAACAATTTTCCGATTGCGTCCAGTAATGCGATCTGCCTAAGACAGGCGGGAGAGATTTTGGGACCCTTTTTATATAAAGGTACCACTTTACTTCCTTGCCAAAAAGACAGAGTAGTCCCATATACATAGCAGTGTTGAAACACCGGTTGGAGAAAGGAGGCCCATGCGGAGATATCTTGCTTAATAAGGGATATCGGGAGATCGTCCGGGCCCATTGTCCCCGAATACCTTGCTCCCCTAATAAAACACTCTATCTCATCACGAAAGGGAGGGCCATAAACATTCCCTAAAGGGGACTCTTCCAATGATTCCACAAGAAACCTACCCCTAGAATTTGATGCATATAACTGTGAAATATATTGAATCCATTTTACAACAGATATAGGGATGTCTTCAGCCTTAATTCTGCAGTCACAATATTCGGCTATTAAGCCCAGTATTTGCGTGAGTTGCCTGAAAGTGCAACCTCTTCCAATTTAATCCACTTGTGATCCTCCACTCCTCTGCGTTCAAACACTTTCAATCTTGTTCTGTCCAGCATCAATCAATTAATTTCCCTTTTTCTTGTTAATGATGGCTGCTTAAATTGTTCCCTTACTAAGGAGTTCAGCTCCCAGTTTAGCTTTTTTTCCTTCCCAGAGATAACTACCAAGGGGTTGGCGCCTTTATCTAGTTTCTTGCTCCCACATGACCTAAATAAAGACATATGCCTCTCGAACCAAGCAATAGGATTTCCTTGTGTGGGACCAGAACTTGCCTTTTTAACCAATCCCGCCAAGTTTATCACATTTTTATTTGACCAAAAGGTGCACCCATTTGTTTTATTATACACAATGGTATCATCTCTAGGATTCCAAGTCTCCAGCATCTTGAGTTCAAGATTGAATTCCACAGAGAGAATACTATGATCGCTCAGATTTGTCTTCAGTACCCTAAACTGTGTACAAGCTCCAAGCAATTGGTAGGTCACCTTGATGTGATAAATTAGAGGCTGCCCTCAAGAGGAGCTAAAAATAAAAGAAGCAGTAGAATCTTTTTGGGATCGCCCATTTAAAGTAACAAGGCTATTGGTTCTTAAACAATCCAGGAAACTGAATTTGCCTGTCTGATCTAATATGTCCAGGCAAGGTTATCTTGGGGATACTCCATACATCTTCCAACTCCTGATTCCCAAATGTAAACAAGGAACAATTTGAGATTTTGGCATTAAAGTCTCCCACCATAATTGTCAATGCGCATTCTTCTTGAACACTAATGTTCAAATTCAAACATGGAGTCAACTATAGGGTCACTTGCCCTCCCGGGGGTAATATACTCATTTACCAGTAAAAAAGTTGAATACTGTCCTCCTCCAGCATTACCCAAGGCCAGCTTTATACACATGCAGAGATTTGACTGATGGACATAGACCAGAGGATTCCAATTTATACTACCGCTGAGTAAAATAGCTAAACCTCCGCTGGCATGACCTTTTGCTGAGGGATTTGCTGCACAACAGAAAATTAAGTCGTTTTCATAATTAAAATCTACACAACTCCACGTTTCCTGTAAACAGATTATCAATGGTTGGAAGGACATTAAGGAGCTTAATTTTGAGTTAGAATGTTCTAAACCTGCCATATTCCAGGACAGAATTTTACCTCTGCATCATAGGGAGTTTTGTATTTACTTTGGAAGCATTAAAAAAACCCGCTACCCAACTCCAGTGGGCCAACTCATCTCCTTCTCTAGAGTCACTGGCCCTTAGGCCGTCATAACCCGCAATATTAATCATTCTTGGCCCTGTGATACTACCAACTGAGATTATAATGTCCTTCCATTTTACAACCCCCTAGTTATTAGGTACATCTCTGCCTAAGGTTCGAGTGTCTTCCCTACCATAGTCTAACTGCTCAACGACCGGTTACTCATACGGGAAGACGTCAATCCCCTTTTTCCTAAAATGATCAGCATTAGCCAAAATTAGCATTAGAATGATCCTGGAAGTAAATGTTACTCTGGAAATCGGAAATCTGCTTCGAGGGACCAGAAACACACAATCAATATCTCTACTCGCTACCAGACTCAGATCCTCGATATCAGACAATAACTGCAGCAGAAAGCTCCTATTAATTGGACCCAATTGCCTATCAAACAAAGAATCAACGGTCAGGGTATTAGATACTTGTCCAGACCCAAGTCCTACGGCCAGCTTACTGCTCTGCCTTTCCTCATCCTCCGGTTTCAAAATCTGTACTGGAGAAGAGGAAGAGGAGGATGCAGTCCCTCCATTGAAGAACCTCCCATGCTTTAGATGAATCCGTACAGGGAGAGAATCCACACGAGAGAGGATTGGGGGACATCTGTCCATGGTCAGTCCTACAGTTTTTTGAGCTCCATTTAGTATTTCTACTATACTCACCAAATCAGCCAAGCCTATGCCTGCTTCATCATTATCTGAACCAATGCCCAACCCTCCCTAATTACTATGGACTGTTACACTCAAATCCGTAAGCCCTTCTTCTTGCCATTGTCTGCCTAATACTAATGCTTCTGTTATGATCGGGGGGAGAGGATTTATTTCAAGAGACCCTGACTCCGGTTCAACCTCAGGCCCAACTGTCTTCAACTCGTTTACCTTTTGAGGCAGTGAAATAGGGACAGGCTCATCTGGGGCATTGGAAAACCGTCATTTTTTTGCCTTACGCTTTGTAATCCTTTTCTTTTTCCCCTTCCAAGGTTTTAACCCTTTACTTTCCAGAGGAGAAGCACCCTTTCCAGGGAGGGCATCATCTAAGTCAACCCTTGATAGATAAACAATGGGAGGGACATTTTGTGAGACTTTATCCCGAGACGTAAGAGTACCCCCTTTTTTAAATAGAAAATAAAACAGAGGAGCATTCTTGAGTACTGGTGCATTTACATTCTCCCCTTGAGCAGCTGGGGGAATATCCCCCGGTACCTCATTTAGGGAGGAGGAACAGGGCACATTGTCGGCCCCAGGTAAGTCATCCAGGTGCCCAGTGGGGAAAACCCCCGGGCCACCATAGGTTCCCACTTGAACTCCCATTTCTACCACCCCATATGTTGCCACTTTATTAGTCTGACAAGCCTGAGATTTCAATTCATTACCCGTTTCTCCCTTCCCATGACAAAAACCAGCAGAGGCAAGATGCTGCACCCCTCTTAGAATAGGGGACAATACATCCGTGATCAGAATTGACGATTGATTTATCTAGCAATGCCAGAATTGAGGTGAGAATACCCTCCAACGCGTAGAAAATATCAGAATTGACCCTCCCTCCACCAATCCCATTGATTCCCTCATTTGATAGTCGCCATGATGCTTGTGTCCCTACACTTGGAGACCCATCTAATTTCATCTGGTCCAATGATCCTGGAAAAGAAATACTTGAGGAAGGCGACTACTACACAAAGCCAGAGCTGGAGGGTAACTGGCAGAACAATCAGAAGACAGGCTCAAGGCCTTTTCTGGAATGATTGACGGTCTTAATTTAGCCTCCAAAACTCGATTTGTATCCATATAAATAGCAATGTCTGGCAAGGAAATGTCCTCTAAATCACCAGGAACAAGGCTGCATGCATCCCCACATAACTCAGTCACTTGAGAGACCCCTTTGGATGATAACACTCCTGGTACTGACTCAACATTTGGGCAGCCAGATGCGACCACTGGACTCACAGGCTCACACATACCCACAGACTCAGAGTTCAGTCTGGCGCCAATTCCACTTGTTTCAGGACCAGCCTTAGCGTCCTTTATCTCCATTTCTTTCGGTACTTCCACTGGGTGACATTGATCCATTAGCCAAGGTTGAGAAGTAGATTACACTGGATTATATATGGAGCGATTGAGCGGATGCAGGGCTACACCCTGCGATAGGACCGTGACTATGTACCCAGCTCTTCCTCTTTGATTGCACATATGGGCATCCCCAATTTTTTATTTCCTACTCTTCTGCTCCTCTGTCCCTTGGAAAACATGGACAGTATGGTGGGATGGGACTTCAGGCCCGACAGATGGGCCTGAGGCTTCTTACGCCAGATGGTCTTAAACAGTTTGGGGGAGCTGGTAGAGCTGGTGTGATTATCTATAAAGCCAGCCGAGCCTGGGGGGCACAATCAAACAACCAGAATGCAGGCACCTAGAGGGCATCTTCAAGAACGACCTTCAAAACTGACCAACTTCAAATATCTACCAGGTTACCACTTATCAACTTCGCCACAGAAGTCACAGGCGCCTGAAGCCTGGCCGGATTCCCTCTGTCCCCCGCTCTGAGGCTCTGAGACTCTTCGGCCCACACTAAATACTACCTCCTCCTAGAGGATAGCGCAGAGGCTCACAAGGGGCATGGACTTGTGGGGGTGAAATGAGAGGGCGTACTGGGAGCAGATCCCCCACCATGGGGTGCAAGTCACACCAACTCAATGTTGGCCGCTTCTGCACCACCAGGGAGGGGCTGTGGTCCAGACCAATCTCCACCCCTCAACCACTCCTCCTTTCTCCAACCAGCCCAGCGCAACTCCATTTAACTCCTGGTCAGAGAAAGCAAAAGGATCATCAGGGTTGAAGCACTCCACTCCCCCTGTAAGGCGACAGCTGCAACTGCACGTGCAGGGAGTGCAACTGGAGACACACATTGTTGCATAGTTCCTAATAATACATAGGATCTGCGCATTTAGACAACATAAACTAAGGGATTGATGTCCAGAGTGCCACCATAAGCCCCCTAACCTTACCAAGGAGCAAATAATTTCTGGCAACTATCGAACATGACAACCCTTGATCCCTCAGGGATCACAGAAACAGTACAGTACTTATCGCTCAGTCACTCGTGCCCACTTGGTCTCGGAGAGATACACAGACTGGATGATGGGGACATTTTAAATAAGCATTTATTGAACCAGCGTCATTCTAGTATAAAACATGTTTGCTACGACAATCATTAGACAGAAACAGATATATAAGATTGCGAGCATCTACAGAGTAAATAAAAGGTAGAATTCTACCATGGTGCTAAAACAGTGAATATATGCAGGCATATAGATACATAACAGTAATCAAGTGTACTCCTATGATGCAAACTCTAACTAAGTGTACCTAGCATGTATGTGGAGGTAAAGCCAAGAATACCCTAGGAAAGAGTCAACCCCATTACCTGATGGGAGAGAACGAAGGACCCCATTTTGGTCTTGAGTTGGATACCCCGCAAGGGATGTCAGACCACTGTGTGCTGGAATTTCTGCGTGCAGGGACCTCAGGGTCTTGTGTCAGCATGGAAGCTTCTCTTCTGGTTCCCCAGTGAAGATGTGGTTCTTTTATACCCAAAAGGTACCCTCAGAGGTTCTACCTAGGTATGTAATGTTGCAATTATGTACAGTGGGCCTGTCGCCCAAGGATGACGATAGCGGTGACGTCTGTACAGAGTTATTATATAGAATATATTGATCCTGCTGTGTATGTCCTGGGCAGGGAATTAAGATATGATGCTGAGAATCCTCATGCATAATAAATTAGGCCAGTTTCAAGGAAACTGATCGACATTTGTTCAGCACATAACTGGGTAAAATGTCAGTGCTAGAACTGTTAAGCAGAGCGAGGTAGGACAAATGTAGGTAAAAGGTTATGTAGCTACCTAGGCCTAGATTGGGGTACCTTGGGATTCATAACAACACTTCACCCTTGATAGAGGTAGAAGTCCTCCCCACTCCGCCGGCACCCTCCTTCTGCCTTCCTCCGCCTTCTTTCAGCAGGGGTGTGACAAGGGGTGTGACACTAAAGGCCAGAACATGACCGGCAAAAAGGGAGACAGAAGCTGAGAATGGAAAGCAAGAATAGGAATGAACCTCTCCACTGCGCAAACTGCACCGGCCTAACGCCACCCATTTCTGCGCAGTTGGAGAGGGACCGTGGCTCTAACCTTACCGCCCGTTCCCATTTCATTCGCCTCGCAAGCAGCAGTTCAGCAATTGAAGCAGTAGTTCAAGTTCCTCTATGGCTCCTGTAACCCGCCAGCAGCCTCGGCCACACTCCAGACTGGACCTGGACCTGCATCGGGGCGCGGAGTATGGAGCACAAACTCGGCCGGAGCACAAACGTGGAAAACGTGGCCGCTCCTACTCGCTGATTGCATCACTTCCTCCTCCTGTTTTCTGCACCCATTTGTGTTGGCCTTTACGACTTTGTGCACTTTTCCACTGCTAACAAGTGCTAAAGTGCTCTCTCCTTTAAATGATAAAATTGACTTACACCCGTTTGGCACATTTAATGTACTTACAAGTCCCTAGTACAGTTTTACTACATGTACTCAGGGTCTGTAAGTTAAATGCTACTGGTGGGCGAGAAAGCAAAAGACACACAGTTGATGGACGGAATGCAGAACAAATCAAAACATTCACCCCCAGTCAAGAGAACTGGGTTAAATCCATCATTCTTTTGCTCACCATGCCAATCAGGCATATGCAAATAAGTCTTGACACTCTCCCTCATGGGAACAGTCCAGCCCGAACTGCCAAGCCAGGTCCTTTGTGGACCAGAAACAAGCAGCCTAGGACCGGTTTCGGGGTTTCACCCCTCATCAGCCAGGACAGCTTGAATCCAGTGGCAAAGTGAGCCCGGTACCCACGTCTGGGCATACCCGGCACACTTAGGGCGAGAAAGCAAAAGACACACAGTTGATGGACGGAATGCAGAACAAATCAAATCATTCACCCCAAGTCAAGAGATCTGGGTTAAATCCATCATTCTTTTGCTCACCATGCCACCCCAGTTTAGACCTGGCCATATGCAAATCAGTCTTGACCCTGTGCCTCATGGGAACAGTCCAGCCCGAACTGCCAAGCCAGGTCCTCCCTGGACAGTAAACAAGCATCCTAGGACCGGTTTCGGGTTTTCACCCCTCATCAGCCAGGATAGCTTGAATCCAGTGGCAAAGTGAGCCCGGGACCCACGTCTGGGCATACCCGGCGCACTTAGGGCGAGAAAGCAAAAGACACACAGATGATGGACGGAATGCAGAACAAATCAAAACATTCACCCCCAGTCAAGAGATCTGGGTTAAATCCATCATTCTTTTGCTCACCATGGCACCCCAGTTTAGTCCTGGCCATATGCAAATCAGTCTTGACTCTGTCTCTCAAGGGAACAGTCCAGCCCGAACTGCCAAGCCAGGTCCTCCCTGGACCGGAAACAAGCATCCTAGGACCGGTTTCGGGGTTTCACCCCATATCAGCCAGGATAGCTTGAATCAAGTGGCAAAGTGAGCCCGGAACCCACGTCTGGGCATACCCTGCGCACTTAGGGGGAGAAAGCAAAAGACACACAGTTGATGGACGGAATGCAGAACAAATCAAAACATTCACCCCCAGTCAAGAGACCTGGGTTAAATCCATCATTCTTTTGCTCACAATGGCACCTCAGTTTAGACCTGGCCATATGCAAATCAGTCTTGACTCTGTCCCTCATGGGAACAGTCCAGCCCGAACTGCCAAGCCAGGTCCTCCCTGGACCGGAAACAAGCATCCTAGGACCGGTTTCGGGGTTTCACCCCTCATCAGCCAGGATAGCTTGAATCCAGTGGCACTGTGAGCCCGGGACCCGCGTCTGGGCATACCCGGCGCACTTAGGGCGAGAAAGCAAAAGACACACAGTTTATGGACGGAATGCAGAACAGTTCGGGTTGGGCTGTTCCCATGAGGAACAGAGTCAAGACTGATTTGCATGTGGCTGGGTCCAAACTGGGGTGGCATGGTGAGCAAAAGAATGATGGATTAAATCCTGATCTTTGTGACTGGGGGTGAATGTTTGCATTGTTCAACATTCCGTCCATCATTTGTTAGTTTTGCTTTTGTCGCCCTAAGTGGGAAGGGTATGCCCAGACGTGTGTCCCATGCTCACGGCACCTCTGGATTCAAGCTGGCCTGGCTGATGAGGGGTGATGCCCCGAAACCGGTCCCAGGATGCTTGTTTCCGGTCCAGGAAGATCTTAGTGACTGGGGGTGAATGTTTGCATTGTTCAGCATTCTGTCCATAATTTGTTCCTTTTACTTTTGAAAAATTGGCATTTTCCTGGCCTAAACTTTCTGAGGTTTTCTAAGATTTTTCCAGCTGCCTGGGCCTGTTAGTTGCTCCCCCGTCAGGAATGCGTATTTGTCCCAGAAGGTGAAACAAAGGACCTCGGTGTAGCTGGGACCATCCTGCCAGAATAAGGGGGATGGAGCTTTTCCCTGCCCCACGTACATTTCAAAGGAGCTGCCTTAGGACACTCACAAAGAACGTAACACCAGGCTTTTGTCACCCCAGACATTTTGGGACATGGCAGGAAGGAAGGAAATTCTGCAACCATCTGTGGGGGGGAAGACTCTAGAAGTTTCTTCCACTTCAAAGCTGGCACCAGGTATAAATAGTGGATCCTCCAAACAACTCTTCAGGACACTTCTGGAAGCGGGAGACTCCAGAGGACTGCCCTTCTGCTTGATGCCTGCCTTATTTCTCAGAAGACTGCCCAGCTGCTACCAGAGGAATTCCCTGCTTATTGAGGCCTGCCTTGTACTTTAGAAGACTACCCTGCGGCTTGAGGCCTGTTTTGTTTTTCAGGGAACTGCCCTGCTGCTTGAGGACTGCTTTGACGCTTGAAGGAGGGAGGACTATCTCCTTGAACCCAAGACTACCAGGGTGACTTCAAAGTTCCAGTGGTTGAAATCCTGTCCTGAGCTACAGGGACACGACAAGCTCCAGAGTACACCCTGCAACTGCACATGGGTCCTGCTGCGACTGGCTCTACCTGGACCTATGACTTGACCTGCCTGAGCCCTGCTGGCATCCTCTGGAGTGAGTTTCTGATCCCAAAGACGTGCCTCCTCAGTCCTGGACTCTTGGCTGGCATCTCTTGTGAAATCCTGAAGTTTTGAACTCTGGGCACTGGACTTTGAGAAGGTAAATTTTTCAGCTGGACTAACCTGGTCCTTGTATCCACCCGCACTTCATCGTGGTCAGCCTGAAATTGTGACTTTGTCCCGCTCTAGCGCGACCAGATACCCACAGTTAGCGCACTCTGCTTTTTGGCGCTAATTTTCTTAATTCTTTATAATTTCATATCTCCGGTTCTACTGATTGGATTTTTGTCGTTTTGGTCTCATTTTATTTCTTTAATTTTACTGTATTTGTCCAAATTGGTATGGCATATCTCTTGTGTTTTCACTTTATTTCTGTTTGTGTGCCGTATAAATATTTAACCCAGTGCCTTAAGTTAAGCCTGACTGTTTTTGTACCAAGCTACCAGAGGTTTAAGCACAGGTTAATTTAGTGAATTTTGAGGTTCATCCTGACAAGGATTGTGGTTGTTGCTTTAGAAGGGTTTTCACACCCCCATTCAAAATCTCAATGTCTCACTGTTTCCTTTAAGTAAAATGGACTTCATTTAAAAAAAAAAAAAATATATATATATATATATATATATATATATATATATATATATATATATGTATGTATATATACTGCTTCTTTTAAGTAAAATGGGCTTCATTTAAAAATAATATATAAATGTTTTTATATACATATATATATATATATAAATATATATATAAATATATATATATATATATTTTTTTTTCAGACAGCTGAAATTTCGAAAGCAAAATAAGATGCTTTTAGACATGATCACCTGTTGCTTAAATAATAACTCTCAATCCAAAAGGAGCTACAGAGGGAAAAAAATTCACAGGTCGCCCTCCTCTCAACATATCATTAAATCAAAAAGACCTGTTCATGTAAGGCTCCTCTTCTTGAGGTATACGTATAAGTGGAGGCAAGAATTCATTCACTATTCATCTATCTGTCACTCCTCACTTAAATTAGAGGTAGTGTCCTACCACTTTACTGCCTAATTTTTCTAAAATCCAGCTTTTTGCGACTGACAGTCAAGCAACCACATACCCCCTCTATACATAGGGGTGTATCTTAGTTGGTATGAGAAATACACAGGTTACACCTATCTAGATGTTACCTTTAACAAAAAAATTGTGAAAGGACAAGATGGCACCTCAAGTGCGCACCACCAGTCGAGCTTGCTGATTGGTACTCACCAGCTATGCTCACTTTTCTCATCATTGGCCACCATTTTTATTTTATTTTTTATTTGAAAAGTTTTATATAGCGCTGGCTAGACCCGGAGGTATCAGAGCGCTTTACATGAGATAGGACATTGTTTCAGTACATTGTTACATAGTTACATCAGTTCCAGTTCCAGTTGCAGTTACCAGTACATACTTAGGAGAAAAACGTGAGCTTATTCAATAATATAAGATATTAGCGCATAGCATATTCAAGACACACGTCTTATGGGGAGTGGAAGGTAGTGGGGGGAAAGGTAAACAGGAGGGGGGAGAGCAGACAGAGTCAGGTAGACCTGAAGTGGGAAATTACTCCAGGGGCAACACAGTAGTAAAAGTAGTCGAAGAGAGAGACAGATAAAACCGAGAAGAACCGTGAAAAACAATGTCCGATGTCTGGCTGGGTAGGTGACGGCCGAGGGGGTATCCCAGAGCCAGACTCCTCTACAGCTGCATAGGACAGCTCCACCGGGCATTGGCCAAGGGTACTCAGGCTCCGCGGTAAGTACAAATAGTTATAGTTTCAGCCCGTGGGGCATCGTCATAGTTCCAAAGAAGGCATCAGTCCCGGTGTTGCTGGGAGGCGCCGTCCGCCTCAACCTCCAGCTCAGAGGGCGTAGGGAGAGATCACTGTCGATGTCATAGGGAAAAGGATCCTGTGAATAGCCTGAAGATAGCCCGTTCCCCCCCCGTTGCTGCCGCTACACCCCTGTCCTCCGCCTCTGTAGCTCTCTTGGTTAAGGCTGCATATTAAGAAATCTCCGGCCACCATTTTAGGGTCAGGCAGGCCGTGTAGTTGATCCCCGGCGAGTCTCTGATGGGCGCGGGGGGCCTGCTGGACTCCTGGGATACGTTTGCTGATGATGAGGGCTGCTCCCGTTGCTGTCGCTGCGCCCCTGCCCCCGCCTCTGTAACTCGCGTGGGTGCTGTTTCTCAGTTAGGCTACGCCAGCCGCCATTTTGGGATCAGGCAGGCTGCGTGACAGTGTCCCGGTGAGTGTTTGCTTAAGTCTCTGTGGGGGCAGCAGTTACTTTGTGGATTGCAGTAGTTTCCTCCGATGCCTTGTGGGTCTGACTCAGCTTAGGCCCTCTGCAAGTGCTGGCAGGGTCTTCCCATGACCTAGATGCTATGGTTGCTTCTTATTGTATTTGTGCCTGAAATGGCTCTCCTGGGTAGTCGCCATATTAGAGTCAGGGACTCAATAGTTCAAGGACCCCCCCACTCCGGGCCCTCAGATGCCCCAAAAAATTAGTGCCCAAAAATTATAGTGCCAGTTGTAATGTGTATTTCACAATTACCACCAAAACATGACCCCGTGAAAATAAAATTGAGATAAGTAGCACAGTCACCAACTTTTATTCTTCACTTGTGCACTTATTCAAATTTTAAAACCGGTTGCTTTACGCAGACCTTTGCCGCAAACATTTGCCAACATGTTTCATTGCCCCTATTACTTCAAGGCAATTTCGTCAGGGCTGGGTCATCAATCACCAATTTTGGACACTGGTAACTTGGTATATACTGACTGTCAGAAGCAAAAAGAAAATGGCCCAGTTATTAAAAATATTCACTCTTCAATGATTAAAATACACATCAATATGATGTATTGCAAATCTCATTACCATGTGGGAGCCTATGTCATTCGTACCAGCTCTCCACTCCGTCAATTTGAGGAGACTTTCAATTGTGAATCCCTCTCTTTAGGCGTGCACTCAATTGTAGTGCCAATTTCTAAACAACAAGAAACAACCGATAAACATCTCATTTCCCATATAGCCACAGTTTGAACACCTCAATCATCCTACATTGGACAGTGATTACTCCATCGTAGCCTCATTACTCTTCTCAATGACCTACTATGCTTTATAAAACTGACCTCTCGTATTTTATTCATCAGCCTACTTACAACTTCTAAACATGCAGTTAGCACCCTCTTTTTCATTTCCACGGAACGAGTTATATCAAAATCTCACTCCCGATACCGGGTAACTCTACTGGGTCACTCTTGACACCCTTCTCTTTCATTTTATCACTCTAATTCTGAAGCCTCCACCTCCGCCTGCTATCTTTTAAAATCTTTTAAAATAGTTAACTTACTCTGCGCCCCTCATTGCGCGCACAAACACCTTACCGCCTTTTTCTATGGGAGCGCTTTGAATCCACCCTCCCTCACGAAGCCGAGTTGCAGAGGTTTAAAAACCTCCCGCTCTGCCTAGCATCACGTTGCTGCACCGACGTAATCATCACGTGGCCGGGGCCGGCAGTTCACATCACATGGCTTAGGCATCGACTATGGTGGCCATCTTAGACTACCCATAGTCAGCCTACAACTCTATTGTGATACATCATCACAGGGAGCTGTAAATGGGTGGTCTCTTCCATTTTCCATTTTCAATTAAAACACATCCTCATATTATTATTGACTCTCGATGGTTTTTAAAGTTAATAAGACATCATAAACTTTATTTCCTTTCTCGAGCTATTTCTTTAGTGCTTTTTTTCAACAACAGCCTTTATTGTTCCACAATGTTTTTAACGCACACAGTCATCTTTTATACAGTGAGGCTCAAATACTGGGAACTATTGAAAGGACTCACCCTCTCGAATACCAATAGATACAAACAACGCTTTCAGGAGTGGGTCATCTATGATGTTTAATTTCTGACTTTATTCCATTCAATAAAGTCGTTTAACCCAATCTGGTCACATTTTTCTTGAAAAATCCAGCGCGCCTCTTTAGTAGCAAGGACCCTATCTATACTATATGGGTCCCCCCTACTACTTTTTCCAGCACCACCCATGTGAAGGAATGCTTATGTTCATTGCAGTGTTGTACTAGTTTAGTTGACAATTTTCCGGATTTTATAGTACTCAAATGTTCCTGTATCCTCACTTTGATTTTACGTGTGGTGAGCCCTATATACAACAGTCCACACTGACATGTCAACCTATATACGACATTCATCGTATTGCAGTTACTGAACTGGTTCAGATGCCATGTTCTTCCAGATTGCAAAACCACCTCCAACGTCTTTTTTGTAAGATTGCATACTGAACATGTCCCGCAAGGGTAATGTCCCGGGGGAACCGTAGTCTCTTTCTGTAATGGTTTAAAATGGGAATGTACCAATTTGTCCTTAAGATTGCTAGACCTTCTAAAAGCAAACCTAGGGGGTGGCATTTTGAAGTCAATTGTGGACAGTAAGGTCCAGTGTTTCCTTATTGATTGTCTAATCTGAGTTGCCAATGGATCAAAGGTCATAACTACCTCAAGAAGAGGAGCCTTACATGAACAGGTCTTTTTGATTTAATGGGCTTAAATAATAACATCTTTACTTTTGCAGGTCAACTTTACCAACAGCAACGCGGGACCGCAATGGGCACGTGCTTCGCCCCCAGCGACGCAAATTTATTCGTGGGCTGGTGGGAGAAGCACGTGGCCTGGGGGGAAGTGAACGACCCTTGGATCGAGAAGATAACTTTGTGGGCAAGGTATATTGATGACCTTTTTGTTGTTTGGCGTGGCAGCCGCTCCTCGGCTGAGGAGTATGTTGCCTCGCTTAACAACAATGATTTAAATCTGAAGTTCACAAGTTATATTAGTGACAATTCTGTAACCTATTTAGACCTGGAAGTGTATATTGAAAATACAACTTTATTGACCCGTCTGTATAGAAAACCTACGGCGGGCAAAGCAGTCTTATATGCAGGAAGCCATCACCCAATAAGCCTTATAAAAAATATACAGTTTGGGGATCTATTACGCCTTAAACGTAACTGCACCATGATGCAGAGCTACAGACAAGCTAAAGAACAGGCTCTGCAACGGTTCAAAGAGAGAGGCTATACCAATGCAGATTTAAAACAAGCAGAAACTAGGGTAGAATGTGTCAACAGAGTGGACTTATTGGTAGCTAAAAGACCTAGTAAATGCACACAAGAAGGTCCAGTTAGAATGATAACTAGCTACAATGAAAAATCAAGCATCATTCTACAGATCTTTAAAAAGAACTGGCATATCCTGCAGACAGATAATATTTTAAAGAAAAACCTTCCAGTACGCCCACTGATAACATACAAATGATGTCCCTCAGTGGGAGATCATCTGATCCATAGCCATTTTAACTTAACCCCCAAAGTCAAAAACCATAGGAGCGTTGCTGGCTTTTTTCCGTGCAAACGATGTAAGGCCTGCAAACAGAGCAGTAAAGTTACCAACTATCCAGGCAGACCAGGGGATCCTAGGCCTGTCCGTACGATCAAACAATTCCTGAACTGCACTCCGAATTCACGGTTTACTGTCTGATATGCCCTTGCCTTAAGCGATACATTGACAGTACGATCCACCATACAAAAAACGCATCTTGGAGCACATGCGTGCCATTTCTAATAAAGATGCGACCTATCCTGTTGCTCGTCATTTTGAAAAATTCCATCAGAGCAACAGGGATCTCCTCAAATTCTATTGTATAGACCAGATTGAAAAACAAGAGAGAGGAGGAGACAGGGTGCGAAAGCTTCGGATTTTGGAGTCAAAGTACATCATTGATCTCCAAACCAAAGCTCCGACAGGGCTTAACAATGATGAGGAGATGTGGGTGCACCTAGAGTAAACCACAAAAATGATTGAATTATTTTTCACCTATAATTCAGTTTGGGAACATCTTAGCTTAGGAAACTGCAATCCCAAAAGGCTTGATTTTTTGAATGCCCATTCAGGGCGCAATTATGAATGCAAATAGATGACGCTTACATTCGATATATGCAAAAAAAGACATATAACTGTTTTTAGCCTAATATCCTAAAATTTGGAGGAATGCTAAATTGTCTATAAATTGGAATAGATCTATTGATGTATATACATGAATTCATCAATTTGTTATTAAGTACACATAAACAGAAACATATATCAATGTTTTAGCAAAATTTCTATATATTGTTAGAATGCTAAATGGTTTATTAATGTGTACATATGAATTTATTGGTCATCTAGTCAGAATTGCAAACATGTCGCTTTTTAATTTTGCACAGCACTAAGCATTTTTGGTTATAGCACTTTTGTAATATAGCACGTTTTATCCGCTTCGCGGTTGTGGTCGTGACGAGCTCAGCTCGTCATGCGCACACGCCAACCACGCAGCATGACGAGCTGAGCTCGTCATGAGCATCGAAGGGGTTAAGATGGCCGCCATCAATTCTTACATCGAATGTTGCTTAAGTCCAACTTTTATGTTTAGTGACAACACGTGATGTATGATGATTTTAAATACTCTCGTGAATGCTAAAGAAACTGACATTGAGGAAGCCGTAAGGCGAAACGCGTCTGTCAGGGGGGGTCTGCACAATAAAGTATCTAGCTTAAAATCCTTCCAAGTGTGCTCTCCGATTTTGGCTGCTGATGTGTTTGCCTGGTTCGTTGAATATATATATATATATATATATATATATATATATATATATATATATATATTTATTTAAACAGCATTCATAGACATGGTGGTCTGCTGAGCCGAGGAGACCAGCATCCCTGTGATGGCCCCAATTGTAGTAAGTTACTATTTGCAACCTACCTCATGAATATCAATTAGGTAGGTCAGACTGCAACCCACTATGATTCGTAATTTTATGAACCAACCTACTAGTCCATATGTTGGTTCACAAAATCCCACACTGGTTGCAAAAATACTGGTCGTGAATTTGCAACAAGTATTTTGCGACCAGTGTTTACTACATCTTGACCTTCATGCATTAGATTTCTCATAGTGGTGCTTAAGATAGATAATTTCAGGAGTTGAAGATCAGCTTTTCTATACATTTCTATTTGGTTAAAGAAAACAATATAAATCAGATATTAGATTTGAACTGGTTTCATGATTTTACAGTTGTTTCTAGCTATAAGATTGAATTTTAGACGTGATAAGTTATGTAAAATTGTGTTATTTTATGAAACTTTGTATCAGTATTCTGGCACCCATGGTAACAACACTCAACTCCTACTTAAAGGACACAGGGGATTTCATAAAACATTTGGCCAACATCACATGGCACAGTGGTCTACTTTTGGTAACGATTGATGTAGTATCATTGTACGCATCAATAAGCCATGAGGTGGACCTAACAGCCATGAAATACTTTCTAGCACAACGCAATGTTCAATATTTGGAACTGTCAGAAGCTATACTAGAGATGACAGAACTGTGCCTACGGAATAACATCTTTCTGTTCGATAAACAAATGTACCTGCAAACCTGTGGGACCGCATTAGGAGTTTCCTTCTCCCCTAGCTATGCACACCTCACCATGGGATGGTGGGAGAAGACGATAGCTTGGGGAGAAGGCAACGAAAGACATATCGATAAAATCCATCTTTGGCTACGGTTCATCGATGATTTGTTCATAATTTGGAATGAAACAACAAATGAATTCCAAGAATATTTCTCTATCCTGAATCAAAACAATGTTGGATTATCCTTCACTCACAATATTAGTGACAAAGAAGTGCAGTTCCTAGATCTTACGGTCTATATTGAAGACAATCACATCAAAACCACTGCATATAGAAAACCTACAGCAACCAACAGCATCCTACATGGAACGAGTTTCCATCCCCGTGCCCTAAAGAAGAGCATACCTTATGGGGATTTTTTAAGGATGCGTAGGAACTGCACCGATGACAATGTCTTTAAAGAAAAATCAAATGAAACTATCAAAAAATTCAAACAAAGAGGTTATGGTAAACAAGACATTGAAGAAGGAAGAAAAAGAACAGAGAACCTAACACAGCAAGAAACAATAATCAACAAACAGAGTAAAAGGAAAAATGAAGAAACCAACAAGAAAATAAGATTCATAATGACTTACAACAAATAGCACAATATGATAAGGAAAATTATGAACAAGTATTGGAACATCTTAAGGAAAGATCCAGACATTGGAAATGATCTGAGTGAAAACGTTGACATTTCTTTTAGAAAGGCTCCATCACTAAAAGATAAATTGACTCGCAGCCACTTCACAAGAACTCAAAAACAAACGTGGCTAACAGACCACCAAAGAGGATTTACAAAATGTGACAAATGCAAAGCTTGCAAAATTGGGAGAAACGTAAAGCACCTCCTTGACCACAGAAAAAAACCATTTACTATCATGCACAGAATCACATGTGAAACCAACTATGTAGTGTACATGATAACATGTGATTGTGGCAAACAATATATTGGAAGTACCATCTGCCCATTGAGGAAATGAATATTGGAGCACATCAGAGCAATAACGAACGGCGATACCAACTACGCAATGATGAAACACTTTGAAACTCATGAGAACTATACCTGGCAAAAATATGAACTACAGTGGTATAGCACATGTCCCAATTCATGAAGGAGGAGGAGACAGAACACTGAAATTAAGACGATTGGAATCAAAACTAATCATCAAATTTAGAGCAAAACAACTGATGGGTCTGAACGCGGAGGAAGACCAGTTCGTCCATTTATAAAGTTTGAAAACAGGGGATTGGTCACTCAAAACCTGCAAATATATGTACCTAAGAACCAAACATATACATTGATTGGGGACAAACAAACCACTAAAGCAAAATATAAACATCTAACAGGATGAAACAGCCACTTAGGCGAGACAAATATCTGGAACGTATCTCTTGAATCTTAAAAATAACCTCCATTGGACCATCCAAGGAAGGACAAGACAACCAATACACTAATATACTATTATATTACCTTGGTTCGAAAAACACTGCAGAAAGTCACTGAGACTGTAGATGGACAGAGATGAACCAGTTAAAATCCTGAACTTTAATTAAAATATATATATATCACTAATATATATATAAGAAATACCAATACGAAATAATATATATGTGGTAACATTTTCCCCATCATAAAAGGACATAATATTCACATCTGAATGGAATGAAAACACTGTAAATATTGTAAATATCTGTATATAATTTCTTGTAATCACTGTAATTGAAACTACATATCCCAGAATGCCTCATAATGGGCACATGGGAAAAGTAGTATAAGATGGTAATAGTAAACAGACTTCCCTAACCGTGAACAAGCCTGTGTGGTGAAATGCATTGGTGGTAGTGGTGAATAAAATCCTTGGAACTAGCATTACTGGAGTGCAACATCATTTGTTCTATCAATGTGATATTTGGGCTGGATTCCGCCCGTTAAAGATGTGAGCACCGGATGATTGAGCGCGCTGTCTTCAGGAATCGAGTGGTTTTTAAATATATATATATATATATATATATAATTATCTACTGGCGGTCGCCAGTAGATAGTTATAGTTACAACCTATTATCCATAGGAAATCCGCGACATTCTATTTGAAATAACTCTCTTGCCGGTTGACGTATCTTCGCAAAATTTTCAAACTTTGTGGGGCGCTCCGGTCCGCTCCTACCCTGAAAGTCTCGGGGGATTCGTCAAGCGGGGCCGAGAAAAAGGGGGTCCCAAAACGCGTTTTCCCCATGCAATTTTCCATAGGAAACTTTAGACACGGCTACAGCCCGAACTGCTGAACGGAATTACACCAAATTTGGCAAAGAGGTAGTTCTTGGTTCAGAAAGAACCCTTTTGTTAAATGGTGTAAATCCGTTCAGTAGTTGCTGAGAAAATCAAAAGTAAAAGTACATATATATCTATGGCCGCGTCGGATTCGCGCACCCTCCCGATCACGAGCTGCATGCTAATTGGCTGTCAACACTCCAAATCAGGAAGTGTTGGCAGCCATTTTGTCCCTCGGTAGAACCGAGGGACAGAAACAAGTGCGCAAAGCGCACAAAGGGGGCAGGGTAGAAACACCCTGACCCCTAGGTCTGCTCAGGGGTCCCACAAGGACCCCTGGGCAAAAAATAATTATTTAAAAAAAAAAAATCGGCAGGATGCGCTCAGGGTGCGCGAATCCTGCCGAAAAAAATCGAGCGCGGTCTCCCGCGCTCCGATTGACTTTGCCCCCGGGTGGCCCAAGTCCCGGGGGCATGGTGAGGGTGTTCAATTTATGTATGGGGGCCTCAAAGGGCCCCCAAGCCCCGGGGACCGCCACCCCTGGGGCTTTCTTTTACAAATGGTGCGGGAGGGCTCTGAGCCCTCCGCAGCCCCGGGACCACCACCTCCCGGGGCTTCTTTTTAAATTAAAAACCTGTGTGGGGGCTCCAGCCCCCACACGCCCGGGACCGCCACCTCCCGGGGCACTAAACATTTAAATATGGGGGTCCGTTACGGACCCCAAGCCCCGGGGACCACCACCTCCCGGGGCTGTGCACTGAATGGGAGGGGGCCGCGCGGCCCCCTCCTGGAGCCCTTGATGGCCCTGGGGACCGCCACCCCCAGGGCCGGCTCCTGCAGTGTCCCGGGGTGCCTACCCCGGGACACTGCTGATTGCTATGACAGGACGGGAGCCTCGCGGCTCCCGTCCTGTCATAGCAAACTTAGTTTGCATTTTGAAGAGAGAGCAGGAAACCTGCTCTCTCTTTCAAAATGCAAACCAATAGCTTTTCCACATGGGGAGCAGCATGTTAGCTGCTCCCCATGTGGAAAAGCAATGCCGGCTTCCGCAGGAGGCGGGGAGCCGGCTGGGACTGTGGGGGATTGGGACCCCCACAGTCTCCAACGTGAGGCCAGGCCCCGGGGATGGGGTCCCCGGGGCCATAAGTGGCCCGGGAGGGGGCCACGCAGCCCCCTGCCCAAAGTTTAAAAAAATAAAAAGAAATAAGGTCAAGGCCGGCCCCGGGATGGGGTCCCCGGGGCCTTAAATGGCCTGAGAGGGGGGCCACGCAGCCCCCCTCCAAATAAAAATATAAAAACTCGAGGCCATGCCCCGGGGGATGGGGTCCCCGGGGCCAATACAGGCCCAGGGAAGGGGAGCCACGCGGCCCCCTTCCCGTTTAAAAAAAAAAAATTTGAATAAAAAAAAAAAAGGGGTAAGGCCCTGGGGGATGGGGTCCCCAGGGCCTAAAAATAGGAAAAAGGAAGGGGGCCACACAGCCCCCTTCAGAGGGAAAAAAACAAAACAAAAAAACGATCGGGCCCGCAGGCCCCGCCCCTTCCTTCACCACTCTGCAAACGCGCCCCTGGCGCGTTTGCAGATGGAAGTAATTCCCCTTCAATACTGGGGGTCCCTGAGGGCCAACTAGCCCACCAGGAACCTCCAGTATGCGCCAGGGGCTGCCTTGCAGAGAGGTGTACAGAGGCCACGCCCTTTTACACCTCTCTGCAACGCAGCTCTGTGGCGCTTAATGGAGGTAGCTGGTGGGCTAGTTGCACCCCAGGGACCCTCAGGATTCAAGGGAGTTAATCCCCCGACTTAAAACGCGCCACGGGGCGCGTTTGCACAGTGGTGAAGGGAGGGGCGGGGCTTCAGGGGACATGTGTGCAAACAGGCCCCGTGGCGCGTTTTAAGATGGGGAATTAAATCCCCTTCAATCCTGAGGGTCCCTGGGGGCCAACTAGCCCAACAGGTACATCCAGAAAGTGCCACAGAGCTGCGTTGCAGAGAGGTGTAAAAAGGGGTGTGGCCTCTCTACACATCTCTGCAACGCAGCCCCCTGGCGCATACTGGAGGTTCCTGGTGGGCTAGTTGGCCCGTAGGGACCCTCATGATTCAAGGGGACTTAATCCCCCAACTTAAAACGCGCCACGGGGCGCGTTTGCACAGATGTCACCTCAGGCCCGCCCCCTCCCTTCACCATTGTGCAAATATTCCTCTAAAATCTGCCTTACTACGAATTCCGATTTACTCACCTGTTATCAGGAGAGACCTCAGTGCTGCATCTTTCAGCCCAGTACTGGTCCTGAAAAGTAATTTTAACCGTACTTACCGGTAACTTGAATTTCCTTCATAGGCTAACATTGACTGGTTTCACTTGGAAATTCTTCTAAGTGTGGAGTTTTGGAACTTTAAAATATTCCTCTAAAATCAGCCGAAATACGAATTCCGATTTACTCACCTGTTATCAGGAGAGACCTCAGTGCTGTATCTTTCAGCCCAGTACTGGTCCTGAAAAGTAATTTTAACCGTACTTACCAGTAACTTGAATTTCCTTCCATAGGCTAACATTGACTGGTTTCACTTGGAAATTCTTCTAAGTGTGGAGTTTTGGAACTTTAAAATATTCCTCTAAAATCAGCCGAAATACGAATTCCGATTTACTCACCTGTTATCAGGAGAGACCTCAGTGCTGCATCTTTCAGCCCAGTACTGATCCTCAAAAGTAATTTTAACCGTACTTACCAGTAACTTGAATTTCCTTCCATAGGATATCATTGCCTGCTTTTTGCTGAAAAAGTTTCTAAGTGTTGATTTTTGAAACATACAAATATTCCTCTAAAATCAGCCGAAATCCGAATTCTGATTTACTCACCTGTTATCAGGAGAGACCTCAGTGCTGCATCTTTCAGTCCAGTACTGGTCCTGAAAAGTAATTTTAACCGTACTTACCGGTAACTTGAATTTCCTTCATAGGCTAACATTGACTGGTTTCACTTGGAAATTCTTCTAAGTGTGGAGTTTTGGAACTTTAAAATATTCCTCTAAAATCAGCCGAAATACGAATTCCAATTTACTCACCTGTTATCAGGAGAGACCTCAGTGCTGTATCTTTCAGCCCAGTACTGGTCCTGAAAAGTAATTTTAACCGTACTTACCAGTAACTTGAATTTCCTTCCATAGGCTAACATTGACTGGTTTCACTTGGAAATTCTTCTAAGTGTGGAGTTTTGGAACTTTAAAATATTCCTCTAAAATCAACCAAAGTACGAATTCCAATTTACTCACCTGTTATCAGGAGAGAACCCAGTGCTGCATCTTTTAGCCCAGCACTGACCCTGAAAAGTAATTTTAACCGTACTTACCAGTAACTTATATTTTCTTCCATAGGAATCCATTGTCTGGTTTTCAGCAGAAAAGTTTCAAAGTGTCGATTTTCACAAACTACAAATATTCCTTAAAAATCGCCTGTATGACTTAAACGCATTCTTTCAACTGTTTACAGGAGATGCACCAGTGCTGGATCCAGGATCCAACACTGAGTAAGAAAAAGTAACGATAACAGTTTTTACCTGCTAAGTGAATTTCCTTCCATAGGATAACATTGGTGATTCTATGAGAAAAAGTTTCTAAGTGTCAACTTTTAAAATACAATAATATTCCTTAAAAATCACGACTGTAACCAAAACGCTTTTACTCAACTGTTTACAGGAGATGTACCAGGACTGAATCTAGGATCCAGTCCTGTGGTTAGAAAAGTAATCCATAAAGTAACTAATTGCATTTAACTAGAAATTCACATTGAGCTGAATGTTGCATTGTGTTTGAAAATGTGTTGCCCATTGCAACAACTGTAACTACTGTACTTAAAAGTCTATTGCCTATGTGCAAAGTATTTAAACTAAAGTAATTCATTCTGAGAAAGTATTTTTGTAATGTAATGTATAATGTAATTACAATGTAATTTAAAAAATAAAATATGTAAAAAAAATTGTTTCTAAAAATGTAGTAAATCAGTATGAAAAAAATTAATATAACAATTAATACATTTAAAAATTGTCATTTACAAAACCTTTGAAATTCACTGAAAAAACCGTAGGTTTTAGACATGTTATAGTTAGGAATTAGCATTTAAAAAACCTTTGAAATTCACTGAAAAAACCATAGGTTTCAGATATGTTATAGTTAGAAATTAGCATTTAAAAAACCTTTGAAATTCACTGAAAAAACCATTAGTTTTAGGGACAGTTATAGTTAGTTGGACATTTTACTCGTACAAAACCCGTGAAATTCCCCGTTATAGTTAGTTCAGCTAACTATAACTCGCGCCCCGCAATGCACTGCTGATGACGTCACATATTACATCACTCATGACATGGTCAGTGACATCACTGATGACATCTCAAATGACATCACTGATGACATCATCCACGTGATAATCTGATGCAGCTCTTCACACCCTAATATAACCTTTGATACACCCAATCTAAATTACAGACTGCCATTCGCAAAACCATAGACACTCCAACACCAATAACTACATACCCACTCACTGATTCCTAGGTCTACACACACACATCCACTCAATCATCCGTACAGTCACTCATACTTATGGTCACTCAGTACAGGACTATCATATGCACTCTTACTCCTATATAGACACTCAAACACCGCCACTCATCCATAGAGGTACTCACACACCTAGTCAGTCATGCAAATAATTAAACACACTGCCATTTACTCACCTATACAGTTATACACACACCAGCTCACTTAATCATACAAATACTAGCACATTGTTACGCTCTTATATAATCACTGATACAAGCACACACTCATCCATACAGCCACTATCACAATCACTCACTCTCGCTTATAGCTATTTATATACTCCAACACACATATATACTGCCTTTCACATAAGTAGTTACTCACACATATACCACTGGGACATACATTTACTCACTAACACACTCTTACACACACTTACCCACCCATACAGTCTATCACAGATGCACTCTTGAAACCATCCACCCAGTGAATCACCCACTCACACATCTATGCACAGTCGCACACACCCCATCCACACAAACACTCAGGCACCCATACAGATACTCAGACAACAAATCAATAACTCTTATAGACACTCATGTAGCTATTCACAAACCCATGCAGCCACTTACACAGCAACAGACAGACGGATACAGACATTCACCCAGTTTAGTCACTAACCCATGCATTCAGTAAGATACGTTAAATCACTCACTTATAGAGTCAGTCACGCACCTACTAAATCATCCATACAGACACTTACACACCCACTCATTCTTCAATACGTCTTTTCCTATATATATAAAAAATATTTAAACTTTACAGAAACACACAGTCACTGGATGATGTCATCAGTGATGTCATTTGAGATGTCATCAGTGATGTCATCAGTGATGTCACTGACCATGTCATGAGTGATGTAATATGTGACGTCATCAGCAGTGCATTGCGGGGGCGCGAGTTATAGTTAGCTGAACTAACTATAACGGGGGAATTTCACGGGTTTTGTACGAGTAAAATGTCCAACTAACTATAACTGTCCCTAAAACCTATGGTTTTTTCAGTGAATATATATATATATATATTCACTGAAAAAACCATAGGTTTCAGGGACGTTATAGTTAGAAATTAGCATTTAAAAAACCTTTGAAATTCACTGAAAAAACCACAGGTTTCAGGGACGTTATAGTTAGTTGGACATTTCACTCATACAAAACCAGAGAAATTCGGCCGTAATAGTTAGTTCAGCTAACTATAACTCGCGCCCCCGCAATGCACTGCTGATGATGTCACATATTACATCATTCATGACATGGTCAGTGACATCACTGACGACATCACTGATGACATCTCAAATTACATCACTGATGACATCACTGATGGCATCTCAAATGACATCACTGATGACATCACTGATGACATCATCCAGTGACTGTGTGTTTCTGTAAAGTTTTAATATGTTTTATATATATATATAGGCCAAGGTGTTTTGAAGAATGAGTTGGTGTACAAGTGTCTGAATGGATGATTTAGTAGGTGCGTGACTGACTGTATAAGTGAGTGATTAAATGTGTCTTACTGAATGCATGGGTTAGTGACTGATACAGACATTCACACAGTTTAGTTTGTCAGTTGGTGTGTAAGCGGTTACATGGGTTGGTGAGTAGCTAAATGATGGTCTATATGGGTTATTGATTGGTTGTCTGAGTATCTGTATGGGTGCCTGAGTGTCTGGGTGGGTGGGGGGGTGACTCTGTGCATAGATGTGTGAGTGGGTGATTCAATGGGTGTATGGGTTCAAGAGTGCATCTGTGAAGGGCTGTATGGGTGGGTGAGTGTGTGTATGGGTGTGTTGGTGAGTGAATGGATGTCTCAGTGGTACATGTGTGAGTAACTGCATATGTGAAAGGCAGTATATGTGAGTGTTGGAGTATATAAATGACTATATGTGAGAGTGAGTGATTGTGAGAGTGGCTGTATGGATGAGTGTGTGCTTGTATTAGTTATTGTATAAGAGTGTAAGTATGTGTTAGTATATGTTTGAATAAGTGAGGTGGTGTGTGTATAACTGTATAGGTGAGTAAATGGGAGTGTGATTGATTCTTTGCATGAATGACTAGGTGTGTGAGTAACTCTATGGATGAGTGGTGGTGTGTGAGTGTCTGTATAGATATGTGAGTGCATATGATAGTGCCATATTGATGGTTGACGGCATGTATGAGTGACTGTATGGGTGAATGAGTAGATATATGTGTAGACCTAGGAATTAGTGAGTGGGTATGTACTAACTGGTATTGGTGTGTCTATGGTTTCGAAAATGGTAGTCTGTATTTTAGAGTGGGTGTATCAAAGGTTATATTAGGGTATGAGGAGGTGCATCAGATTATCACGTAGATGATGTCATCAGTGATGTCATCAGTGATGTCATTTGAGATGTCATCAGTGATGTCATTTGAGATGTCATCAGTGATGTCACTGACCATGTCATGAATGATGTAATATGTGACGTCATCAGCAGTGCATTGCGGGGACGCGAGTTATAGTTAGCTGAACTAACTATAACGGCCGAATTTCTCTGGTTTTGTACGAGTGAAATTTCCAACTAACTATAACGTCCCTGAAACCTGTGGTTTTTTCAGTGAATTTCAAATGTTTTTTAAATGCTAATTTCTATCTATAACGTCCCTGAAACCTATGGTTTTTTCAGTGAATTTCAAAGGTTTTTTAAATGCTCATTTCTAACTATAACGTCCCTGAAACCTGTGGTTTTTTCAGTGAATTTCAAAGGTTTTTTAAATGCTAATTTCTAACTATGCCTACAGAGGTAGGACATGTGCAGAAAGAGTAAGAAAGGCACAGAAAGAAGCAAGAGAAATGCAGAAAGAGGCAACAGAAGTCCAGAAAGACGAAGAAAGGTGCAGAAAGAAGCAAGAGATGTGCACAAAGAACCAACAGAGGAGCAGAAAGAGGCCTTGTTGCAAAGTCATCCTGTGCCCCCAACTTTTTGCTGACGGGTACTGGTGGTAACTGACTCTGACTAACCAGGCCCGGAGCCAGTGCTATGCTGAAAGACACTTAGAATACAGTGAAAACACCTACATATACTAGGGTACACTATGGGTTGGGGTACCCCTGTGATTGGCATGACCTCCCCTGTATGGCCCTAGTACCTAATAGGGCAGGGGGATTAAAACTACCTCTAACTAAGAGGTGCAGAAGGAGGCAAGAGAAGTGCAGAAAGAAGCAACAGAGGTGCCGAAAGAGGCAAGAGAGGTGCAGAAAAAAGCAAGTGAAGTGCAGAAAGAGGCAAGTGAGGTACATAAAGAGACAACAGGGGTGCAGAAAGAAGCAAGACAGGTTCAGAAAGAAGCATGGAAAGTGCACAATGAAGCAACAGGGGTGCAGAAAGAGACAAGATAAGTGTAGAAAGGAGCAAGTGAGGTGCAGAAAGAGCCAACAGAGGGGCAAAAAGAGGCAAGCGAGGTGCAGAAACAGGCAAGAGAAGTGCACAAAGAGGCAAGAGAATTGCTGAAAGAAGCAACAGAGGTGTAGAAAGAAGCAAGAAAAGTGCAGAAAGAGGCAAGTGAGATGCAAAAACAGGCAGGAAAGGTACAGAAAGAGGGAAGACGAGTTCAGAAAGAGACAACAGGCGTGCAGAAAGAAGCAAATAAGGTGCAGAAAGAGGCAACAGACGTGCAGAAAGAGGGAAGAGAGGTGCAGAAAAAGGCAAGAAAAGTGCAGCAAGAGGCAAAAGAGGTTCATAAAGAGACAACAGGGGTGCAGAAAGAAGCAAGACAGGTGCAGAAAGAAGCATGGAAAGTGCAGAATGAAGCAACAGGGGTGCAGAAAGAAGCAAGATAAGTGTAGAAAGGAGCAAGTGAGGTGCAGAAAGAGGCAAGAGAATTGCTGAAAGAAACAACAGAGGTGTAGGAAGAAGCAAGAAAAGTGTAGAAAGAGGCAAGTGAGATGCAAAAACAGGCAGGAAAGGTACAGAAAGAGGGAAGACGAGTGCAGAAAGAGACAACAGGGGTGCAGAAAGAAGCAAATGAGGTGCAGAAAGAGGCAACAGACGTGCAGAAAGAAGGAAGAGAGGTGCAGAAAAAGGCAAGAAAAGTGCAGAAAGAGGCAAAAGAGGTACCTAAAGAGACAACAGGGGTGCAGAAAGAAGCAAGACAGGTGCCGAAAGAAGCATGGAAAGTGCAGAATGAAGCAACAGGGGCGCAGAAAGAGGCAAGATAAGTGTAGAAAGGAGCAAGTGAGGTGCACAAAGAGGCAAGAGAATTGCTGAAAGAAGCAACAGAGGTGTAGAAAGAAGCAAGAAAAGTGCAGAAAGAGGCAAGTGAGATGCAAAAACAGGCAGGAAAGGTACAGAAAGAGGGAAGACGAGTGCAGAAAGAGACAACAGAGGTGAAGAAAGAAGCAAATGAGGTGCAGAAAGAGGCAACAGACGTGCAGAAAGAGGGACGAGAGGCAAGAGAGGCTCAGAGGGAAGCAAGAGTGGCTTGCACACCATTAGTACCAATTTAACACCCACATTTAGCAATAAGTAACAGGTGACCATTCTAGGTTTGCAAAGGGCCTTCCACCACGCTGTAACACTTGTCGCTGCATTTTTGGTAACGCTTGACCCGTTTCAGCTAGAAACAAGGCTTTTTTGTTCAAATCTGCAGATTAGGGTGCAGATGATGAATTATGTGGCTAATGCAGAAAATGTATAATTGTGCGAAAGTCGGTGCAGCCAAACAGTCACATAAATCCAGTGGCCCTGCTCATACCTCTGACTAGGTCCACAAGTGCTCCTCAGTGATTCCATCTTTTTTGTCTCACTGAGTTCATAGTTGAGCTTCTATGGAAACGAGGAAGACTAAACCTGAGGTTACCACTCCACAACACAGACTACCGTACCACATAATTACTCTTCATAACACATAATCCCACTCTACATAATTCCTATACACTAAATACCACATACTTTCTATCCACATAATTACACTGCACAACATATCACATAATTCCGCTACACACAACGTACATCCACTCCACTCCAAAAAACATTAGTAAAAAACTTTTGCATTTACAACGCCAATAGCTCTAATTCTCGCAAATGCGAAACCTATTACATTGGAAACACTTCTTTAACTAGTAGTCGCGTTTGCAGAGTGCGCTCAGGAATTCCGGTGCGTAGGGCTTACAGGAGGTACCAGTAGGGCTTCTTGGCCCCCAAAGTCCCTCAGGAGTAAATTGGACTTCATCCCCCATCCCGTAGTCTGCCAGGATGCGCGTTTGCAGAATGGTGGAGAAAAGGGGGCATGGCCTCCGAAGACGTTTTAGCAATCCCACTGTGCGGGACTTACTGGAGGTAACAAGAGGGGTAGTTGGCCCCCAAGGACATCCTTGGGGGCCAACTACCCCTCCTATTACCTCCAGTAAGTCCCACACAGCAGCATTGCTAAGTTCAAAGAGAAGGCCACGCCCCTTTTCCCACCACTCTACAAACGCGCTCCCTGGCACGCTCTTGGATGGGGATTGAAGTCCCCTTCGCTGCTGGGGGTCCTTTAGGGGCCAACTAGCCTACCTCTTACCTCCAGTAAGCCCCACACAGTGGGATTGCTGAGAGGTGGACAAAGGCCACGCCCCCTTTCTCCACCACTCTGCAAATGCACCCCCTGGCGCGTTCTAAGTTGGGGGATTAAGTCGCCTTGAATACTGAGGGTCCCTGGGGGCCAACTAGCCTACCAGGTACCTCCAGTAAGCGCCACACAGCTGGATTGCAGAGAGGTGGTCCGAGGCCACGCCCCTTTTTACACCACTCTGCAAACGCGGCTTCTGGCGCACTGCTGCTCGGAGGATGAAGTCCACTTGAGTCCAGAGGTGGGACTTTGCCTAATAAAAGCAGGGGTTCCACACATCAGTTGCTGTTTGTTTCGTTTGTTCATGGCTTGAGACCAAGGATTTTGTTTCCGAAACGCGTTAATCCAGCAAAGCGAATGTCGGAGCAGATGACAAGGGGGCGCTGCTGACCTCCCTGTATGGGGTGTGTTTTCGGGAGGACTTCCTCACATGGGGCAACTTTGTGTGTTGGATTTGTATGTGGCCAAGCCTAGGTCGCGAGGAAGGACCGCCGCGGCTTAGTGGACCTGTGGTGTTAGGAGGACTTGACACCGTGCACAGGACGGAAACGCTCGACAGCGAGTGTTCAGTTATTTGCAGCGCCCTTTGTCTTCAGGCTGGCATTATCCCACGAGGGACTGAAAGTAACATTAAAGTGCGAACAATGGCAGCGCCCACTGAGGTTTAAAGTATGGTTGGACTGCTAATACCAGAAGGCACTTTTGATACGCCCACCAGGGCGGGAGTACTTGCCCACAGAGGCGGGACTCTGCCTAATAAAAGCAGGGGTTCCACACATCAGTTGCTGTTTGTTTCGTTTGTCCATGGCTTGGGACCAAGGATTTTGTTTCCGAAACGCGTTAAGCCAGCAAAGCGAATGTCGGAGCAGATGACAAGGGGGCACTGCTGACCTCCCTGTATGGGGTGTGTTTTCGGGAGGACTTCCTCACATGGGGCAACTTTGTGTGTTGGATTTGTATGCGGCCGAGCCTAGGTCGCGAGGAAGGACCGCTGCGGCTTAGCGGACCTGTGGTGTTAGGAGGACTTGACACCGTGCACAGGACGGAAACGCTCGACTGCGAGTGTTCAGTTATTTGTAGCACCCTTTGTCTTCAGGCTGGCATTATCCCACGAGGGACTGAAAGTAACATTAAAGTGCGAACAATGGCAGCGCCCACTGAGGTTTAAAGTATGTTTGGACTGCTAATACCAGAAGGCACTTTTGATACGCCCACCAGGGCGGGAGTACTTACCCACAGAGGCGGGACTTTGCCTAATAAAAGCAGGGGTTCCACACATCAGTTGCTGTTTGTTTCGTTTGTTCATGGCTTGTGACCAAGGATTTTGTTTCCGAAACGCGTTAAGCCAGCAAAGCGAATGTTGGAGCAGATGACAAGGGGGCGCTGCTG
This sequence comes from Calotriton arnoldi, assembly GCA_963921515.1. NCBI lineage: Eukaryota > Metazoa > Chordata > Amphibia > Caudata > Salamandridae > Calotriton > Calotriton arnoldi. Next base: position 3,918,889 of record CAWUFW010000533.1, read on the forward strand.
ACCTCCCTGAATGGGGTGTGTTTTCGGGAGGACTTCCTCACATGGGGCAACTTTGTGTGTTATATATATATATATATATGATGTGAACAAGGCCGCATGTCTGGCGTCCGAAACGCGTCATTTTGGACATTGATACTTAAATAAAGACACTTTGCCATCATCACTGCCTTGGAGTCTGTGCCCTCGTGTTGCGCCGCTGTGGCTGGATACTTTGGGATTCACATGCTGATATATATATATATATATATATATATATATTTATATTTATATTTATTTATATATATATTTATTTAAAAAGCATTCATAGACATGGTGGTCTGCTGAGCCGAGGAGACCAGCATCCCTGTGATGGCCCCAATTGTAGTAAGTTACTATTTGTAACCTACCTCATGAATATCAATTAGGTAGGTCAGACTGCAACCCACTATGATTCGTAATTTTATGAACCAACCTACTAGTCCATATGTTGGTTCACAAAATCCCACACTGGTTGCAAAAATACTGGTCGTGAATTTGCAACAAGTATTTTGCGACCAGTGTTTACTACATCTTGACCTTCATGCATTAGAGCATTAGATTTCTCATAGTGGTGCTTGAGTTAGATAATTTCAGGAGTTGAAGATCAGCTTTTCTATTCATTTCTATTTGGTTAAAGAAAACAATATAAATCAGATATTAGATTTGAACAGGTTTCATGATTTTACAGTTGTTTCTAGCTATAAGATTGAATTTTAGACGTGATAAGTTATGTAAAATTGTGTTATTTTATGAAACTTTGTATCATTGTCTGCATGGTTTATTTTTGACTGAAATAATATTGACTGATTGATTGACAGAGTTCCAATTATTATGTCTACCAATATAGTTCCCTTTATGTGACGTCTTATTGATGTTTTTTTTTTCTGTGTGTTGCATTGTGGTTTCGAATACATTTTTGCACAATATCCTTAAGTGTGTCCTGTGTTGCTATTAGATTATACTATTTTTTGTTTTTGTTTCACATAGGAATGGAATATTTTAGTAATATAATACATTTCAGTCTTCCTCTTTAGATGTGAAAATAAGTCAAGCATTTTCTGGAATGCAGACACGCTAATAAATAAACATTGTTTATGTTGAGAGTTGTTTAATGTTTGTGGCTTTGTACCTGGAATTATATTGTTCGTTGAGGTTTATTGTGTTCTAAATTGCTTTGCAAAATGCTTTGGGGCGTTATCATTGTAATATGCCTATGTGACACTTTCAACCACTTTCAGTATTTCAGCTGACATAATTTTGCATACGGAGATTTTTAAACCCATACATGTAACACTAAAAGTGAATCTCCAAGTTCCAGAGTAAAGCATGTTGAGTAAACTGTTAGGGATTGTGTGATGATGTTTTGGGGTCATGGTATGGGGACAATAGCAGCAATGCATATTTATCTGTATTGGGAAATGTTTGTATTCACTACAAGTGGGACGAACAAGGAAACAATCAGGACCCTGAGCTGCTTCGGACTGGAATCAGATAGGCACATCGTTTTAAGGCACTGTGCACCTATATAACATGTGTCTTTATTAATAAACGAAATAATGAATTACTGAGTATACAAATCTAATTGGCAAAGCAAAAGAGCCCTGATCGGGACAGTCTCAGCAAGAGGGGAGGGGGTATAGAAGTTGTGAGTGTGTCAACAGCTGGGGTGCTTGAAAGCACAGAGATCAACATGCAGGCAGAAATGCCTAGAAGCCACACTAGTGCACCCAGGCCCACCCAAAACACACATTCTAAAAGTCATGCACACGTATACTGACAAACATACAGTCCAGCAGCGGCCGTGATGACTCGCGGGTAGGCGGGCGTGTTCACGGGGGAGGGGGGGTCACGCGGCGGTTGTGATTCCAGGAGGGAGGGGCTGTAGGGGTGGCCCTGTTCTCCATGCAGGCTGTAATGCAGCCTGCATAAGTGGGAAACTGCGCATGACTGGTTTGGGCAACCCGAGAGGGCCGACTAAACAGTCACTGTGCACTTATAGGAGTGGGCAAACCACTCCTCCACTGCCCTGGTCACAGAACAGAGCAGCCCCACCCACCCGCCCGCCCGCAAAGCACCCAAGCACCCAAACATAACATGATAATAACTGAAAGTGATTATCATTTTAGGTTTTTGCTTCTCCACTGCTTGAAAGCAGTGGGGCAATACTCCTCCGCAATAGCGGAGGAGCCGCCCCTGATGCAGTCACTCGTGTATGCACGTACACACACATGCTCGCACGCATTTTACATGCACGTTCACATGCTGAGGTAGAGCAAGCACGTACATGCAACCACATACACGGACACCAGAAAACGTAAAGGCACCGAGTCACACAGGTGAACTTGCATACAGGTACATATACACACTCAGGCACCCATGGTCAGGCCAAAAAGGTCAGTCAGACACAAACAGACCAGCACCCAGACACCAATTTATAAATAAGTAAAACAACGGCACCACTCAACTACATTCGTACACTGATTTCCTCACTTTTGTCCATGCAAGCACTCCCTCGTTCATGCGTTCATCCATTCATCCTACCATTAGCTCATTCCCACATTCACCCACTCACCCATCCACACGTACACACACACACAATCACCAATCTTTCAAGGTGTACTTTTACTTATAAAAAATATATATCTTTTGTTCAAACATGCCGATATATTTGACCCACCTAGAATTTTGCCTTGCAAATGGTACATTTTCGATTATTTTGAAATGAAAGTAATTGTACGCATTAATATTTTTATGAATCCTTTAACAAATTACTGATAAACTCATTTCAGAATCTGACATCAAATATTTCTGTTTTTCGAGTCGTAGGCAATGCGCTCCTCATGGAACGCTGTCGATATCCTATTGAAAGTCGAATTCACTTAGTCATACTTTGCCAACATCATGAATGTTATTTGCTGTTCTGACACATATGTCTTGAGCACCATTGAATTATTCGGAAATATGATTCCTAGAGGCATGCTTACAGAGTAGGCAGTCTCAAATCAATACAATACCACAGTTCTATTCATAGTATACATTTCTTTAAAGAACTAAGGGCCTCATTTATGAGGAAGTCACGCAGTGCACTGCAGCGCAGCAAGTCACCTTATTGCGCTGCGTGACAGGGAAAGGGCAGGAATGCACCGTATTTAAGGCAATACGGTGCATTCCTGTACTCTCCCCTGCGCCTTTTTGGCAGCCTAGTGCCATCGCAGGCCCCGTTGTACCATGGGTCAAGGGTGCTTGCGTTACCTGCGGGGTTGTTTTTGTGCAGGGGCACCTTCCTGCACAAAATCAATCACGGGAGGCATATTCCTCTCTCTAGTGCAACACACTTAGAAAGAGGAAGAAACAAGGAGAAATGGAGATATTTCTCCTTGTTAAGCCTCCCTTGGGATGTTTTTGGCACATCCCCAGGTTTACAAATTCTTGTAAATAAACCTGGGGATGCGTCAAAATCCATAGGAGTTGCGTGGAAACACCCACACAATGCCCATGGAACACCTACCCAGGGCAGAGTAATGCAACACAGCGATTTTTGAAGCCACTAAAACCGCACAAAGTGGCTTTGCGTGGCTTAAAAAAACCTAACTTAGAGGTTTGTGTCACGCATGTACCACGTTGTGTGGTGCAAACATCACACAATCCTCTCATAAATGAGGCACAAAGGGCTATATTTATGGCAAAGTAATGCAGCGCATCGCAGGAAGTCACCTTGGTGCGCTGCGTTTCAGGGAAAGGGCAGGAATGTGCTATATTTAAAAGAATCTGGCGCATTCCTGTCCTTATCCCTGCGCTGGCGCAGTTTTCGCTGCCTTCCGCCAGCGTAGGCACCCTTCCACCATGAGAGGCAAGTTCCTCTTTTTATGTGTACTGCTGCAGAATGCGACACACAAAAAGAAAGTAACGAGGAGAAATAAAGATATTTCTCCTTGTTACGCCTCTGCTGGGTAGGCATATCTTTTTGGTGCATTTCCAGGGTTACCAGTTCTGGTAAATTTGGGAATGCATCAAAAACTGTTGCGTGGGAACACCCATGCAATGCTCATGGCGCAGAGTACTGCAACGCAGCGATTTGCGCTGCGTTCCTTTACTCGAGATTTATGAAGCCATTCAGGGCGTGGCTCTTTTTTGAGCTGTGTCTCTCTCGCACCACCTTACGTGATGTAAGAGCAAGCAATGGGGCTTGTAAATATGTCCCTAACTTTCTGGCAACACTGCATGGTAAACTGTGTTATCGTCCGCGCTCTCCGCTGTCTTATTAGGCTACTATGTTGGTAAGAAAACTTTAGGCTTCTCACTTATTACTTAAGTTTGCTTTGTGTGCCCTCTAGTGGTTACTTTTATTATTGTTATTCTATTCACAGTATTTAGAAATTGTTTTTTTGTGTTCGGAATATTTATTTTCTAACAGATGAAGCAAAGTTCAGGTTAGGCAGTAGTTTAAGCTATACGGATGGTTAAATACAAAGAATCTTGAACACAGCATGCAAATCATCTAAGTCTATTTCAAATGCGCGCCTACACACTCTCTCCGTTCTCTCTCTCTTCTCAACAACCGATTCTACAGTAGAACTAGGCACATTTAAGTGGTCTTCCAAATCTACCACAAAAATACATGTCACATAAATAAATCAATCAATTGATATGGTTTTATTGATACAACGCTTACCTTTTTCGCTCACAGAGGACTCCAAGAACATTAATATACCCAAAACTACGAGATATTTAAAGTATGCTCTACCATTTACTTTCCCATTTCTGACCGCTCATTGTAAAATCGAATTCATGTTCTCAAGCATTTATACTCTTGCATTGGAGCAAAACGTGCTGTAATCTTATAAATGTGTCACTGAAATGGAGGCCACTCTTGAACCAGTTTTTTCCCCTTCAATGTTATGTTATGTGATAAGAATCCTCATCAGAGGTGAGCCACTTTATGCTCCAGTGGTCGGTTTTATACTTTTTGTGACCCACACATATACCCCCTAGCCAATGGAAGTTAAGTGTAAAGGGTCGGGCCCTAGACCCACATACATTAATAACAAACAATGTGACAGACACTGGGTGTTAGTATCTGGAACTGGCCATTGGCACGTGCACCCGGCCCCTTTTATTGAAAGGGTAACATGTCCTGTGACACCTGTGATGGATGGGTGTGGGGTGATGGTGTAAGCCAGCCCTCAAAGAGTGGCTGGTACAACCATACAATTAGAAACACTAGAACAGTGATCAGCCGGTCACTACATCCCTCCCAACATTTTATGTGAAATGGTACAACCAGTCTGTGGGAGTGAACTAAAATAACAAGCATCAACTCCATGGAGTCCATTCAAGTTGTTTTCCTGGGAAGGATGAGTGGACAGCTGGGATCACTAAGCATCACTGCACGCCTCTGCTGTTTTAACCAGACTGCTCTGGGCACGAATGGCAGTGTACATTAACTCTGGATTTCTCGCTCACCAATTCGAATGGTCACAGTTCACCTGGACACTGTTGGTCCTGTCCCACCTGGACTCACTGCGTGGAAGTCTATATACAATGCTTGCTGTGAGGGTGCATGTGGAGCTATAGTGAAGTCCGTGGCTGATACATTTCCAAAGATGCCCGGACTCCATAAACAGCAAGCCTCCAAAGACTGATGACGCCCTGGTTACCGTTGACAAGTCTTCCTCATATGCCGCTGTGCTTCCAACTGACCGACGGTGGGGCAATTTCCGACATCCTTCTCTCACCAGAATTCCCCTCTCATACCAGGTTCCCCTCTCACGGGAGTCCACTGAGGTCCTTTTCACCGGGCTTCCACAGGACTGTGTGGACTACCCCGTGTCGCTCCACTGCCATACTATAGGCCCATGGAGGAATTGCTACGAGTCCCACTTCAAGTCTCTCACTCCGCCTCAAGGGTAGTGTTTCCTGGTTGGGTTACTCCTGCCATCTTGACTCTGGTGCACCAGCATTGACAGGGATGTCCTTGTGGTAACCAGCTTCTGACCAAGATCTTCGTTCTTCCTTGTACCTGCAGGGTGAGCTGCTGCAGACTGATCTCTCATGTCAGGATTCCTCTCTCACCGGTAATCCCCGAGGCCCTTGCCCCTGGATTGCCAGGGGCTGTTGTGGATTGCTCTGATCCTCTTTAGGCTCCATGACAGAGGTACTCAGGACGTCCGAACAGGACCACAACCCAGTCTCACGTGCAACCCCAAAGGTGGATGCTACAAATGGTCCAACTTGCTTGCTTCCGCAGGCTTCAGATTAGCTTGTTCTTGCCGAGGATCTCTGGGTGGACACCCTCTCATGGTGCCAAAGATGTCTCACTGACCTCTGGGTTTTTCCTAGGTACAGTGCTTCACTCTAGATGTCCACAGCTCCTGAGATGTTCTTGAAGATACATTGATTTCAACAACACTCACAGTTTGCGGTGTGCCAAATGTCTACTCCACACCATTCTCCTCTTTTCTTCTTCCTCTTGATGTAGACTTGTGGCATTGTGCCACTTCTCCACTTCAATCTTGTTCCTTTTCATGACACCCTCTGATGCCATCTTGTCTTACTCTCCTTTTTTTTGACCATGCCACTCCATGTGACGTGCACTTCACAAGGGTCTCCCAGGCCATGTCCTAGCCCTAGGACTGAGCCTTCTCCTCGTCCGCTGACCGGACCTCTCGTCGTGACCTTCTTTTCATGACCTCTAACAGGTCTTCTTCTTTGGACCTCTCCCAGGTCATTTTCCTTTGACCTCTCACAGGTCTTCTTCCTTCAACCTTTCACAGTTCTTCCTCTGCGACCTCTCACAGGTCTTCCTCTTTGACCTCTCACAGGTCTCCTCTTTGACCTCTTACAGTTCTCCTCTTTGACCTCTCACAGGTCTACTCTTTGACCTCTCACAGGTCTCCTCTTCGACCTCCCACAGGTCTCTTCTTCAACCTCTCATGGGTCTTTTCTTCGACCTCTCACAGGTCTCCTCTACGACCTCTCACGGGTCTTTTCTTCTCTTGAGGACACACACCTTGCACCTCAAGGTTATGCCGTCAGGGCACTTTCTTCTGCCTCCACTCAGGCAGGCTTCGCAGGGTCTGTCACACCCTGTAACAACATGGACCCTCTTCCTCGCAGGGCTATCACTCTTGGGCTCCACTCGTGCAGTCAGCTTCTCTTGTGCGGTCTTCGGTGCGCTTCTGACTTTGTGCCCTCCGTCTTTCATGCTCCTAGTTTTCTTCGAGGGCACCTTCCACTAGCACCTTGCACGCTCAGTCCTCTCTCTTGCAGTGGTGTAGCTCGGGACTTCTCGTGGGGAGCAGCAGTTCAACAGTACAGGGGTTTACAGCCTCTCCCCTTCACAGTTCATGCCCCTGGGGCTGTTACCTCTTCAGTTCTGGGCCCCAGTATCCCACTTCGGGCTGCGTCCATTTCCTCTGTTTCCAGGTGTACTTAACTACTGGGGTGACCACCCATGGCCACTAGGCGTCACTACAGTGCCTTTATAGGCCCCCGCAGCTTTTCTTGGCAGGGGCATCTGTGGCCAACTTGGGGCTCTTTTGCTCCTTGGTGTGCACAGTTTCTCTCTAAATACACTGCTGTGCTCAGATTTCTTCCAGTGCAGGGCACTGCCAGTCACTTTCTCTTCCACCCTGTAGATTGTCAGGGCCTTGCTGTGCCCGTTTTACTTCTATAGAACTGCACAGAGCTGCCTCTCCCTTCGCAATATCTGTAGGCCCCAGCAGTCTTCGCTGTGTCCCTGTCAACTGCTGCCGTTTATTTTCTTTAGCTGCCGTGGTACCACCAAATGGCCACTAGATGGCACTGCCGCTTTATTTCAAGGTCCCTGCAGCTTCCTAGAGCTGCAGGCCTTGTGTGCAGTCACCGGAGCCGGTGCACCAGTTGGTCAGACCATGCCATTCTCCTCATGTTGCTGCCAGTGAGGGGCTGCAGACGGCCACGGGCATGAGCGCCTCTCGCCATGCTACCGCAACTTGCACGGACCTAGCTGCATTGCTCCCCCAGGTGAGTCTGCCTTCTCACCATGCATAACTGTAGGCTGTCTCTTGGAGGAGGGTCCAGTTCCATCGTGCCACACTTCACACCTGCATGGCACAGCCATTGCCTGTTCACTGGCACCACAACTGCTGCTTCCTTACATGAGAGCGGTGTCGCTACGGGCCGCTTCACTCGCTGCTGTTGCCTTGTACAGGCCGGTGCAGACAATCCTCACGGAGTCGGCGGCTCCCTGAAAGCCGCAGGTCACTTCTCCCACACGGGCGCGGCATCACACAGCGCCTCTCTGGAGTAAGTCCGTTTCTTTTCTAGCTGCGTTCGCTCTTTATTCATGAGGCGCGCTGGAGCCTCACATCATGCTGGCGCGGCCCCACTTTCAACCTGGCACCTTTCTCCTACAGGGAGAACAGCAGTTGTAGCAGGCTTTCTTCGCGGGACGTCCTCATTCAGCCCGCAGCTCTGCTCTCTCACCAGTGACTCCAAGAGTGGCAGAAGCTGATCTCATGAGAGCGTCGTCTACCCCACGATGAGTGCAGGGTTCTTGCCCACACGTGCTCTTCGGGGTGGGGGAGCGGCCTCACCTAGTAAAGGCGCACCTCTCACTACTCCGGTGCACTGCTGCATGGCCCGCTCGTGGCGCATCCTATAACCGCCCTCTGGCACCTCGCTTGCTCCCAATCCTCTGCGGCAGCCTCTCTCACCTCACAGGCAACTGCAGTAGGAGAAACTCCTTTGCTTGGCGTCTGAATTCTACCGGCCAAGACATCTGTTAGGGGTGCAAAAAGGCATTCCCTCTTCGGGCCGGGAGCAGCCTCCTTTCTTCAGGCACTCCCAAGGCCCTCTGGTTCACCACTCGCTCACCAGGTCACTGGGGACACCTCCTGCTTTGCCACAGCCTCACCGCTGCTTGTAGGGGGTGCCCTTGACACAGGCTATACTCTCCCCCTTATCCACCATCAGGGCGGCTGCACATGCGGGTCCAACCCGCTTGTCGCCAATGTAAAGGGTTGGGACCCTAGGCCCCCATACACTACAAACAAAACTAACAGACACTGCGCCCTTTCATCGAAATGGTCACATGTCCTGTGACACCTTTGATGGATGGGTGTGGGGTGATTGTGTATGCCAGCCCTCAGGGAGTGGCTGGTACAAGCATACAATTAGAAACATGTTATGATGTCCCTTGCGTTGAGGCCGCGCGCCTCTGTGGAATGCTTCTGTGTTAACGTTCTAATGTTACGTGGTGTTCCTCGCGACCTCAGCAGTTTGTCAGTTACTGCTGGCTGAGGCGTGAGGGACGCTGCGACTCTGTGCTCGAGAGAATAAACCTTCGTGAATCGTCACCTGCCTCTGTGTCATTACTTCAATACAACATTTTATTGGCGACGATCTTCAGCCGGCACAGCACAGAGTCAGCGGCACAGTACCTGCGCTTGCAGAGGCACTATTACTGGACCTGCGGTCAACACGGCTCTGCTGAGGGGTGGAAGTGCGACTGAAGTGACCCCCAACGCGCCGCATTACCAGCAGAGAATCTACGTGTATGGGGTAGGAGCGTGTGAGAATTGAACCCCAACGCGCCGTATTTGTCCTCACTTCACGGCTTAGAGCGCGGAAGTTGCTGGTTGAGGGGCGAGAAGAAGTGTGGTTGGAACTCCTACGCGACGCATCCGTGTGTGCTTGAAGGCTGGGGCGCATTTCTGTTCTATTGCTTAAAGGTGCTGGAAGATTGCGAAGCAGGCGCTTTAACACGACTAGGCCAGAGACAGCACCTGACTGAACGCGCTTCCGCTCGTCGGTGAAGCAGACGCGCTGAGAGGAATTCCTGTGTAATTGACCTCAGAGCAGCTGCCAGTGACGCGCCCTCGTGAGTGGAGCCCCTCCCCTTAAAGCAACAGACACACGTTATTTTTCAGCATGTGAATGTAACAGCCTCCTGATTTTCAGCTTCAAGGTGTCTATGTATCTTAGTATTGGCGAACATTTTGCATACAGCTGTACAGTGGTATTTTTACCTCTGCCAGAGGGTGCACCTCTGTGAATTTCAACCCTCATTTCCTTTCCTCATCTTTCATTTAAGCATGGATGTCACAGCTTTAGATGTCCCAGCAGTCTCTTCTCCCCCACATTTTCTCTCTCAACCTGGTAGTCCTAGCATCGAGTGGGATGAGTGGATCGACATCTTTGACAATTATCTTGAGGCGTTGGATGCTCAGGATTTTAGCTCAAGTAGGAAAAGAGCGATCTTACTTACCAGTCTAGGTAAAGAGGGACAACACATTTTCAAGTACCTCCCAGTTGTCACTGACGAACGTGGTCAACCCATTGAAGACGTCTATCTAGAGGCACGGAAAAGGTTAGAGAAAAGGTTTGCGCAAGAGACAAATGTCGTCATGAGGAGGCACAAATTTTACACTCAGCCACAGAGAAGTGGAGAATCAATTGATGACTTTGTGACAAGACTGCGTGAACTTTCCCTCAAATGTAGATTTGGTCCCATGGCTGAGGAGATGATACGGGATCAGCTGATAGTGCAATGCAGAAGTAGAAAGACTCAAGAACGGCTGTGGGCTGCAAAGAACCCCACTCTAAAAGATGCCATTGATATAGCAAAGATAGTAGAAGAGTCAGAGTTTTGCATGAAGGAGATGGATCGTAGAGATTCAAAATTGAATAGTAATGGTGAAGGGGAAACATCTGTTGTGGAAGGAGGTGAAGGGGAAGTGGCTGCGTCCACCAGATTTGGTGGCAAGGGTAATAAGGGCTTTTCTGGCAGCAGGCCATTTCCCAACAAGTTTGGCAATAGGATGTGTAGCAAGTGTGGTAGCACATATCACACAGCTGATTCGAAAAACTGCTGGGCCATAGGCAAAGTGTGCATGAAGTGCGGCCGCAGAGGTCATTTTGCTAAAATGTGTCAAGATGTTAACAAAGGAAAGGTGGTCTTGTTGAATGAAGAGACCTACTATAGTGAATGCTTGACTAGGCCTGACAGAATCCTTTGTGTTGAACCTTCCCAAATTGAGAAGGGTGACAATGAAGAAGTTCTTACAACCAACTCTTCATGTTTTGATAATAAGAGAAGACACAGACCCAAGGCAGAATTTGTCATCGCTAACAGAAAAATTGATCTTATGGTAGATTCAGGGTCGTTGTACACCATCGTACCTAAGAGGATATACGAACAAGAATGGCCCAATGTTTGCTTGTTACCCAAAGATATAAACCCAGGTGGCTATCAAGGAGAGCAGATAGACATACTGGGTTATATATTGGCGGATATTTATTTTAAAAATAGGTCTGTTAAAGGTAAAGTTTACGTAGCTGAATCTGGGCCTCCCATATTAGGTTGGTACCATCAGTACGACCTACATATCAAGATTGACCCCCATGGTGTAGAGCAAGTCATGGTCGTAGATGATCTCACTGTTGAGGACATCTTGGAGGGTGCCAAGGAAGTGTTCAGAGACCAACTTGGTAACCTTGAGGGTTACGTCCACGAGATAAAACTCAAGTCTGGAGCCATCCCGTCCAGCATAAGCTCAGAAGAGTTCCTATTATGGTAAGGGGCGAAGTCAAGAAGATGTTAAATGAAATGTTATCCAGTGGGATCATTGAACCTGTTGAGTGCTCTCCATGGGTTTCTCCCGTTGTCATCACAGAGAAGGCAGATGGTAATTTGCGTTTCTGTGTTGACCTGAGGAGTTTGAACCAAAATATTATTCCAGACACCTTTCCCCTGCCCAACATTAACGAGCTTATCTTGTTGTTGCAAGGGGAATTTTTTTTTTCAAAGTTGGACCTTCGTCACGCCTATCACCAAATACGGTTGCATGACTCCTCTAAACACTTGACAGCTTTCATAACCATGGAAGGCATCTTCCAATTCACCAGGATGCCTTTTGGACTATCCTCTGCTGCCAGTGTTTTTCAGAGGATGGTGTCAGAAGTGTTTAGAGGCATGAAGAACATCATCTACTTCCAGGATGCTATCCTAGTTTTTGGTGATAGTGAGAAGAGTCACAACTTGGCGCTAAAGGAAGCACTTGCAAGGCTTCTAGAGGCTGGTTTAACGCTACGTAGAGAAAAATGTGCTTTCCCCATCACGGAAGTGGAGTACTTGGGACACTCGCTTTCTAACGAAGGAGTTAAACCCAAAAGGGATCTGCTGGCCTCCATAAGGGAGGCTCCCACTCCCTGTACAAAGGATCAATTGCGGTCCTTCCGTGGGTTAATTGAGTATTATTCCAAGTTTGTCAAAAATTTTGCAAGCAAAACTGAACCTTTAAAAGTACTTATGAGAAAGGGTGTGAACTTTACATGGGGAGCAGACCAGCTTACCTGTTTTGAAAACATCAAACATGAAATTTGTGATGCAGGAATTCTAGTGCCATTTGATGTTAATGCTAAAACGATAGTCACAGTTGATGCAAGCGACACTGGTATTGGTGCTGTCCTATCACAGAATGATGGTACTACCGAAAAAACAGTAGCTTTCGCCTCACACACCTTGACAACCATTGAACGTCATTACTCTGTGATAGAAAAAGAAACTTTAGCTGTCACTTGAGGAGTTGAATATTTCAGAACATATGTCTGGGGACGTAAGATTCTTCTCCGTACAGACCACAAGCCCCTACTAAAAATGTTGTCACCTGGTGGGACCGGAAAGGGATCAGCCAGACTAGCTCGCCTGGCCTCCAGGTTGCAAGAGTACAACTTTCAGATAGAGTTCATTTCTGGGTGGTGCAATGTCCAGGCAGACTGCTTATCACGTTTGCCTTTAGAGTGGGAAAAAGTGGATAAGATTGGGGTCACTAAGAGTGCAAGAGAAGGGGCCATTTCATGTGTGGAAGATGTTGTTCAATGGAGTCGTGGGGTGGTCAACAAAAAAGAGTGGGCGAGTGCTATGTCAGAGGATGAGGTACTCAAGGCCATCCTCAACCTCATTCTTAAAGGAGGGCGTAGAGAGAGCACCTTGCCTTGTAATGTGAGACCTTTTAATTCTATTATCAACAAATTATCGATTGTTGCAGACCAGATTATCATGCGTGGTGATAAGATTGTCCCTCCCCTTGGCATTCGCAAGAGGTTATTTGACATAGCCCATGAGGGACACATGGGGCAGACCATTACCAAGAAAAGGTTGAGGAGCGAGTTCTGGTGGCCGGGAATGGATGGTGAGGTGGTCGATTGGGTTGAAAGGTGCAGCGAGTGCAAGGAGTGTGAGAAGAGGTTAAAGGTTGGACCACAGTCTGTCCCGAGTTCCATCCACGATCCCGGTGTGAGTTGGCATAGTATTTGCCTTGACTTCATTGGACCCATGCCAGGAGTTCATCCCAATAAGAGGTTTGGAATGGTTGTCATGGATGTTCACTCTAGATGGCTGATTGTGCACCTTCGTCCCGAAATCACCACTAGAGTCACCATAAAAGTGTTGCGCTGCATTTTTAAAGAAGAAGGCTATCCCAATGTCCTTATTACAGACAATGGCACGCAGCTGACTTCAGGTGTAATGAGTGAATTCTTGCGCCATTGTGGGATCAAACATTCTCTCACTGCACTTTATAATCCCCAGTCCAATGGTATTGTAGAAAGAGCCAACCGCATGATTAAAGGTACTATAGGTCTTGCTCTCGCCAATAACCTGGATGTTGATGAGACCTTGAACGAACTGGTGTGGGTTTATCGCACCACTGAAGATACCACTACTGGTGTTGTTCCTTTTGTTGCCATGCGCAGAAGGAAACCCTCTACCAAACTAGTACCCTCTTGGGTCAGAGAGTTATTGGAAGGGAAGGGTGTGCGTGTGGGTGGAGCATCTAAATCCACTTCTGCACCCACTTTCGTGAGCACTCAGCCTATGTCCCACACCAGTCTCCAGGCTGGAGATTGGGTCAAAGTCAGATCTGGTTGTTGGGTTAAGGCTGTGTGTAAGTTCCGTGGCCCTTTCCAGGTTAAAGAAGTTTACCAGTGGCATGTCGTTTTGTCAAATGGAGAAAAGTGGAATCTACGTAGAGTAGCCAAATACTGCTCACGAGACAATCCACCCAGGGCTAGCGGGGGTAGAGATTCTTGTTCAGGTTATATGTTGGTGCATGATTATCAATTATTGAACAGTTCTCGCTCGTGTGCAGAAATGAGAGCACCTGGTCCCAGTGGTGACAACTTGGGTGTTCGCCAGGGCCACAGTGATAAAAATCAAGATTTACATCCTTCACAAACCACTCAACGTTGTCAAAGACCCTTATGGGTCAAAGGGCCTCCTCACCACTTACTGGATTTCCTAGTGGGTTAGCCCTTTCCTTTCTTTGCTCGCTTTTTGCCTCTCTGCCTCCCGGTCCTGCACCCTTTCTTCTTCCTTTCATCCTTGCTCTCCCTCTTCCTCTCCTGTATCTCCATTCCTGTTAATAGCCATTCTGTGTTTTATTCTACCTGCGTGTAGAACAAAGGGGGGTATGTTATGATGTCCCTTGCGTTGAGGCCGCGCGCCTCTGTGGAATGCTTCTGTGTTAACGTTCTAATGTTACCTGGTGTTCCTCGCGACCTCGGCAGTTTGTCAGTTACTGCTGGCTGAGGCGTGAGGGACGCTGCGACTCTCTGCTCGAGAGAATGAACCTTCGTGAATCGTCACCTGCCTCTGTGTCATTACTTCAGTACAACAAAACACTAGAACAGTGACCAGCCGGTCACTACCCTAAATTCATAAGCAAATCCCGATGTATATTTACAGTGTTGGATGAACATTTGATTGCAGAAGTTGTCATCACCATTACTATAGCAAGTTTTTTTTTTTACCCAAGAAGCTCTCTGGTAGCTAAGGTTTGGTTCAATTTGGGACCTAAGATGTCAGTTTTGTGGAGTTGCTAGGACGATGGGGAAGCTCTATTTCTTTTGGTCAGGATATGTCTCCTTATGTGCTTCTTGCTGGTATGTAGTTTTCCCTGAACAATCATCCTGTGTACTGACAGCAGTGCATGCACGATTCAGACACTTGAGATGTATCATGTCGGACTCCATCGATATCATGTCATGTCATTCCAAAAATACCTGGTAAACTCAGGCTGTTGGATCTTGTAAACTACCCCAAGCAGGACCAATCGGATCACCTTGGGAAGCATGTTAGTGTTTGACTTTGCTCATACCTCAACGAGCATGGGTTTTACCATTGCAGACCGATTTTTCCTGCCATTCTCTGGTCATGCAGAGTAGCTATGCCCATGCCAGACTAATCCTAGAAAGGGATGGATCATGCTGTGTATATTACTCTAACAACAGAGCCTTGGGTAACAGTACTGTCCAATGTGGAGTCATGGCTGGGGAGCTTCTAAAATATGCTGGCAATTGGAAAATACAAGTCTAATCAGATCTTTTCCATGATGTGGCAAACTTTGCAGAAGAGACAGTGTGGACTTGAGAGGAAACACAATAATGCATGCAATTGAAGTGCGTGCAGTATGTGGTGGATCGCTGAGTGGAGATCATACCTTCAGACTTTCCTCTCACTAACTCGAGAACCATTAACACTGCCCCGCTTCCCTTTATTTGTTAAATATAAGTCTTGCTGTGCCAAGCCTTGTTATCTGCCCTGGTGCACATATTCTGTTTTAACTACTGCCATAAGGCTACATCACAACCTTTGTTGTGCCATGGCTATGATGGTAGATCACAGTGTCTTCGAGATGTTATCACATTAACACACTGGGAGAAATAATTGTACCATTTTGGAGATAGAGAATGTTTCTTGGTTGTTCTGAGAGTTCCTCGACATCCTGTGGTGCCTCATGTGGCACCGCATAATAAACTGGGAGCAAATACCTGTTCATTTTAAGCATGGCTATTCTCCAGAGATTGTGAGAATCCCGATTATTCCTGTCGCTACCTCAGCTGCATTTAAACAAGACACAACAGCTGCAAGACACAACAGAAAGTGTATTGCCAGGCTGCTGAGTCGTGGCCTCTGCTCTATATTTTTTCTTGCCAATATGTGGCTTTTTATTTAGTGTATATTTTTGTTTTTCAACCACATACTACTAGACCATTTAATTTTCTGTTACAATCTGTACAATAGGTGCTCTTAATTTTCTACCAGTGTAAGGATGTTGCCAGACACACTCATTTAAACCATTGTAAACTGGGTTTAGGTCTTAGGAACCAGGGGTGGAAGTGAGAATTCCCATCGAAGGTGGTGTTCTCCTGTCACCAGCTGTAGCTGAATGGAATAGTGCTTGTTGCTGCCAGGCTAGTAGTGCGATGCTGCTATTGCCAACACTATGTTCTGCAAAAACAACAATTGATGGACAGAATGCAGAACAATGTCGTACAATCACCCCAGTACAGAGATCTGGGCCTAAATCCATCGTTTTTTTGCTCACCATGCCATTCCAGTTTGGACCCAGCCATATGCAAATCAGTCTTGACCCTGCGCCCAGGATGCTTGTTTCCGGTCCAGGGAAGACATGGCTTGGCAGTTCGGGCTGGACTGTTCCCATGAGGCACAGGGTCAGACTGATTTGCATATGGCCATGTCTGAACTGGGGTGGTGGAGTGAGCTAAAGAATGATGATGGATTAAACCCAGATCAGTTGACTGGGGGTGAGTGTTTGATTAGCTCAAACGCTCCGTCCATCATCCCCTTTGGGAACACTATGTTCTGAGCAGGCCAGTTCAGTGCGCATTTCTACATTAGATTCCCTCACGTTGAAGCCTTTTAGTTTCATTTGCACACATTATTTTCACAGTCCACCTTTGTATTCAATCTTGTCCTCTGAGAGGGCATACATATAGAGAGTGCTGGGCCCTATCAGAGGACCAGTAGAGCGGCACTACATTTTTCAGAGGCCACTACTTTCAAGTGCAGCTTGGCACTTGTTTCAAAGTAAACGAGCTAGCGCCTTGAGACCCTCGCGGGTATGTAGTGCGCTTTATAAGTGACATGATTGATTGATTGAGCTGCTGACAAAACAGGACCTTTTAAGCACTTATTGAGAGATTGTCATGCTTCGTAACACTTCCCTGACAATCTACAGTCACCTGCTTTTAACCCTGCCAAGGGAAGCCCTGATGAAAATATTTTTGGTTCCCCATAGGCAATTTTAAACCACTTCTTTCACTACACACACTATCATAGCCACACACACCAGCATGCCTCATCACGACTAAAAGAAAAGATCTCCGCCAAAGAGCCCTCTCGCGGGGCCTGTGGGGCTTTGCAGCGAAGGCCCAATGAGGAGCTAAGCCTGATGACAAAGCATGACACCCACATGGATGTATGAGGGCAACACTTTCCAATAAGGAAGATCCCCTCATTTCATATACATCCCAGCCAGACTTTAAAGGAACAACTACCCTCTTTTTGTGTAAAAAAACCGGAGCTTCATCATAGTTATCCACAAATGATTTTCCTGAGCATGCATCTCTTGATCTTGTCTATATGGATCACTAGGTTGACTTTACTCATAGTAGCATCGCTCTTTTTGACTGTCGGTATGTCATACTCAAAGGGTGCAGGCATTTAGATGATGCACTCAATTAGTGCCCATTGTGAAGACAGCAGCATCACGGCTTAGGCAGATGCATCAACTTCATTCTGAACAAGAAAGTCATTCAGAACTTTGTATTGTTCATACAGGCGTGAACGGATGTAAAGCCTGAAGTTCCAGTGCATCTGATCCTCCTGCATGAGGGAATGTTTAGGGGTCACTAGCTTGCTGAAGCATCATCAGCTCTCTCCGGTATTTAGGAGAATGTCTGAAATGAGTTAAAATCTTGTGACAGATCGCATTATGAGGTTCATGATTTGAGCAAAGCCGAGCATGCTGAAGTGTTTGCCATCCGCCAGGGCACTGATGACGGTGCTGGCATTGCCAGGGCAAACACCTGTAGGTCGAGGCCATTCATAAACTCTGTCATTCAATTCTTCCAGGATAGGGAACGTTGTGTGCACTTGCTCCTCGCTGTGAAATAGGGCGTGATCTACATCTGGAATTGCTGTATGATTGATGGATTGTGCAGTTTTCTTATCAGTGTATTTGACACCAAGTATAGTATTGTTCTGTACAGCTCTGTTGCCTTGATATTGGACAAATAGGTACTGCTCAGAACCTTCCACTTCGGAGGAATGGTCTTACAAATTCTATTAAACTCTTTTCTCCATAAAAGAAAATAGGTGAGTAAGCACCAATACTATGGCATGTTCACAATGTTTAAATGGGTTATAGAATATTTTTGTGCTTTGTTTCCATTCCAAATTATCATGGTGGTGACTGTACACACAGAGATGAGTTGTGAATAAGAAAGATGGCATGCTCTGGGCCAGGTTACCAAGCAAACTGTCAGGCACCTGCATATAAACACCAGCATATAGCAAAACGCAAAAAAAGTTTCCATACCTCTTTCTAATATCAGCATAACCATGCAGTCTGACAAAGTGAAATGAGTATAAAAGCTCAGTTATCAGTGAAAACACATCAGGACGCAGTAGTGCAAGCCCACCTGCCTACGTGAACCTTTCGGAAAACCTGTGGAATACAAACCCTATTGCCCTAAACAAAACAGGCAAAATACATTTGCAAGAGTTTGTATGAAACCCACAGCAGCCATCTTGAACACGTAGACTATAAAAGCTCAGTTCAAATGATACATCATTGTTTTCCAAAGTCTTCACTTTGTCGCTTTTGATGAGGTAATTGTTCTTGTTTTCACTCCTATTCGGAGCTCACCTTTTGGATTTTGGCAGCCATCTCCTGCAAAGGTTGCCTTAGATTTGACAGTTGGAATGTATTCTTTAATTTCCCAGAAACTGAATATGCACCCTAAAGCATCATAGGAAGTAATGTAACTGTACATCTGAACTTTCAGGGATTACCTGGACTCTGAAATTGCCACATAAAGTCACAACTACGCTCATGTGAAGTAGAACATTGCACTATTGAAGGTTCTTGGTAAGTCTTCTTGAGAAGACTTTTTTAAGGCTATATGTTGAGTAATAAGTATCACTTTAATTCAAGTATGATGTCGTTTGAAGCACCATTGAACTGAATTAAAGTTTGGCAAAGAGGGTACTCAGTCGCAGCGGGAATGGAGTACCCTCTCTCCCATATTATCACTTCAACTGCCTCATTTAGAGGTGGGCAGACCGAAAGTATATCGATGATGGAGCATACATTGGCGCTATCGCCGACATACTCCTTCGACAGGCTGACGAAGTTCAGACCATCGGAAACTTGCAACCCGACAGCCTGCCCTATTTAGAGTGGGTGGTTGGATTGCTTTTGTATGCTGTCCGTCACCACTCGGTAAAACCTTATGGTCAGGGACTACCGCTAATCCCCTCCCTGTCCTGCGCATTACCACCGTTAAAACAATTAAAGCAATTGGACATGAGAGGAGTTTTCTTTGGAAGGCGGGGTCTCGCGACCCCCGACCGTATTTATTAAAACATGAAAACAAATAAAAATTTGAAATAAACAATATTTACACAAGCATTTATATGCAGAAAATTAGACATTAGGTACAATCAATGTAGACAGGTATCAATGGCTAACCTTAACAAATGTCTAATACAGCGTGTTTCCTAACCGAATCTAACATCCTTATTACTTTTCTGCATATCCTAGTTTTGGGCTCTACGGCAAGGTCGCTAACCGGTGTCAAATCCTTATTAACCAGCTACGCCCTCACGTATGAGTGCGCATGCGCAGAGGGCCCGTTTACCGAGAGGGTACTTCCCCCTCCCGGTTACCCCGTACGCTCCATGAACTCCATTACCCAAAGGGGGGCCCTTGCACTCTGCGCCGTTTAATGACGTCATCGTGCACGTGCGGGGTGGCTAACCAGCCCAGAGAAGCGTGACTCCCCCTCCCCGCACCCATCCAACCAAGCGGATGTACCGCCCCTGGAGTTCTGGGAGAGACCACTCGCCCCTCCCCTGGGCGACCCCATTCCAGAATGGTGACGCCCCCTAAGGACCTTGAATTGACTGCTCACCGATCATGACCTTACCGCCTGACCAAGGACAATCAATAAATACGACAATTATGTTACCTGCAAACGGGAAAAAGGCCTAAGGACAAAGTTTACACAAAACCTTACTGTGCAACCATAGCTTGATACTTGAGCCTGTAAACGGGAAAAGGCCTAAGGAAAACCTACACCAACTCACAAACTAACAGTGAAAAACGACCTAAAATGATACGATCAACATACAAACGCAAAAATCTGCTTCAGGGGCTGGTGGGTGGGAAAGATTATTCGGCGCCTTTGCGGCGCGGGTGCAAGCCTGGGAGGCGCGGGAACAAGAGGGCGCCTCCCGCGCTCCCCGGCCTTTTAACCCCTCTGTGGCAGACCAGTTCCAACTGGTCCGCCCCTCTGGCTCCACTCCTTTGCCCCGGAAGCAATTAAATTGCTTCCGGGTCAAAGCAGGAGCCAGCACCAATCGGCGGTGGGCGCGCCCGCCGCGTTATCAAGACGCGGCGGAGCGGCACGCCCACCACCCGAGTGCAGGGGGGAGGAGGGCCGGCGCCCCGCCATACGTGTGGGGGCCGAGCGGCCCCTTTCCTTATGGTCAGGGACTACCGCCAATCCCCCTCCCTGTCCTGCGCATTACCACCGTTAAAACAATTAAAGCAATTGGACATGAGAGGAGTTTTCTTTGGAAGGCGGAGGTCTCGCGACCCCCGGCCGTATTTATTAAAACATGAAAACAAATTAAAATTTGAAATAAACAATATTTACACAAGCATTTATATGCAGAAAATTAGACATTAGGTACAATCAATGTAGACAGGTATCAATGGCTAACCTTAACAAATGTCTAATACAGCGTGTTTCCTAACCGAATCTAACATCCTTATTACTTTTCTGCATATCCTAGTTTTGGGCCTACGGCAAGGTCGCTAACCGGTGTCAAATCCTTATTAACCAGCTACGCCCTCACGTATGAGTGCGCATGCGCAGAGGGCCCGCTTACCGAGAGGTACTTCCCCCTCCCGGTTACCCCGTACGCTCCATGAACTCCATTACCCAAAGGGGGGCCCTTGCACTCTGCGCCGTTTAATGACGTCATCGTGCACGTGCGGGGTGGCTAACCAGCCCAGAGAAGCGTGACTCCCCTCCCCTCCCCCGCACCCATCCAACCAAGCGGATGTACCGCCCCTGGAGTTCTGGGAGAGACCACTCGCCCCTCCCCTGGGCGACCCCATTCCAGAATGGTGACGCCCCTAAGGACCTTGAATTGACTGCTCACCGATCATGACCTTACCGCCACAGGCCAGCATTGTTGACCGACTATCTGGCCCCCCTTTACCTCCTCTTCCGAAAGGTCATGCCTACTTAGAACCTCCCAGCCCTGCCAAAATGTTCTCCAGAAAAAGTTGGTTACCTGCCCCAGTCAGATGGACCCCGTCTTGCAAGAAGAACTGTTCCCCCAGATACACCCATGTGGTATATTCTGTAGTTGAGGTGACCGAAATAATTTCTCTATCTTGTTGTTGATCCTCTTTACCGAGTGATTCAACGCCCTGACCGAGTCCCCCTCCATTTGAGCCTGGGAATCATCTGAGACCACACTATGGTGCAGCCTTGGCATGTTTTAGCTAGCCAGTTTACTTCCGATATTATCTCCTCCATCAGGACCCTCCTGCCCAATTTCACCAGATCGTTGCCCCCAGGTGTAGGATAACTACTGCAGGCGGCGGGGTGTGTTTTTGAGCAACTCCGTAAAGAACCCCTAAACTGACTGAGGCATAGGCCCCCTACCATGAAAGGAAACTTCGAAACCTCCTTGTTCCGCCCTCTGTCTATAGCTACCTGAAAAGAAAACAGATTTAACGCGCCTTACAAATGAGTGACCAACGACCCATACCACTTTCGTCTCCTTCTTCCATTCCTATGACCGCCGAGCTGAAGGTACTTGCAGTTGGTGACCCGGCAACAGTTTCCGCCCTGCGTGACAGGCTCGAGAAACTGAAATAGAAGCAAACAACAAGACAGGCGTCAGCGTAACTTACTTGTCACCTCAGAGCATGTGCATCCGCACATAACGTTTGTAACAGTTGGAAGACCATCTCCCAATCCTTTTACGCTGCTCGCATGCAATCCTCTAGCAGTCGCCTCGGTGGCCGCACCTATCCTAAAGGAATGCGTCCCAAAATCCTTTGGATTGAAACCGGCCCTGTCCATTGCCATTGACAGTACTCGTTGGAATTGGAACCTGGTCAGTGGGGTACCGTCTGCATGCATTAACAATGTTCCCTCCTTCGCGCCCGCTCGCTGTTTGATCAAGGCTTCTACGTGGAACACTGGGCAGCAAGGATTATCCCGTGCCCGATGGAGTACCAGCCCGTCCCCCGGGCCTCCTGGTCAGTTTTTGATTTACGTATGGTAATCAACAGCACCTCACCCAATATTTTGGTGTGTTCCAGTCGAATACCCCCAGCATGTCCTGCTTGCTGCTAGCCACCAGTTCTCCCACCCGGAAAGCCCCATAGAAGGCCAAAGTAAAGGCGGCTCTGAACAAGAGTACTTCCCCATCCGAACTGCAGGTGTCCGACAAGGCGTTCAATAACGATGCCAGCCGGTCTAAACCTAACGGTTGCCTGGAATCTGCGGTGGTTGCTTGCAGGCGCCGCCACCCCTTTAGTGCCTTCCGCACGACGAAACTATTCGTGGGATCTCTGGCCCCCTGAGTTGTGCCATGAAAGACACGGCCGCCCTGTGTCTGCTAGCTGTCGCCGCTGAGCGCCCCTCCTTATGTAATGCATCTAGGTACATAGCGAAACTCTCCTCATGCTCCCATTTCTCTGCCCAGTCCCGTCCCAAAAGGAGCAATAAGACAAAACGCCCCTTCGTAAGCTGTCCTGGTCCTGGGCGCTAGGCTAGCTGCCACGAGGTTCTGTAGCTGGGGGCACCAATTTGCCAGAGTGTTGCTGGGAAGTGTGCAGGCTTCGCCTCTGCGGATGGTAGATGTTCCCTGAATACCTGCATCTTGAAGCGAGAGAGTGCATCGGCTGCATTATTCAACACCCCTGGGACATGTTTGGCCCTAAACTGTACATTGAGTTTCATGCAAACCAACACAATCTCCTTAAGTAGGCGGAGTATAAACTTACATCGTGCCGCCTGCTGGTTGATACATTCGACTACCGTCATGTTATCTGACCAGAAGATTACAGATCGATTACACAACTGATCAGGCCAAACTGTTAATGCCACCCATATTGGAAATAGCTCCAAGAAACCGATATTAGCTGTCAGGCCGCTCGCCTGCCACCAAACCGGCCACCGTTGGGCCACCCACTTGTTTCCCAGTATGGCACCAAAACCAACACTGCCTGCAGCATCCGTCCATAGACCTAATTCTGCAGACGTAGTAGGGGAACGCACCACACCACTCTGCCGTTGAAGCCCTCCAGAAATGCGATCCAAATGCGCATGTCCTGGCGGACCTCAGCCAGTAACCTAGTGTGATGGTGTTTCTCCCTGCAGGCCCGTCATGGCCTGCGAGATTGAGCGGGAGAAGGGGCGTGCCATGGGTATGACTCTTAATGCGAAATTCAGCTGTCCCACAATCTGTTGTAGCTGCTGGAGCGTCACTCTATCTTTGACCAAACCTTGCTGGAGAGCTGCCCTAAATTTCGTGATTTTGTCTTTAGGCAACCTGAAACAGCCCTCCACCGAGTCCAATTCTATGCCCAAGAATTCCAATGTGGTTGCCGGGCCCACCGTCTTTCCGGGTGCCAGCGGGACCCCAAAAGCCCGCATGAGCACGCAAAATTCCTGCAATGCCCACCCACACTCAGGTGAACCCGCCGACCCCAGAAAGAGGAAATCATCCAGGTAATGCATGACATGGCGATGCCCTGACGTTTGCCTAAAAGCCCATTCCAAAAATGAACTAAATTTCTCAAAGTAGGCGCATGAAACCGAACAACCCATGGGCATGCACATATCCATATAGAATTTGTTCTGAAAAGAGAAACCTAGCAGATGCTGATCTAGGGGATGCACTGGCAGTAGCCGAAAAGCCGATTCTATGTCCGACTTGGCCATCAAGGCTCCCGGTCCGAGAGCCCTCAACATCTCCACCGCTTGGTCAAAAGACGCATACTTAACACTACAAATGTCTTCATTTATGGCGTCGTTTAATGATGCGCCCCTGGGTGCCGATAGGTTATGAATGAGCCTGTACTCGCCCTCCTCCTTTTTGGGGACCACGCCGAGGGGCGAGCAAACAAAATCGGTACAGGGATGTCATTAAACGGCTCCGCTATCCTGCCCAGGCGCAGCTCTTTAGCTATTTTTGACGCCACCACATCTGGGTTGTGCTTCACTGAAAGTTGATTCCTACATTCCGGCGTTCCGGTATATCCCACCGCTGGGATCCTAAAGCCCTGACCAAAACCTTCCTGTAACATCGCCGCCGAGGCATGGTCGGAGTACCTGTTCAGCCAAGGAGTCATAGCCAGAATGTCAATGGGGAATGAGCTACCAAACGGCCTCCTCCCCTACTCCTGCTTTTTCCTTCCCCTGGTTCCCGAGGCATTACCTTTATTACGGCAGACTGTTTCTGGGTGGGAAGGATGGTTACATATGGAACATGCGTGCCTGAACTTGCAAGTGCCCTGTGTCCTGGTGCATGTACGCTTGTTAAAATCCCAGCACACCCCTTTTCGCCCACCATTGCTCCCCGTCTTAGTGGCTGTGCCACCCCCCTGGGGTGACCGAAAGGGCTGCTGGTGATTGGAGTGGTGGCTTTTGCTCCAGCTTGGCCCTGCACCCCCCGCCGTAAACTGGCCATACCATGAAATTGAATCCACTCTATCCCATGATAATGCGTGATCAAACTCCTTAGCCTTCCTGAAAGTAGTGTCGTACTCCTTCCACCCGTCCCCTCCATATCTCTCGCTGAAAGTTGTGATCCTACTCTGGTAACAAGCCATTTCGGCCTGCAAATTCGGGAAGCGCTCGGCTGTAATTGCCATAAACACAGAAAAGGCTCTAATCCAGTTGATCAATGTCTCCTCCACCCTGAATCTCGCCATTTCAAACCGCCATTCACTAGGCAACATCCAGTCTTTCTGTTTCCTAGCATACTCCATTTCCCTGTTATCGACTAGTAAGGAAAACATATTGACATATTTTCCCGCCCAGATCAAATCCTTCACTTCTTGTGTCACATGTTGAGCCAGATTTTCCCTCCTGGAGGGTATTGTCCCTTCCCCCAGCACCGGTAATGCCCCCTCCTTACCACTTTCTGTGGGTCGCGTTGGTTCACCAATCTTGTCCCTTCCAGCGTCGCTGCCCGAACCTGTTGCTTGTGGAGTAACGGGCGCACTTGGCCCCCCTCCACCCTGTGCAATCAAGATCTTTGCCACCATTTTCTGAGCCTCCGCTGAGGGGTCCTCTCCCACCTCCCTGGCACCCACTGAAGGAGGTAACATTCCACCTATCCCTAGCCAAGGTAGTACCGCCGCTATCTGCGCTGCCAGCTCTGGCGGTACCCGACCCACCACTGGGGGATGCTGTAACTGGCATGGGGATCCCGAGCCGGGTACCGGAATCGGCGCGGGTACCACCGGGACTACCGCGGGGACCACCTGAGGCACTATGTTTGGTACTGGCGCCGGAGAGGCCGGAGCCGGTGTCACCGGTAGATCTGCCGGGATTATGGGAGCGGGCACAGGAGTTACCGGCGGTCCGAGCACTTTCTCAGGGACCACCCCAGAAGGCCCCCTCCTCGTGTGGCTTGGGGACCCGACCGCTACCCTTCTTGGGCCTGACCCGCTTGGGCAACGCATCCAAATCCCCCTTGGCTGCGGGGGCACAATGATTCGCTTGGGTCTCCCGGATGGCCCAACCTGTTCGTCGAACCTTTGCCTGAGCTCTGCCACGCTCTTGCCTATCTGGTCAACCCTCCCCCATCTCCTGTCCATAGCTGTCATCTTGCGCATCATGCCCTCCAGCATATGCTCCATGCGGGAGCGCCTAGCCCCACGACCACTAGCCATCCCCGCGACAGGTATACCACCTGCACTTACCCCCTACACTGAAAGCCCTGCTGTGTCTCAGTGCCCACTATCACCTATCTGGTGTTTACCTGCTCGAGTTGGAGGCACACAGACTGGCCGTAAGCACCACACAACTGTGACCGCCACACACCAGCTAACCTGGGTGTGTTGGGCGACGCACTCTAGCCCGGCGGCCCAACAGAAGCAGTGAAATGCAGGCCTGCCTGTGTCCCGAATCGCGTTGTCCCCGCGCGCCGCTCCTTTGGTTCAGTCGCACTACCGAGGTCCTACGGTAAAAATTAGTTAGGGTATAGCACTGTCATCACTTTCAAACAAGGCCCTTCTTTTGTGTGCAACCGGGACCACCACACCTCCGTTAAATACCTTATACTCCCCAAAACAGTGCCACCACCCCTCACGTCCCCTGCCAAACACCACCCACAAATTATTATAATTTTTTTTTTTTTTTTTAAATTCGCAACACCGAAGTTATGGCCCTGGAACCCTTGCCTCCTCCTCAAAAATTCCCCCAATCCAGCTACTAATTAGCACAATATTGCTACCTGCAATTACTCATTAAAAATTCCTATCAGCCTCTGTGGTCTCCCATCCATGTGCTGCCCCTGCCTTCCTGCTTCGCCCCCTGTTACCGGCTGTGTCTTTTCAGCCCCTCCTCGTATACTCAGACTCTGTGCGGGCGGGTCAGCAGGGAGCACGATCCGCTCCTCGTTGCTCGCCTAGCCGACGGACCACTTCCTCTCCCTGCAATCTCCAGTATTCTCCTGCCCCACTGCGGCGCTCCGCGACCACGCACGCCTCTGCCGCTCGAAATGCGATCCCCCTCGCTGCTAGCCTGTAGAGGGGAAAACAAAAGATTATTCGGCGCCTTTGCGGCGCGGGTGCAAGCCTGGGGAGCGCGGGAACAAGAGGGCGCCTCCCGCGCTCCCCCGGCCTTTTAACCCCTCTGTGGCAGACCAGTTCCAACTGGTCCGCCCCTCTAGCTCCACTCCTTTGCCCGGAAGCAATTAAATTGCTTCCGGGTCAAGCAGGAGCCAGCACCAATCGGCGGTGGGCGCGCCCGCCGCGTCATCAAGACGCGGCGGAGCGGCACGCCCCACCACCGAGAGTGCAGGGGGGAGGAGGGGGGCCGGCACCCCGCCATACGTGCGGGGGGGCCGAGCGGCCCCCCCTTTCCTGGTGGTGAGGGACAGTAAAAAATAAAAATAATAACACCCACACTATGGGAAAAAACGCTCATGGTGTGGGGACTGTTAGTTTTATTTTTTTCCAAAACAAACTCCCAATTTGGGTGTTTGTTTTGGGAAAAAGTAAAACTTTGTGTAAGTTTGACAGATGGCGTCCTGTTTGATGGAGCCGTCCATCAAACTTTTACAACATTGACAGGAACTGCTTTGCTGGCGGTTCCTGCCAATGTTTAGAGTTGTCGGCTGGGGCGGACAGCTCTTAATATTTTAGGCAGATGCCCCTTGGGATGGCAGGGCAGTGCCCTCCGCCATCCGGACGGAGTATCCTCTGATCGCCATACTCTAAATCAGCCCCTATATTCTTTTTGGCTATGTATCCTTTTTTGATATGAATGTATAGGACCAAGCAATTACAGTATTTACATGATTTCTATATTACGTGTAGTATCAATCTCCTCTTCTTTTAAGGTATTATTAGAATGTATTATATAAGAAACATTGAACCAGTGACAGTAGAAAGTGTATACCCAGGTGTACAGAAACGTCATAATATAAATGACACGAGCCTCGTATAGTCAGGGCTACTGGAATTATGCGGCAAGGGAGCACCAAATAATGTGACAGGGTTGACTAAATTATGTGGCAAACAGGCACATTATACGGCATTATGTGGTACTTATTTGAGCTTACTATTTTACACATGGTAATACTGTCCATGCAAAGATTTCACCTCTTTAATACCAATTTAACAACTAAATACAGAAATAAGCAACTGAAAGATGATCAGTTTGCGCATGAACACATGTTGCCATGTTTTAGTAATGTTTGATCCGTTTGAGCTAGAAACAATTATTTCTTTGTTAAAATCTGCAGATTATGCAGTAGATGATGGCTTATGTGGCAAATTCATAATCAGGCAAAAAAACTGCAGCTGCAGAATCGCATAATTCCAGTAGCCCTTGCATATAGTCTCTATATAATCTACATAGTATTATATAATCTCTTATGTACATTTTCTTTATATAAACATCAGCCCCGGTAGCAAACGTCTATACCTGTACTAATCCTGTATATAGAGCGGTACAGATAACCAGACTATTGCATGTAAACCTGCCATGTATTTTGTGCTGATTGCACATATGCCGACAATATTATTTAAAAATGCCCAACATAGCCTAAGGGCTTCCTGTGTCATTTTGCGTTCAAAACAGTTGCTTATTTTTCAGTATAAATGATTATTCTTGTGTGACAATGTGAGGTAGATGTATTATTAGTTTTGATAATGAGCTTTTAGTTTCCATATTAATACATTTGTTTAATGTATTTTTTAACATTAGTATAGAGTGATTGAATGTGTAAAATGTTGAAATATTTCTCCTGGGTTTTCCTTTAATGTTATATCACTAATCACGATGACATTTTCTCACAATAGTTTTAAGAATCAATATTAAAGAATAAAATTGGGTTCTGATGGGGAGAAAGGAACATTTTTAACTCTGAAACACTGTCTTCTCAGAAACATAAATTGGCCTTGCAGGCTGCTGCGGGATGTCTGCCTTTAGCTTTTAGCAATGCAACAAATGCTATGTCGTTTGTCACATAAGGACGGCAGACCTTTTAGTGCTAAATATTATTAGCAAGAAAATATTAAAAAGAGAATTCTTCAAATGTAGTATGTTATCGGTTTTTATAATATGTACTCTCTGCACATTAGAATTGTCACATTTTTCAACGTAGCCACTGTAATAATTTTACATATGCTTTCTATTAGATTTGTTTCAAATAAAGCCTTATAAAACAATGATTATGATTTCTTGTGAGAAAGAGTGAAGGGAATGCCTTTAAACCCAGAGTCTCTGACAAATATTAATATTACATGCCTATCACAAACTTTCGTTGAGTTCAGTAAAGATTAATGAGACGACACATCAGTTGTCCTCACTTTTAATGGTAAGTTGGTACATCTGAGCTTGCCCTAGGTCCAAGGGAAATCAACCAGGTGTGGTGAGGATTGGTCTCCGACACACAAGATAGCCATACTGCATAGTGGGGTGGCTGAGGGGGAGGGGGGCGGTCCTTTTTTGGAGGCGAGCGCAAGGTAAGTTTTATTTGTTTTTAATTTTATTTTCCCTCGTTGTCGTCTGTCGACTCCCCCCCTGCTCTTACCAGCACTTGCCGTTACTCGGCGGCAAGCTCAGGGACCGCCCCGGGCGGCAAAAGCTCTAGCTATGCCACGAAGACTGCAGCTTACTAGGTTACCATCCAGATGGCGCTGTTTTCTTTTTCCAATCCCCTTCTTTCCAAGAAGGTGTATTGCACAAGCATGAAAGACCAGTGGTGACACTCCATTTACACGGATGTAACCAGTACTTAATTTGTAACAAAATAAGTGCCAGGGCCCTCGTCAGGAGGCCACTGCAAATTGCTCCACCCATTGCCCCTGACATTGCTGCCAATGACAGAACTTACACAACTACTAACCATAACCCTCATACAAGTGTAACAATTCAGACTATTACACCCCCCTGAAGCTATGAGAATGTCTTGAGTAGCAGGTATTTGTCATTTTTAATGTATATTGAATTAATAAACAACTGTTGTTGCACTCAATTCTAAATTAAACAGACAGTGCCACCATGTGGCAGACTGTCATAGGCGCCGGTGTTGACAATTAAGTGCCGGTGCCGAGCTCCAGAAACCACCGGCTCAAATTAAGCACTGTATGTGACACACTAGAGGCAAGGAGGCAGAGATTGATGATCTAACATCTGGGTAAAGAGGTGTGCCACTTTGTGCACTATCATCAAAATCTCCTTCATCAAGCGTAGGCAGTGTGAATTGAGAACCTCCAACTTAAAGCTTCTTCATTTGAGCTTTTCATATACATCTATGTTTTACTTTCAAGTGATTCCTCTGGACACTGTGATAAGTATTTGCTCAACTTCCCAGACACACTTCAGCCTGGCACATGGTGAAGTCTGCATCTGATCTTTCTGATGGTAGCAGGACATGCATAAAAAACGTAGTTGCTAAAGTGACTTCAATTTGCCACCACCAATATATTTTGCTAACTGACCTATGTCTTAATGGGTTGATTTGCAAAATAAGGAATTGTAGTGGGTGGCAGACTGACCTGCATAATGAATATTAATTAGGCAGGTCACAATTTGCAACCCACTACGATTGACCACAATCTCAGGGATGGTGGCATGCAATGGGTAGCAGACCACCATCAATGTGATTACTTTTCAAAATTCAAACTTTTTTTTAAGCAGCCTGTTTCGCTTAAAATAATTATTTTGAAAAACTTCAGTGAGAGTTGGCAGTAGATCACTACCTACTTCCCCTGGAGCTGCCACCCCAATTCTCACAGGGGAAGTGGGCCAAAGAGGACTGAATCACAGTTTGAATAGGATGCCAATAACGCACCCCTTCAAAATTGCGATTCATACCCATTTCTAAAGCCATTTTTGAAATTGTTTTCACCTACCCCTAAAATGAGATTAGTACATTCGAAATAAGTTTCTAGCAGTCGCAAACCCTCTAATTTTGTGACTTAGAGGATTTGCATTTGCAATCAGTAAATCAGACTCATAGTGATTATGTGGTGCAAGATTTAGTGGGATTAGAGGGGTCACAAAAGGAGGCAGACGTTTTTGTTGTTGACAACCAGACTTTCCTGAAACTTTTTTATGCTCTGTCTTCCTTAGTGCCCAATCCTGATCATCCTCATATAAGCAGAGGTTTGGAGAAGTTGAGGACCTTTTTCTTGGAGGAAAGGGGCAAGATTGACTGAGACTCAGCTACACAGCTTTATCAAACGCAAGCTTCTGCTCAGCTAGCATAGGTGTGATTCGTTTCCTCTTCTGTTTTCTGATTGTTTGCTGGGACTCTCTTTTGTCACCTATGATTGCTTTCACCACAGCAATGGGCTTTATTCTCAAGGGCCAATGACATTGGTACATTGGCTCATGCACTTCCACCTCCTTTCGGGCCATAAACACCATGCGGCATACTTCTCCCCAAAAATGTAGAGGGTGTGATCCATGTCCATACCACATTAGTGCTGGCTTTTTTGGGCGAGAATAGCAGCACTGGCCAATTCTCTGTATTTTCAGGGAACATGCTCAATTGAGCAAATACTTGTTAGGAGGGTTCAGGAACTTCAGGACCAATTAAGCAGCTTCTTCTCACCCAACTTGCAAAGTAAAACTCTGCAAGTTGCAATGCATATTAAAAATATGCATAATTTAGTTATATTACATAATTATTAATTCTATAGATTTCCATTAATAATACCCAAATTATTACTTATATATTTCCATTAATAACAAACATTGGTAAAACCAATAGGTCTGACTGACATTTTCAGTTATTTGCCAGACCTATGGGGTTTGCTTTGCTTTGTGTCTGCTTCTCGAATTCCAGATTTGGTGGCTCTACATAACTCAATATAAGTCATATGTTTATCTAAGCTAGTGTAAAACGTGCTCTAACACATACAATACTTCCCTTATGTATGCAACACTCAGTAAGTGGCCCTGAAATCAGAAACATCTTGGGCTAGGCTTTGCTGGAGAGGTTGGTGTATGGTAGTATTGCAATTATGTGGGTCCAGTGCGATATTGGTGGTAGTAGAGCACTTTTCAAGGGGGCAATGTGGTATTCTGAAGTGGTAGTGCTATTGTGCTTTATAGGTGTGTAGGGGCAAATAATATATTGTTGAGAGGGGTCAATACAGTTGTGTAGTGATGACAGGTGGTGGAGAGTATTCTGTTTAGACTTTGAAACTTTGCAAGAGAGGAAAACCACCAGCACAGCTACTCTATTTTAAAAAGCATTGACAAAGCCAATAGGTCTCTCCTTTTGACGTTGCTAGTACTTTTTCCCACTGCTATTCAAGATCGAAAACAACAAATAAAATTGGTTATTGCCAGTACTGCACAGAAACACCAAAAGAAATCCCAGAGCAATGATGTGACACGTGCATGCATCCTCATGCAAAAAGAACAATTGATGGACAGAATGTGGAACAATGTCAAACATTCACCCCAGTACAGAGATCTGGGTCTAAATTCATAGTGTTTTTGCTAACGATGCCATTCCAGTTTAAACCCAGCCATATGCAAATCAGTATTGACCCTGACCCCAATGGAACAGCCAAGCCCGAACTGGCAGGCCAGGTCCTCCCTGGACCAGAAACAAGCATCCTGAGACCAGTTTCAGGGTTTCACCCCTCATCAGCCAGGCTAGCTTGACTCCAGTGGCATGGAGAGCATGGGACCACGTCTGGGCATACTCGTCCCACTCAGGGTAAGAAATGCAAAAAGAACAATTGATTGACAGAATGTTGAACCATGTCAAACATTCACCCCAGTACAGAGATCTAGGCCTAAATCCATCGTTTTGTTGCTCCACATGCCATTCCAGTTTAAACCCGGCCATATGCAAATCTGTCTTGACCCTGCTCCTCATGGGAACAGTCCAGCCCATGTATGACACTGCAACTGCCCCAGCATGATGATGTATAAGCGCGTATGCATCAACATGCATGCACATACATATGTTCTTCCATGATAACCACTTTGGTTTATATTTTATTTTCTGTCCCAAGATGGTGGAAGCTATTAGTGTTTACTTAAGACAACAAAAATTTCCCTTGTGTGCCGTGTATTAATCAGTACAATAAGAAGTATACACTGAACCAAGTCCACTCAACCGAGGTGAAACATGAATGATTGATCTCTAATGTTTATCGTCTATTATAGACAAATTTATTTCATTTTTGCAAAAATTATCTTTCATAATTTTTTTTTATACAATTAAAAATTCATAAATGTACATAAAAATACAATCAATTAGGTTATCTAAACAAACAATTCCTAATATCTAAATCTAAGCATATTGTCAAAACATATTTTTGCATAAGGTCCACTTATATACAGATCAAATACTTTACATAGAACCAACTATTTCAAAACTTTCCAAATCCATTATAACGAAATCCATTGCATAATCATTGAATAAATGTCGACGCAGCGTTTTGGCGGATCATTTATTATATCTCCACCTTCTTCAGGACTTATTCAATCTAAACAGATGTTTCTTAAAATTTGTTAAAAACAGACACGAGATCTAGAAATAAAAGAGATAAAAACACCATTATAGACATCTCCTAAATATTTCTTTGGTTGGTTCAGTGCAAACTCTCAAAGATGTGGACAATCCATGATATAAACTATCTGTCAAATTGGACTTTTCACAATTTTGACAAGTTGGTCAGGTTATGTCGTATCATTTGACCTTAGGAAAACCATGACCAGTATGTATATTTGTAGTAATTAAATTAATTAAAATAATTAAAATAGACAGGGGAACTCACCCATAAAAATCTGGAGCAAAGACACTTCCGAATCATGTACACACTTCGTATTACGGTGCACATATATTCAAGGATATTCTGTTTAATATATATCCCTTATGATCATATTCTCCTGTGGATAATTGCAAAATTGTGTACAACCATTATTTATGTTATCCTACAGTTGTCATCATGGTTATGAAACGCCGATTCATATAACTTACTTTTAAAAGGGCGACACGATTTCACAATCTCTGCAGGGCCCTCCGCGGCTTGTCCTTTTATTTTAAAAGCTTAAAAAGTTTTATACCTATAGAAAACCCCATATGGAATAATATTATTATTCTGGTCTGCTATTGTGAATTGTAAGAGTTATGCTGATATTTGCACTTACCCTCATATGATCTGTTATTTCCCAAATGGTTTGGAGCACAGGTGGTATTTATTCAAATCCTTCGTTTCACACCTTGCTATATAAAGCAAGATTGCTGTTGTTTAATCAGATCGCAGGTACCTACATTAAATACATAAATATATATATATATTTTTTGTATGATAATTAGATATATTTTTTTGCCTATCCTGTTATCCTTGCCAGTAAGACGCCTCCACGCTAGTGACATTGTATATTCCATTTTTCCGCTCGATGCTACACTGGTGCCAAACGCCTGTATGTGCGCTGTAAGACTTTTAGTAATTCAAATAACTTCTCAAACTATGTCTGTACGTGCGCCGTAGGACTTTTAATAATTCAAACAACCTCTAAAATTATGATGCAGGTTACGACCCTAATTATAGACAAGGTAAAAAACATTACGTAGCTAGATTTTATTAGGTCGGTATTTATCCTCTACGGGATGTAAATAGTTACCTTTTTTCTTTGATTATTTAGCTTACATCCCTCTCTAACCATATGGACCTTTTTAGTGGGAAATCACAGTGATAACATTTCTTGTAATAAAATCCCAGTGTATGCTCCTCCATATATTTAGTTAGAAAACATTCGGCATTTTCCTGGTGCTAGAGGTTCATACTTTCCTTATAGCACAAATATTAGCTTACCTCTTCGGACCGGCAGCGTGTCAGTTTTTCAGTTCCCTCTGTTACTTCGATATTCAAACCATGGGTTTAAATACCCTTCCGGTTCAACAAACGTATGCGTACTTACGTGGCGGCCATGATTAAGTCAGGCCCACCGAATCGCTTAGGGATTCTCAGCTCGTGCCAGTTGTTGTTTCTGGCACATGTATTCTGCCATTTTAAGACTATTCCTCTTTGTTATTATTTGCTATATATTTTTTACCTATAGGCATAAAACCTCAATATTTTTCAACATCTATACATTTTATTAATTAATAACACCAGAGATTCCTTGTCTGCAGCTTTCTGCAATCAAATGATAAAACTAGAATTAAACTAAAATAAAGTGAAACTCAATAAAAAATATCTATGATGAAGTTTCTCATAGCTGATCCTTAATCTCATTTTACGTTAATGGTCCTGCTAAATTAATCTTAACCTACCAGTCTTTCCCATTCATCTCTGTTGTTTAATCCCTGATTGTATGTATTGAATTTTGACATGAAAAACTGTTCTCTTTGTTTTCTTTTCTTGCCTACATTCTTATCCTTATGGATCCTTTCACTCTCTCTAAAATTAACCATTTAATATCCTTTTCATTATGTTTATTTTCCAGCCAGTGCTCTACCAGGGGGGCATTTCTTTTTTCTGTCCTTATAGCTGATCTGTGCTCGTTCAGCCTGATCCTCATCTCTCTACCTGTTTCCCCTACGTAACCTTTCAGACAAGGACAAATAATAAGATAAATGACGTTCTTAGTTTTGCAATTTACTAGTTCATGTATCCAATGTCTCACACCATTTGGCTCCACTTTGTGTTCTTTAATTATGGAGTTACAGTTGGTACAGGAACCACATGGGAAATTGCCCATCACTTTTGAGCCATCCATAACATTACCTTGATGTTTTTCTTTTTGTTCCTTCTATGTTTTGACCAAATGGTTACGGACCGTTTTATTTCTCCTATAAGCAAAGACTGGTTTTTTAAGGGGTGCTTTTCCTGGAGTATTTAGAAGAAACCAGTTCCTATTTATAAGATTTTTTATCTTATTACTCATGCTGTTAAAGTTAGTGACCAACACGATACCTTTTTCTATGCTATTGGTCTTAGCTTTTTCCTCAAAAAGACTTTCACGATTATAGTATTTCGCTCTCTTATATGAGTGTCTAATTAGTCTTTTAGGATAACCTCGTGCCATTAACTTATCTTGTTGTATTTTGGCATGAGTTTCATAATCCTGCATATCAGTACAATTTTGACGGATACGAAGAAATTGACTAAACGGAATACTGTCTTTTTGACAGTTGGAATGATTACTTGTGTGGTGTAGCAATGCATTTCTATCTGAGGGTTTAGTGTACAATTCAACGTATAATGCACCATTTCTTTCTTTGATTGTTATATCTAAAAAATCTTACAACTTGGTTGGTAGTAATGGTTCCCAATCAATGAGAAAAACCGCACAATCAAGAAGATGAAACAAGTATAACACCTTACAATGTACTAAAGTGTGAACAAATATTTTTTAGCTTGCTAATTGTTTTTGGGGTGCTAGCTTGGCTCAATTGCACCTACTACCGAAAGATGCTAATTACACAAGTGAAAACAAATGTGTATAAACCTAAAACCATAGAGCACTATGAGCACACCCTTCGATGTTAGCATATTGGCAGATTTCATGCTGGATATATGAAGTAAAAGAATAAAATCATCGAAATGAAGAACTTTTGACTTTTGTGGACTCTGTATGCTGTCGGATTGTTATAATTAAACATCAGTTGCTGAGGAAGTATACATGTGATATTGGACAATAATAATCATTTGACTTATCCAGTACTCTAATGGATTGTTAACATCGAAGGGTGTGCTCATAGTGCTCTATGGTTTTATATCTAAAAAACCAACTGAAATTTGGCTCATACTGGAGGTAAATTTAAAATTTATGTCTCCACAATTCAACCACTCAATGAAAGTCATCAGGGCTTCTTTCTCTCCTTCCCAAATGAAGAAAACACCGTCAATAAATCTTGACCAGTTCTTGACATTTTCAAAATATGGGTATATCTCATTGTAAATATGCTTTCTCTCAAACATGCCCACGTAGAGACAGGCTAGACTGGGAGCACAGGTCGCTCCCATGCTAGTCCCTTTTATCTGGCAATAGAAACTTTCACCAAATAGAAAGATATTATTCATCAAGATTATTTCTGTAGAAATAATCTTGAATAATAAGCAAATGAGGTTGTTAACCAACGATAAACAATAAGCTGACCAAAGCCCATGGCAAGTATTGGCACTGTCCACAATATATCAATTTACAAAAGAAACCTAAAGATGCCTGTACGTAAGACCTAAAAAATGTGCAAATATATCACAACTGCACAGTCCTACATTGTAAAATGTGCTGCCTAATTACATCCATTGAATACTCGACACTGTACAAATCTTAGAAATGTAACTTATACAAAAGCAAAATGCAACTGCTTGGCCACCCCGAAAATTTGAAAAAAGGTTTTAAAAAAAGACTGCGACAGTAGGGATGGAGTAGAAACAGAGGAGTGGGTGGGGGAGAAAGTAACAGGGGGGGGGAGCAACAAGAAGTAGTTCGGGCAGGGGAGAAACAGAGAATCTTGAGGCACGTAGGAAATAAACAGAAAAGTAAAATGGGCTCTACCTTTATTGAGGATTTCATGGCCATTGATTTTCAGCTTATTAACAACTTAATAACAATGATCCGACCCATGAAGCTGGCTATTTACTGGATCCTATATTGTCAAACTTAAAATCTTTGAGAGCTGACCAGGCATTACTCCTATCTGGTTAAACCACTTAGCAGTCCTTTTTCCCTTCTTACTCCAGGTGTCTCTCGCTCAGGGATAACCCACCCCGGCTTTATTGGTAGGAGCTGGTCAACGCTTAAGGCGACTGCCCTGAATTTGATGTTGAAGGACAACTTCCCGAAACTGGCCAACTCGGTGAATTCCGATGCAGCAATTATTGACGGGTGGATTAGGGATGCACGTGACTCCCGGATCTCTGCCATGGTGAATAAACATCATAGAATCCTCCCACTGGCCCCCTGGTTCAGTGACACTTTACGTGAACAAAAACAAATTGTATAGCAGTTGAAAGAACCTGGTGTAAATCCTGTTGGGCATTAGACAAAGTCAATTAAAAGCTGACATTAAAAGAGTATCATAAAAAAATGTAGAGCTGCTAGAGCATCTTTCTTTTTGGATAAAGTTAACGTGGCCTAAAGCTGCTCAAAAACTCTTTTCGGAGTTGTAAAACACTCTCTTATCTCATAAATATAACTCAGGCTGTTCCTCTCCCACAACCTCGCTATGAGGAGTTAGCCACCTTCTTTATAAAAAAAAGTGGCTGGTATTCAGGCTTCTTTCTCTCCCACATCAGAATATGCCCCTCAACAGGATGGCCCGGTAGAGCCATGTGTACTGAGTTCCTTTCAGCTCATGGACCAGCAAACATTTTTTTTTCTCTTGTCCACCATTAAGTCAGGCTCACCCCTCGATCCTTGTCCTCCATCTGTGTTCTGTAAATTGGAATCACAATCGCTGGATTTACTCCCCCAGTTCTTAAATACCTCCCTCTCTGAATGCCTGGTTCCAAAGACATGGAAACATGCAATGGTCAAGCCCCTATTAAAGAAGCTCAATTTAGATGCCTACACCTGATCAAATTATAGGCCGATTTCTCTACAGTCCACTGTATTTAATGTGCTAGAAAAGCATGTGAACAAACAGCTTACTTTGTTCACAGAGTCTAATGGCCTGCTCCACCACTCTCAATCAGGTTTTAGAGCAGGGCTCAGTACAGAGCCAGCTCTCCTAGCAGTTACAGACTATCTTAGTCACCAACTGGAACTGGATAACAGTGACACTGCAGCACTAATTCTTTTGGACCTCAGTGCAGCCTTTAATACGGTGAATCACATCACACTGCTTCAGAGACTAGAGGCCATGGGCGTGCAGGTCTATTCTCACCAGCATTGCTCCAAACCATACCTGCTACCATTTGGTTTCCCTCAAGGTTCCACTTTAAGTCCTACCTTGTTCAACCTCTATGTAAGACACCGTGGAAAAGTGTGGCCTTACCATCTTGTCATATGCTGATCATACTCAGATTGTTGTGTACTTGTCCCCTCAAGAAAATAACAGCACAGAGGCCTTGAACAGCTCTCCTATACAAGTCTTTTCATGGATAAATGCCAACTCCCTTAAGTTAAATAGGGACAAGACAGAGGTGATGCTGGTGGTCAACCGTCCTCATCTCTGCGGATCCCATCTATGGCCAGAGGTGATGGGCACTATTCCAAACCCTGTCCCTGTGGTCAAGAACTTGGAAGTTTGGTTGGATAACAAATTATCCATGAGTCACCAAATCATGAAGGTGGCTGCCACTTATTTTGGCATCCTAAGCTGGCGTAAGAAAAGTTTGGGCTGTCTTCCCAGCTGTGCCCAGAGAACGGTCATTCAAGACTCAGTTATTTCCAAATTAGATCATGGAAACATTCTCTGTCAAGAAGAGCTTACTCAGACAGCTGCAGATTGTGCAAAACAGAGCAGCTAGACCTTTACTCCATCCCCCAAAGTTCTCTTGAACTGCCAATCTACTCCTGGAACTTCACTGGCTCCCTATAGAGCGCCATGTCCAATTCAAAGAACTGTGTTATGTTCATAAATGTCTATCTAAATTCGGCCCTACCTTTATTAGGTCTCTGGTGTCATTTTATTCACATAGTCAATCCTTGCGGTCAGGTAATCTTGACCTTTCTTTGGTTCTCAGAATCAAGAGATCCTGGCAAGGAGGCCAAGCCTTCTATTTTTTAGGCCCAAAGCTATGGAATTCCCTCCCCCCGGATCTGAGGGCATGTCGCTCCGTTCTGACTCTCTGGAAGAGGTTAAAACCCTGACTGTTCTAAAGCTCTTGGAATAGGAACCATCTTCCTAATGTGTACCCAGATCTATTTTGGTAGCATAGCGCAGGGAAACCCTGCTCGGGTAGCTATGCGGTGTATAAATCCGATTTACATAACATGGCCAGGGGGAAGATACCTGGGTTAGATGCACTGCCCGCTCAATTCTACCTGCACTTTTCTGGTCTCCTAACCTCTTGAATGGTTAAAGTCTATTTGGAGGCACTGCAGAGAGGGGAGCTGCCAGAGTCAGTGCGAGAAGCATCAGTGGTACAGCTTACCAAGCCTGGAAAATCCACAGACTCGATGCGCTCTTATTGCCCCCAGCTCAATGATAAACCTTGATTTTAAAATACTTAGCAAGGCTCTGGCGATGAGGCTGTACCAATATTTGTTCCTCCTGATACATAAAGATCAGAATGAGTTTATCCCTACAGACAACACATCACATAACCTGCAGAGACTAAACAGAGTCCTAATTGAGACGGATACAAAGACCTACCCGGGAGAGATGGTGGC
Source organism: Calotriton arnoldi (assembly GCA_963921515.1). Lineage (NCBI taxonomy): Eukaryota > Metazoa > Chordata > Amphibia > Caudata > Salamandridae > Calotriton > Calotriton arnoldi. Next base: position 3,959,011 of record CAWUFW010000533.1, read on the forward strand.
ATCTGTAGACCTAGAGAAAGCCTTCAATACCATGAGTTGGAGGTTTCTTAGGGCCACTATGGCTCACATGGGACTGGGAGCTAAGTGGACCCGCTGGATCGAGGTGCTATACATCAACCCAGTAGCTCAGGTTAAAATGGGCAATCTTATTTCTCCTCAATACTGTATTTTTCATGGCACCAGGCAGGGTTGTCTCCTCTACTCACTGCTCTTTGCCATAGCAATTGAACCTCTGGCCACAGTGATTAGAGCATAGGGGTGAACAGAGGTATCCCATTGTGGGGTGGGACCCATGTCATATCGCTCTACATAGATGGCATTCTGTTTTATGTTAGAACTGGGGATCGTGACTTAAAATTGGTGCAACAGCTCCTAGAGGAGTTTGGTGCAGTATCTGGACTTAGAACAATCAATTGCAAGATATGTGATTTCCCAGTAGCCCCAGAAAGTCATGGAATCTAAGTGTTTTCATGGATTTCAGAGCAGTGTTCAGGGTGCTGAAGGGCTCTGTGCCATTCTGGAAGACCCTCAAGGTGCTAATCATCGCAAGGGTCACTCTTACAAAGATGATTGTTCTTCCCAGACTTTTATACTATTTTGTAAATTTACCAACCTGGGTCCTGGCTGGGTGGTTCCGTCCGCTGAATTCCCTGATCCGAGAACTAGTCTGGGACATGGAGAGACAGAATTGCCCTGGACACGCTTAACAACCCAATCACTGCAGGTGGCTTGGGTGTACCTGGCTATAAAGCGTACTACCAAGTAGTAAAAATTCAGTGGTTGGCTTGGTGGCTAGAAAGTGTAGGTACAAATGAAATGGGAGAGGTAGGAAAGGAACCAAACCAGGGAGCCTTGATTTCCCTCTTACTGAGAAACTCTACCAAGTCCGAGAAGGTACCCATACTACTGTTGATTGCCCAAACATGTTGGAGAAGGTGCATCAAACTAAATATAGCTCACCCCCTTTACTCCCCACCATTGCCCCGATAAGCCTTCCACATGGGGAGCCCACATTGTTCTTTAAAGTGAATACACACCACCTTGAGAGTTGTTGCCTTGATGATCAGCAACACTTGCTGCCTGCCAACAAAAGATAAAACACAGACACACAAGAAGGTACTGTGCACCCAAATGGTGGGGGAAGATTAGGAAACGAAAAATACCAGACAGCCAGAAAGTACAGGGGGGAGAAAGAGGATATGCATGTTTGCATGGCTAAGTCTGGGTTGGCCACCACACTCTCAGTTTCCCATACAGCCCCAGGGAAAATTAATCCCAAGAGTATAATTGATCTAGCACAGAGAAACCCTACAGGAACTGTCCCACCAGAACTGATGTTTAGGCATTGAGAAACATATCATGGCTTTTGTTCTCTGATGTTAAATAAAGTTTTGTTTCTCTGTGTAGAATAACATATTTTCTTTGTTTTTTAAACTAAAAGTACTAGCTGGACCATTATTTATTTTTTGGTTATTAAATGTTCTGTGGCGTTCTGAGAATCTAACCCCACCCCACCTCCCTGAATAAGCCTTGGACTGCTTAACTTCGCTACCCTGAAGGTTAGTTGCTAATGGAGTGTACTTGGTGTTCAATTTTGGGTCCAATAGTAGGGTTAAGTCCCCAGACACCAGTAATAAACAGCACTGATGACATAATCTGAACGCAGACACACCTGATTGCCCGAGCACTCCTGAACAATTTCCCACAATGATTCTCTGTGTTACAGTAGTACAGTGTTACTGTAACAGTTATATAGTGGGTTAAAGTAGACATAGCCTGTACCATGTATGTCCATTGTATTCTTAGTGTTGCTCTATTGATTCAAGTATTTTCGATTGGTTGACTTTCATTTACATTTTATGTATCTAAGGCGTTATTAAAGAGCTACTCCTTTGTATCTAAAATACCAATTGTCTGTCTGTAGTCTAGCTATAATAATTTTGATATAGTCTCACCCTTCGAGTCACCCTCTTTGAGCTAGTCCTTGACTTCTCGACCAAGCTACCATGCAGAGTCAAAGAAGGCTTGGGGGAGCCAACCTGTCATCTCATACCAAATGTCATGATTAATAGAGAACATACGCAATTTCATCTTTGACATTGCTAGTTTGCCTATGTGACTACAGGATTTCGGGAAAAACCTGACAACAAAAAATATTTAACTAATTTACCCACAAATTATATAGGGAATGTTCGAAATTTGTGTAATTTGCTTTTGTGTAAGTACACAAAATATCAGCACAAATATGCAAAATTATGTGTAATTCCATGAAAAGCAAATCCATCATTTGGCGCTATATTTGAAAAGGAAATGCATAAATGCTTCAATTTTGGATACTAGGACAAATTTTGTGCTAATAGTGCAAAAAAAAAGAATAATAACGCGAACAACAGCTGCTATGTTCTGTTGTTCCTGTGCATTCGCAATTTACTTTTATTTTGAATGGTATATTTGCCATCAACTTTTACAGCGAATGGTGCAGAATTACTCAAAGTGGTATAATGGCATCATTTCAGGAATTTCGAATAAGAAGCATAATATGAATTTCCCAAAATTACCTGTATTGCAACAGTCTAATTAAAATTTTTGCCCAAGCTTTAAGTTACCCCACCTGAGTTACTGCAGAGAGCGAGCATGTCTGGAAATGATGAATAGAATACTTCCTCACATTGTTCTACAGAATAATGCCTGGCTGCCTGCATGCGTATTTGGAAGTATTGTTTCCATCTTAGCTCTGACTTTAACAGCTGCCCCTAGCACTGCTCCCCTGAACTAATATTGTTGTGAGGCGGTAAGAGTCTGCTTTCTGAGAGGTGCTGGTTTACTTGGGCTGAAGTTACTGTTGGGAGGAGAATGTGCCTTGCATGGTAAACATGCACTGAGTGACCCTACTGAATGTGAAGCTGGTACCCTGATTTTTTTTGGCCCAGTTGAAATCCTAATCTAGCCTGTAAACTGAGGCCTAAAACTGTGGCTGCTGCCAGTATTCACTTTATTTGATACGCTCCACACTGCCACAGTTTTGAGCTGATTGGTGTCTTAAGCAGTTGAAGAGCAGAAGCAGCGCTGCTATACCATGTTAGACAGTGGTTTCCTGTCACATAAACACTAAAGGCATGCACTGCTTTTGGCTGGAGATACAGCAGCATTTGTTGATGTTTTTTAGTAAATTAATTAAAAATACTGAGATAACGTAACACCACAATTAAAAATAACATGGCACGCCACAACAAAACAGTAAAGACAATGCAACAGCAGCATTGCAGTATAGAAAAAGCAAAAAAATTGCAAGGATGCAGCACAAAAGCACTGTAGCACCAAAAACAACAGATTACATCAACACCACAACAACTACCACACAAGTGTACATAAACATACTTGTCACACATTACCATCTCAAGAATCGTATTCTCATAAGTAAGGCTCCCAGTTTTCGGTTTTTACTGAACTTTACAGTCAAATACAGACAGAAAACAATGTCTTGACATGAAATTGTGTCACTCAAAAAGATTTTGTGCTCTGGCCCCAAATGTGTTTGTAGAAAACAAAATACAATCTCAAACATTTTAAGAGTCATGCCTCCTTGTGATACCTAAAGACGGAAGAAGGAAGCAGTACCTTCTAGGCTGTAACAAAAAGGTCTGACCCCTAAGGCGGTCACCTCCAGAAGGTGCCTTGAGGCAGTAACTATCTAGGACCACCTCTGCGTGATGTTAAAATTACAAGGGCCAAAATAATCGCCTTTTGCTCAATGAATGGGGAGCGCTCTAGCACCAAAATAATACGATACATGGAGTGCCAAGGATCCGTGAACCATGCCTGCTGTCTCTAATAAAGTTTGTAATAAAAGAGGATTCTCTAAAAGGTCATATCCGAACACATTTCTGTTTTCAAGAACATTACCGGGAAGTGGATTGAGACTACCATTTTCATGTCTAAAACTAAATGAACTGGGAAAAGAGAATAAGAAAAACTGTTTTTTTACTGCACAGATAATGTAAAACATTTCTAATAGGCAAATGAGGGCACATAGGCTTTTAAATATTTATATTTAAGAACTGAACAATTTAGACGCTGTGGTTTTGGAGGATGGGGAAGCTAAAATCACACAGAAGATACATATTGAAAGAGCCCTCGCCTCGGAATGAATACACTTTGCACACAAAGTCTTTGCTGTTATTTCCATTAACATTGCTCTCTGAAAAATAACAAATGTCTGGCAGGTAGGAACAAAATGGCCACAGTTCAAACATAAGCAGGCTTACTTATCAACAATATTTAAAGGGACGAGTTAATCTGTCAACAGGCATCAGAGAGTAACTCAGTGGTGGCCGCTATTTACCGGGGTGGCGGGGCAGGGGGGAGGAGGATGAGGGGAGGGGGTTGTAAACTAAAATAATAATAATAATTTAAAAAAACACTTACCTTCAGGCTGCCCACCTGGCCGGCCGCCGCTTCTCAGTCCGCTCGCCGCTGCCGCCTCTCGCTCCTGGGAACCAGGAAGCACCCAGGCTCCGGACTCCTGCAAAGCACCATTGTGATTGGTCTGAGGGCCGTAGTTCGGCACTCAGACGGGGAATGGGGGCCTGGCCATGTTCTGCACCCATGCTGTAATACAGCCTGGATGCAGAACATGCAAAGTGTGCATGACTGTTATGGTCGGCCCGAGAGGGCCGGCCAAACAGTTATGCGCACTTGAGAGTGAAGCAACCACTCCTCCTCCTGGCGCCTGTCCTGGCAGTCCAGCACCACCCACACCAGGAAACGGAAAACGAAAATGATAATAACGCAGGTTATTATCATTTTAGTTTTGTTTTAATTACTGCTGGCAGAGCAGTGGGGCGACGCTCCTCCGCCTTAGTGGAGGAGCCTTCCCTGGAGTAAATGAGGTTCCAGCAGCTATTTCTGAGGCGAATCTTGGATCACCCACCCAGTGAAATTTGCTGAATTTGTCCTGGTGTAATTTTCTGGCATCTGGACACAATTCAGCAAGGTCTGCACACACACATCTTGTCTGCAACTGGTGAGGGGGCTTTCTTATTTCCACTTCCAGCTTCCCCAACACAAAGGCCACGTTACTTTAAAGGGCCATCAGCTCTTCATATGTTTAAGAATCATCCTGGCTGGGAGCCATCTGGAGCCTTACACCAAAATGGCACTGCAAATGGAAGGAACCAAAGGCACACAACTTATCACTTCACAAGTACTTAAGAAAAACTATGATTTGGAGGCAAGTTTTTGATTTGTTCAACTCCTCTACGTAAGAAATGTTCACACATGGTAAGAAGGGCAGTGTATGAGTAATTACACAAATAATGATTTAAATGACACTTGCTATTTCTTTTTTACTTAAATCTTTTATAGTGCTAAGCATCCCAGTGTAGAGTATCAAAGTGGTTTATATCACACATAAAGATACAATAAATCATACACATGTGCAAATCAATGTACAAGAAATGTTACATAAGACAAGGAGGGTTATACGATATAAGAGTCACGTATCTTCCATTCTTACAGGCATTATAATTTAAGAGTGACTAGTCAGGAGAAACACAAAGCCGGGATTTAAAATGCAACACACTGATTGGGGTTCTCTGTACTAACAATATTTTATTTCTACCAAAAGGAACACTTCTTTCCTAAATTAAAATAAGAACAGATTGAGAAAAAAACCAATAAGAATTTAAACCCATGACTTGCAGTTTGCATGCAGCTCCTTGATGCTGGTTCATAGCTCACTGTGTTATATTAGCAGGGTTGCAGTCTATGAACTGGAAGTAACAAAAGCATCTCTGTGTCAAAAGAGGTAACCCACTTACCCATCTACTTGAAATTCACATCTGTGATCTTCATGTTATACCATGTGCTTTGCAGCAGCTCATTAATCATCTATGCTACTTTAGAAGCCAAAACTGTCACTAGACAAAACACAGATCTCTCAAGCAAGAGCATTAACTGACCAGTGGTATTTTACCATTATTATTATCTCCTGAAATTTGATGGAGTCACAAAAAATCTCTGCAGCAGATCCCTTAACCCATAAGATATTTTAAAATGCAGTCTCTTTGTAACCAATTTAGTATGCTAGATCAGATATATGGTCACATTGTTGCCACTTTCTTTGCCACAGATTTTTTAAAATAAGTGTATAAGTTAACTGTCAGACTCTGCTTTTCATGACTCCGCTTCTCATGACTCCGAGCCCTTTTTCCACTGCCAAACTTTAATTCCCAATTTATGGGCTCCTGGTGTTAATTTTTGCCAGTTCCAGCATTGCTTATCACACATTACCAATCTCCAAAGTCCTGTTTTTATAATACGATGGTGAACATTTTTTAAATCAAGCACTGCCTTACCTTCCCACCTAGGACAGGAAATAGTACCAGTGAAAATGTTTTGTTATCATGCCAATAATGTTTTGCAGCTGACAGAATGACTGAAACTTTGTTGGAAATGCCACACATTATTAAACATGATAGAAGATTACATTGTGAAAGAATACGAAGAGCACTAATATCTTCAAGAGCACATGGGCTTATTTGTAAGAGTCATGTGCAAATATGAGAGCAACAGGCCCATCAAAAACACAAACAAAACTACAAAGGTTGTATATTAACCTAACTGCAAAATCTTGTACCATTTGGAGCCAGCACAGTGACTTAGCTTGCAGGCTTAGTTAGCAGGCATTATCATTGTCCAGCCATGAGTTTATTGCTGCATCAACTACTAACTACTAACTTCTATAAGATGACGCACAATAAATGGAAGAATCTTCTTTAACTTGTCATTTAGCGGAGACATGATGAGAATAAAGCATTGTTATGAAGAGCCAGAAGCAAATTTTTGTCAATCAAAAATCCCATGCTTTTTATGGGATCTACTGAAACCAGTGGAGAGCCTGGAGTAGTTGGCCAGAAAGTAGAAGACCAAGAAATGTTTCTGACTACCAAAATAATGTCCTTTTTCAATACATTAAATTGAATGAAACAGGCATTGATCCCATGTAGAATAGACACAAGGGCACCTCATATGTCTCTTTTATGCTCTTGAATGGACTTAGTGAGTCTAAGAATGAGCTGTGTGTCATCAGCATAGGAAATTATCCTAAGGCCAAACTCTGAATAAATGAACAAATGAAACAAGTATTTCTTAGCCCATGTCCACCTAAAAGATGCAACCTGGCACTAATGAAGTCACAAGAGAAACTAAACTGAGATATAAAGGCAAAAAGAACAATAAAGTTGGATCCATCAATTATATATCTTGTCATAAAACCAGATAGGACTTCAGTTTTTTCCAAATAGTCAGGTGGTCTGTAAAAGTACTTTTCAATACGTTGAAAATTGGCCTCCAAGGAGGGGGTCAGGTGGGATTTTTTTAAATAAGGATATGATAACACATTTTTTTCCAAGCCATTGGGTGGGTGTCAGAACTAAAAGCTGGTATATGGCCGTAATGGCCGCGGAAACCCCCTCTGCCATTGTATACAGAACAATTATGGGACAAATGTCTTTTGGAGAACTAGATTTGTTTGACAACAAAAGCTGTACAGTCAAATTGCCTTGAAATCTGGGGATAACATGAAGAACAGGACCTTTGAGAGGTATTAGTACCCGTTTGAATTACTTTTCCTGCTGGCCGGATATTTTTTATGTTATCGTACAGTGTTGGTACTTTGCTTATAAAATAGGATGAGAGATTTTCGCATACTTTTTAGCAATGGGTTAGATCTTTGGTTAAGCACGGGGGGTTAGTCATTTTCCTAATCATTTTAAAAAGAGTTTAAGGGGAATTAAAATCTTCAAGATTCAAGATTTTTCCCCAAAGGGGGCACTCTGTTTGAAAAATACAATTTTTGTAATGTGTAAGTGTGGACGTAAAGTCTTTTAACTGAAAAGGAGCATAACTAATGCCCCACTTTCTCTCTGACTGTTGCATAAGGAGTCTTTCCGCTTTGACTACAGCTGTGAACCAAGAACAGATAGATCTTTTCAGTCATGATTTTTTAAAACCCACAATGACTATGCATAAAATCAATTGGCAATAAATGTCAGTTTATAGCTGTTTGCATGTGGTTTTGAAAACCTGGCTTGATTTTGCTGTTCATTGGATAGTGAAGATTGATATCTACTGTGTCATATCCCCACTACATCCCACGCACCATACTACATAACAATAATGTTGTTTTCACTACAGTTCCCTAACTACTAAATCACATGGCATGAAGATGCGGGGTATGAAGAGTAATTATATGCTTACATGAGGATGTAATAATAAGATCTAGAAGTGGATACAATATTTATTGTTGGCTGTACGTAGGCATACCACCTAAGCTGTGTGTTACCGACACAGGATTTTACCTCCACAGAGAACATAGGGTGTGATTGAGTTTTATATTCCAAATTCTGGAGGAAATGCTAAATTCAGAAAGAATCCACTTGAGGTCTTTCCTTTACGATACCATTTCTATGGTGGAGCAAATAACACCGGTGGATTATTGTCTGAGTTTAGCATTTCAGCCAGTATTCAGAATATTTTACATTACCACCCAATTATAAATGGTGGAGGAAATGCCATTGGTGGATTCTCTTCTGGGTTTAGCATTTATTTTCCAAAAATCAGCTGATTTTCCATTACGCCTAACTTAATCAGGCTCATGCTGTATTTCATAGCAGCTCTACACTCTGCTGGCACTGAATTAGAACACCTGAACCAATATGCCAAATACACAAAACACAAGCATGTCCTTCACTCACTAGCACAACATACTGAAGAGCATAGTAACATAAAGTACAACATCAGGACAATAACACAGGCCAATTTAGATTTTTGCAGATGCAAGACATCTTCCCCAAATTAGCGGATGTCCCGTGCACCCTATTTAAGGTCTATCCACATGTATACACCCCAAATAGGTAGGATGGGACATCCACCAATGTTTGTTTAGTGGCTGCTTGATATCCACCAAGCTTTATAAAATCCCCAGATCTTTGCACGCTCCTCCCAAATATTCACACATCACTAGGGGCCAGATTTACGACCATTCCGTTTTAAGAGTCACAAATTGCGACTCGCAAAATGGAATGTACTAATGTGTCTCAGACATTTAGCGATTCACAATGGGGTCGTAACTGAGCTGCCTCATCAATATTCATGAGGCAGGTCGCAATTTGTGACCAGTGGCGGCTCGCATAGGGCGTGCTGCGGGGCGGTAGGGCGGGGCTGGGGAGGGGCAGGGTGGGGAGGTAGTAAACTCGGACATACGACGGAACAGAGAAAAGTAATTATTACTTTCCTCCGTTCCGTCGTATGTCCGAGTTTACTACCCCCCCCCACCCTGCCCCTCCCCCGCCCCACCACCCCGCACCACACCCTATGCGAGCCGCCACTGTTTGCGACCCATTGGGAATGGGCTACAATCACAGGGATGGTGACCTGCAAAGGACAGCAGACCAACAAGTCTATGTTTGCTTTTTAAATAAAGCAACCTTTTTTTTCAAATGTTCCAAAGTTTTCTTTTCATTTTGTAAGGGCAGGCAGTGGTCCACGGGACCACTGCCTGCTCTTAAAAAAACATTTTCACTGCCAAACACAAAGGGGAATGCGTCCCCTGGGGACCCCTTTCCTGTTTGCAACTGGCTTACCACCAATTTGAAAGTGATGGTAACTGCAATTTGTTTACAACCGCATTTGCGGTCGCAAAACAATTGTACATCTTCCTGCGACTCGCTATTAGGATCGGACACCCTTGGCATGCCCCTTCCTAATAGCGACTCGCAAACCCTATTTTGCGAGTCGGTAACAGTTGAAGTGTTGCAGCATGTACAAACCCTATTTTGCAAGTCGTTAACCTATTACTGACTCGCAAAATAGAGTTTGTAATGCTACAACCCTTTTTAGCTGTCGCAAACTGCCTGATTTTCCGTTTGTGACTGCTAAAAATGATCGCACATCTGGCCCGTAGGTGCAAAAAGCCTATACAGAATAACAAGGCCGCCCCCCAGCGCCCCCACAGACCCACGCATATTCTATGACCATCAGGTTTCTAAAGACTCCCTTACACATGGTAGGCAGTGATGCTCTGCAGCAATAGACTTCTCTTCCTATAATCATTTTGGCCAGTAGCAGCAGTGCTTAGTGAGCTGGTTCGGAGGCATAGATAATTTACTGCTTATTCTCCAGCAGAGGCTCAACAGCCTAATGGGTAATGAATGTGTTTGACTTGGGTGACTTCGAGCGTGGTGAATCGTCTTTCGGCGCCACTGAGCGCAGGTTTTTTCTTTCTCAGTTCCCTTTGACATTTTCCATGCAGAGGAATGCATGCAATAAATCTATTTTCGCTTTATGTAGCATGGTGCTGATATGATAATATCCCCTTCTGGAAAATGAGCGTTTGAATGCGTGTGCTAATTCAAAATCCACTTTTGTGACAATATATCTTGCTTTGCAGAAGTCATAAAACGAATACTCACACAAACTACAAAATAATAGGTTACACCAAAAATAAAAATAAAAAAGAATAGTGTAGATTATGAACTGAAAAAAATACATGTAATTTGTTGAAGGATAGGAAATAGCTTTAGCAGATATAGGGAATTTTCACCAAATTAGCCTCCCACCACTACTTGCACTGCCCATCATATCTGCTGTCACTGTTGTACTTCCCTGAATTCAGAGCATCCAGTGTTCAATGGTAGCACTGTATTTTAAAGAGCACCCACGTGCCTGCATGGCTCTTGAAAGCAGGGTTGTTCGCCCCACATGCCACACTTTTCAGGGACCGCAGCCACTGATGCAAAATGTACCAGGTACTCAAGCTGTCGAAAAAAACACATGAAGTAAGTGGCCTGGACCCCACAGGAGATCTCACAGCCCGGGCCAAAATTGTGTTCTATAAGCATGCACATGTTCCATAAAGTCAACAGTCCATGTCTGCCTTGCGTGTGCCACTATTAACTTGGCACTCAAATTCAATGCCCTAAACATAGGCTAAATAATTTACATCAACGCGTATGTCCTTAAGCCACACAGCTAAAATTCTCCCCTTCGTCAAAAAGAATTGTGCAGATAGTAGCTACTTGACACCGAATACCTTGGTTCCAGGCTCAATCAAGTCCAGACTTCATTCTTTCGCCTTTAGTATGGGGGATGGCACTTAAGATGGCAGAAAAATGAGAACACTGTGGATAAAGGAGAGGAATTCAATTTACCTCTCTTAGTCCCACGGACCCTGTGGAGAACTGAAACATTGGAGCTGATTCACACGAAGGCAGCTTTATGGTGTTAAAACTCATAAGAATATACTTATGACTCATTTTAAGAATCTCCTGTTTTGGGGATTTGTTGAAAATCTGCGTGAATTACACATAAAAACATAATTTTACCCACCAGCATGGTTCAAATCTAAAGGAAGGAACCAACTCGCAGCCATATGTTCTTAAAAGAATTGTTTAGTTTATTCCTGCACTACAAAAACTGTACAACAATAGTTGGCTAAGCATTCTTAGGATAGTAATTATAAAAATGCAAATGTCATGTTTATTCTGCAAAAATTACACTAACTGCAAAACGTAATTGCTTAATTAACAGCTTAATTAGCAACTTTTTGACGCAAAATGTGTTGCTCCAGTGAAATTCATAAATTCAATCTCGGGCACGTTGCTAGCAAGTAAAGCAATAGCAAAACATTTTCTCATTTTTTTGTGGATCAGCAAAGTCCTCTTTGGGATTTGCTCTTTTGCGGGTGGATACTAAGGGCCTGATTACAATGTCGGGTGGACTAGTCCCGACATCGCCATTACAATGCGACCGCACATGGGGCAGTCGCGTACTCCTAATTTTCTCACCTCAAGGTGCCTGCCACGCAGTGCAGGGATTAACAGAGGGTCACCAGGGGTGCCCCCTCGGCCCCCAACCGGAGGACATGGAGGAATGGGGGCCCTGTTAGGGGCCCCCAAAGTTGCTTTCCGACAGGCTTTCCATGTCAGAAAGCCCGACATGAAAAGCCTGTCGGAAACCGACAACGTAATCCCGACGGCTGAAACGAAGTACTCAGGGATTATGTTCAAACCTCTGACTGGCCGTCGGGCTACTTGAGCCAGTCGGAATCCAGCCAGAATGACCGGCTGGTTTCAATTGCGACCGCCTTCATTGATATTAGGCTGTCAAAATTAAAACCGGAGATGTCGGTCGGAAAGCCTCCAACCTGTGGTTATAGGCTCCACAACTGACATCATAATCAGCTACTAAATGTTATGTGGAACCTTAAGGCTCATCTTATTTGCATTTCGTTTTATTTGCCACACATAGCACAATTCACAATGCACAACGGCAGTGTTAGGATAATGGAATGCTGAGAAACAACAGTAGAAACTGCTTTTAGCATTTTTACCTCTTTTCATCCTTCACGTTCAGCAGAAAAGTAGTACCCATGTTCTCTTTTATATCTGTTATATCTGTATTGCTTATTCTTATTTCTACTGATGGATTGTTTTTAACCCTTCCTTAAAGAGATATTATTTTGTGACATGTCTTCCTCTTAGGAGTTGATTTTCAGTAGGGCAAGTACAGATTTTCCTCACACCCTGAGTGTCTCTGTTACAGATGCCACACCTCAGGATTTCACTCGTGCTGATCCTTACCCCCTCATGGGTCCTCCTCGTCCCAGTCCTAACACTGGGAGGGGAGCCCCGCCCACAGAGAGGCCATCTACAGGGTAGTCTTTTTCCAATTTTAATAGAAAGGATAAAGGCTCATCCTGCCCTCCACTATTCCTGTAAGTGACAAGTCATAAACAGAGGTGTAAAATCTTACGTTAGGGAGGGCCGATGACTAGGACGAGGAGGACTGTAATCAAGGAATGAAGTTTACCAGTAAGTAATATATTCAATTGCTCTCTAGGGTGTTGAGAGGCAGAGGTAAGTCTTCAGCTCTTTACTTTGCTGGATCAATGTTAGGACTGTTCTAAAAGTTACGGGGATGTTGTTCCAGTTCCTGGAAGGTTAATTTCATGTTTTTATTTTTACATTTCGTTATACTCAGTCTGTCAGTATCCAAAGTTCAGGTATGTTAAGATGCCGAAGATGGCCACTATGTTAGCTAAGTAGGCATGGTTGCAATTCATAAGGATGCAACTGATCCTGGAGATGATGATTGCATGCAATGGGAGCCAATGGAGTCCGAATAATATATCAGTGATGGGGTGGAGTGTCTTCAGTCCCTTGGTGAGACGTGCCAAGCATATTAAAGGCTGAGTCATGGAGGCCAGTATGGTGTCTGGGAGGCTGTGGAGAAAGCTACCGTCCAGATTTGTGAGTACAAGAGTTTGGACAGCCATTCTAAAATTACTTTCAAGTAGGAATGTTTTCATTTTTACAAGAGGGAGAGATAGTACACTGCTATTTTGGTCTTTTTGGCCATCCGCTCAGTGATGGAGAGGTCTGTGTAGAGGTTGGATCAGAGTAGCTTGCCACTGGTTTTTAGTTGGGTGTTGAAGCTACTCAGGTTCATTTGGTTTAGCAACGTTTAGCCTAACTGTTGCTGGCAACCTAGGAATTTTGTCTTGATGGGGTTTAGCATCAGGGTGGCATTGGACATCCATATTTGAATGTGATGGAGACCGTGACTGAATCATTTAACTTTAAGAGAATTAGAGTAGTGTGTCAACGGGGTCATGGGGTTCCTGTTGCTGAGTAAGGTTTGAAGTGACTCCATGTAGAGGTTGAAAATTACAGAGACTGGATGGGAGCCTACAGTACTCACCAGGAGATGTGGAGCTTTGGGGTTCTTCAGTTAACCCTCTGGATGAGCTGGTGTTAGGTCAGAATGAGGATGGATGACAATACCAGAAAATCCTGTTTGAGACCTCAGGGTGTGAATGAAGGGTAGATATTTGATGGTATTAAAGGCTGCTATGAGAGCCAGAAGTATTAGAAGACAGATATCAGCCTGGGATCTGCACGCCATTGTCTGCAACTTGTGTTGTGGCAGTGTCAGTGGTGATACATAATCTGAACCCTGGTGGTTGTTATGAAGTATCTCTACACTCTTGCTGAAATTACTGTGATGTACTTATATTATTGTGACCCTGTGTGGTTTTTAAAAATCTCAATAAAAACATTTTTTTAAAATGAAGCACATGGTTTGTTTGGATGTGTTCTTGGAGATTGTGAAGAAGTGGGCCACTAACCACCTCCCCCAGATTTTATTTTTTATTTTGCATTTCCTGTTTTTTGATCTTTGCTGTGAGTTGGGCCTCACTAATGAAGTCTCACCAACTGTAAGCTTTGGTCTAAATGTTTGTTAGCTATAACCACCCGTGGCTGCCTTTTAAAATAAGGCCTGCTGTTGTGCAGATTGCGTAAGAGGTCTGGTGCTCTCAACACGTGTGCACACGTGTGAAGGCTCACTAAGGAAGGCTTTTGTCAGAATCGGCCTGGTATCTATAAACAGGTAGCCTTGTTGCAGATCAGACCCAGAATAAATTGGTTATGTCTTCTATGGTGCTTATAATTTAATTAGGTGTCCCAAAGGGAATATCTTTTTTTCATTTTGACTAAAATATAAAACAGTACTGCTTCACTATATTTACTATTGCGTAAAAATTGTACAAAATATAATTTTGGATGGCTCAACACAGGAAAGCCATTTGCATGAATGTTTCTGTGTTTAATAAAGTCCAGAGTACATATAACATATTCATATGGGCATGTATGTTTCACTTTGACCAATCGACCATGAATCTAGGTTAGTAAAAGGACAATCTTACTTTCCGTTCTCCCAGTCTTTCATCCCATTTAGGAGAAGGATGAATGCTCATCTTTCGCTCTACCTTTTGCACTATGGGCTCAGTGACAATCTTTCTACTTCTTGGAGATACGCACACAACTAATATCCACAGTAACACCGGTGTTCTGTTAGGGCCACCCCTTTGCACATAATCCGTGTGTCAAATGATCGATATCAAAATATCTTTTACAAGAGGGCACAATCAAGGATCTTCTTCCTTCCTAGTGATTTGACATCAAAATGTAATAACATTGTCTATTGTGTTGACAAAAAGTGTTTGTCTTTAAAACATGTTGTAAATGACTGTGCTTGTGTATATATGATTACAGCCTTGAAGAAGTCACTGCATGACGAAACACGTGCCAGCTCTGTTTCCTGGTTTTAATACACGCTACAGTCTACAACCATCTGACTCTTGTCTTCAATTTTAGAATGAATAATCATGTGAATATGAAATTGTGAAACTGATCTTTTTGACTATTGTTGGGAGTGCTATGGCACTACAATCTTACATGCTTCACTTTGATATTTGTAATGTTATGTGAATTTGTAAGGTGCACTAATCAGCCGTGAGGGTATCCAGGCGCTGGAACAGTCATGTAGGTGCAGATGTTTGAGTGTTGGGTTGGGTGTTAGGTGTCGGACCCCGCAGAGTTAATCAAAGAGCCAAGTCTTCAGCTCCTTGCAGAATTCAATAAGTGTGGAGGAGGACCTGATGTGTTGGGGGAGGTCTTGACAGGTTTTTAGTGCGATGTATGAGAATGCTTGACCTCCTGTTCTTCTTTTGTGGGTGCGGGGTGTGTGTGTGAGTCAGAGAGTGGCTGAATGTAGGTGTGTGGTGGGTCAGTGAAAGTGCAGAGGGTTGTTCAGGTCTGCTGATCTGTTGTTGTGCAGTGCCTTGAATGTGTGTGGAGTTTGAATTGGCTGCATTTTTATGATGGGGAACCAGTTGAGCTTTCTGAGGTGTGGTGAGATGTGGGTGTGCTGTGGGAGGCACTACCTGGGATCGAAAGCGAGGTCCTTATGCTATTAAATCAATCTCTCGAATGTGGCCATGTCCCTACTGATTTTAAGGAAGCACGAGTTATCCCACTATTGAAAAAACCAGGGGCAGACGCGAAGAACCTAAAAAACTTTAGGCCAATCTCCCAACTTCCATTCCTGGCGAAAGTGCTGGAACAGCATGTGCTGAAATCCCTATCACACCATATAGAAGTCAACCATCTCCTGCAAACCAACCAGGCTGGCTTTAGGGCCCATCACAGCACGGAGATGGTTATGTTGGCAGTGCTGGATGAAATTAGGCTCAGGGCCGATAAGAAAAAACCATGTGCCCTGGTACTGCTAGACCTATCCGCGGCATTTGACACGGTCAATTATGACCAACTTCTGTCGCGGATTTCAGAGTTAGGCATCCAGGGCACGGCCCTCAAATGGTTTACGTCCTTCCTCACTGACCGTTCACAGAGAGTACAACTGGCTGACTATGTGTCCGACTCCGGCAAACTCTCATGTGGGGTGCCACAGGGTTCGGCGTTGTCTCCTCTCTTATTCAACGCCTACCTTCAACCCTTGATAGCTGCACTGAATCTCATGGAGTGCCAGATCTACAACTATGCGGATGACACTCAAATCATTATCCAGATAGATAATGCCCCGGCTGCCCACGCACGAATGCAAAATATTTTAAAATATATAGTCAACTGGATGACGGCCAATTCTCTCAAAATCAACCCTGATAAGACTGAGGTATTGGCCATCACCACAGTCTCCAGTCCTTGGAGTGACCTTTTCTGGCCACAAGAGTTGGGCGCAAATCCTGAGCCAGCCCAGGCCATAAAAAGCCTGGGCATTAAAATTGATGCTAAACTGTCTATGACTCAGCAGGTATCTGCCGTAGTAGGTACATGTGTTGGTCTGCTTAGACAGCTACGGAAACTTGCTCCCCTTCTCACATTCGCAACTCTCAGAACGGCAGTATCAGCCTTGATAGTGTCACGTTTGGATTACGGGAATTCCCTGTATATTGGCCTCCCAGGAAAGCTGCTTGCTAGACTACAGGTCATTATGAATGACGCGGCCAGATTGATTTTTAAACTGCCTAGGAGGGCTCATGCTACCCCTTTCTTACGCCAGCTACACTGGCTCCCGATTAGGCAGAGAATTAGTTTTAAAGGCCTTTGCATTGCGCACAAGGCCATCTATGGCCAAGCCCCATCCTACATTAAGGATCGCCTGGCTACCTATACTCCTAGTAGGTCACTACGGTCCTCGGAGGCCGGCCTGCTGGCCTGCCCCCGCTTTAGCATGACCTCTAAAGGAGGCAGAGCCTTTTCGACCTCAATTCCGGTATTATGGAACAAGTTACCGGAGAATCTGCGGAAGGAACAAGCCCTTCTCCCTTTTAGGAAGAAGTTAAAAACATTCCTCTTTGTGGAAGCTTGGGGCACAATTTAATCATTTTCATCCTTCTTACGTGCCAGGGCAGGGCTCTCTCTCATAGCGCTTAGAGACCAGACGGTGATAACGCGCTCTATAAATGACAGTTACAATTACAATTACAATTACAACGATGAATCTCGCTGTAGCGGCCTGGATGGTCTGGAGATGGTTGGAGATCTCTGCGTGGAGTGAGCAGCTGTAGTCTAGTCTGCATGCGATGAGGTCTTGTGTGATGGTGCGTCTGATATTCAGGGTTAGCTATTTGAATAACTTGCAGAGCATGCAAAGAATGTGGAAGAAAGAGGAGCTGACCGCATTGACCTGTGCTGTCATGTTGAACTTGTCATCCAGGATGATTCTCAAGTTTCTGGCGTGGTCGGTCCGTGTGGGTCCAAGCTCTGATGGCCACCAGGTGCCATCCCATGGAAAGTTCACGTTCCTGAAGATCAGCACAACCTTCTTGTCGGAGTTGAGTTTCAGATAGTTAGATCTTATTCAGTCTGCTACATTGATCATGCAGTTTGAAAAGTTGGTTCTCGTGGTCGCGGGCTTATCGGTTAGAGAAAGGAGGAGTTGGCTGTCATCGGTGTAGGATACTATAGTGATGTGATGTTTCCCTGAACCAGCCCTAACGAGATTCAGGTTTTGAACTATCCTACTGGGTGAAGTTAATTACTCTGCTGGTTATCTGGCAGTTCAAAGCATCTACTGGATGATAGGCCCATTTGGGAGGGATAACCAATCTCCTCGTACACGATTAGAGGGGTTGGAATATGCATAGGGGGATTAGCTACACTTACTGATGAGTCAGAGCATATCCTTCTCACAAAGACAAAGAGGGAAAAGGCAGAACTCTGGCACCAGTCAAACTAGGGGTTCCCTTTCAAGTCTTGGAGGGAAGGCACCATTTTGCATTGTCAGAAGCAGAGCTAAGTTAGTGGGAGAGGTTGTTCAGAGTCAAACCATCTCCAAATCCTGCCATATTTAAAAACCCCAAGATGCTGCACAGGGAATAGGCTAACTTGTGGGCTTTTCACATGAACATTTAAGTTGGAGGTGGAGGTGTGATATTGCATTTCTGTATTGGACAGGAATGCTCACTTTTTACAACTCTTCACCTCCTCTTTTAAACTCCTGCACAGGGGCAGAGACTTAGAGAGAATAGTGGACCACAGAAGAGGAATGATGTACCCACTCAATAACATACCGGTGCATGGGGGCCTGGAGTAGAATCTAGTCTTGTACTTCCATAACGTTTTTGGATTATGGTGCTAAGGTCATTGGCTTCCCCAATCCTTCTTAGAGACAGTAAAGAGTGGACTTGCTGGAAACCCTGATGATAGTTTTGACTAGGTTTACCATGGTTGGAGGGTAGTCCACACTTCTGAAGACACAGGTGCCCTGAAGGTGGCCAGGAGCGCTTGGGCCCTGAGAAGTGCAGATGGACACCTAGGCCAGAAACGTTCAGGAGATGAGGGGCCAGTGGAGGGCATGTACCCAAAGCCCTTTCTCAATGGATGAACAGCACTCTGGACACCGCTCCAGAAACTATTCCAAAATGTTGGAGGACCAGGGGACCTCATATTGCATTCCTGTTGGCAGGAGCTAGGGACAGAATCTTGTATCCAGTTTGGCCCATCATGGCCCAAGAAGCCTACATTTTTTAGGAGCTTCTTGTTTGCAGTATTTTATCTACTGACCCAGCTGGTCCCCAGAGACCATCAGGCCAAGCCAACTTGTACTGCTACTAGCGGTCTACTGATTATTCACTTTGGTGACCACCACTGTGGTTGGTTGGTTGGTTGAGCCGTAGCACTGCCTCCTAAACCCCCCTTGGGATGGGGGTGAATGATCCACTTTTCTGCCAGGAGAGCCCCTGATGAGTTGCCTTGCCTGCAGGAAGGATGCAGAGTATCACTCTCCACTGACGCTCCTCACTTTGGAGAAATATGCAAAGAGAGATTGAGCAAGGCAGGAAAACGTGCACTTTCCCTTGTAGAGCTCAGTGCCGGCAAGAGAGCCTAAGACCAGACAGCTCTTGGGTTCACCGTGGGGTCTGTGCACCAGTGCGAGCACGGTTTCAGGAGGGCAATGGGACTAAGCAGTGCCATGTTCTAGCCAGGTGCCTGCCCAGTTGGGCAGACGCCTGTGGTTTGTATGTATATGGCTACACTATATAGATGGTTACATCAAACAGGGGAAGCCCTATTACCCAGGA
The DNA here is from genome assembly GCA_963921515.1 of Calotriton arnoldi. Classification (NCBI taxonomy): domain Eukaryota; kingdom Metazoa; phylum Chordata; class Amphibia; order Caudata; family Salamandridae; genus Calotriton; species Calotriton arnoldi. The sequence continues at coordinate 3,978,458 of CAWUFW010000533.1, forward strand.
CTTGTGGCCAATTAATATTATACCAGCTACAATGGTTCAAGGAATGAATTTGTGAAAAACAACAAAACGCTATTACTTCACATAAATAAAACAATTAGATTTAAACACAGGAAAAAAAAGAGAGAAAATAATAATGAGAAGGTACGCATAACAATTATTAGAACATTGTTTGTTATTACAAAATATTCATAAGGAACATTTAATACAGAACTCCAACATATATTGCACAAATGGTGCTTCCGGGGTTAATCAAAACAAATAATTCCAAATACAATTTACAGTGTAAACAGAAAAAGAATGGCAGAGGGAAAAAATACACAAAACAAGTCCATCAAATGGCAAGAACAAAAATACAATGTATGCTTCCTCTTTAATTTTGCTAATGGGAGGAATCGATGGCGTTTCGACCTTATTGATTCATTGTGTCATCATCAGGACAAAGGACAAATGTTGAGAGCAACCAGCAAAATAACTTTGTGCACTCTTAGTCAACAATATGTAAGCAAGAATTCATCTGGGCCAATGATACTTAACTATGTTCCCAGGAAACCATAAAATTGTGGCCACGTTAAGATCCACTGTGGCATCAGAGAATCCTATTCACGACTTATAGGACCTCCTCCAAACTCAAATACTTCAGTTATCAAAACTGCAGAATGAATCCGACAGTGACTCCCGTTACTCTCCGACCAACTCGGTATAATACGCTATATAGATGACATTTTTTCTAATCAGGAATGAGACTGAAAAAGTACTGGATGGATTTTTGAGAAGTCACATACTATATTAGCAATGGCAAGAAGTTACATGCAAATTGTAGAGATAAAAATGGACCAGTAGAAACTTTTATCCATAGAAAAGATACTGCCTCAAATTCGATCTTAAATGTCCCCTCTTGCGACTTTAAAAAGCTGATCGAAAGTTTACCCTATGGGGAATATCGAAGAGTCAAAAGAAATTGTAGCTCGCAAGTTAAATTAGAAATGATGCCGAGAAGATTTTTCCAGAGAGGCTACAAATCCCATTAGTTTGCCCCTCTTAAAAGATTGAAATCCTTACAACATTATGACCTTGTATTGCCACCCATTAACTCACTACCAGCCGTGCTTCAGAAAATTGGAAGCACCTTATCATTCAATATACTACTGATCATCAAGAGGGAAGAAAAATTGTCAAAGAACATTGGCATCAGTTGGCACAGAATAAAATGCTGAACGTATTGCTGATCTCTGCCTGCCAACACTTTTTAAGAGTGAGACCACTCAAATATCTGGCACATACCAACACGATTCATGAAATGATACGCTATTGCCTGCTGAACACATTATTTTTGTTTAATGGGACATTGTACTGTAAAACCCTTGGGACCGCAATGGCTACTTGTTTTGCCCCCAGCCTAGCAAATCTTTTCCCAGGCTGGTGGGAGAAACAGATATCTGAGGACGCAATTTTGAGTGCTGATTATGAAAATGTCTTACTATGGCTGAGGTACATTGACAACTTCTGCATTATTTGGAGGGCATCATCGACCTCAGCCTTCAATTTTGTCACCAAACTCAACAACAATACACTGAATCTGGTCTTTACACACACCATCAGCAGAACCAGCACAGAGTTTGTGTTGAGATCTTAAATGGGGAGGTGCATAGAACACTATTCTGCAAGACAACAACAGGTAACAGTCTTCTTCATGCCATCAGTGGCATGGAGAAGACTGTTACAATCTCAAATGGAGTATCCCCTACGGGGAACTACTGAGGGCATGGAGATACTTGAAGGAAGTGACCCGATTAGGGTCACTCGCGACCACCTCTCAGCCTTCTTACAAATGAAGAGTCGGTCAGACAGTAGAGAGTACAAACCAAAGGTATTTATTAGAAATACACTTGAGCGGAGTCCAGTCTGACCAGCCTCCTTAGATTGCTGCAGAGGGACTGACTTCTGCCAACATGGTAACACCTATTGTACATCTCTAGAACCACTAAAGACACGCCGAGACTGGAAATTTCCACTTGGTAGCTAGTGAACAAAAGAACTACAGAAGGATGAGCTACCATCCCGGGACCGGGTACATGCTATCTCAGCGTCAAGGTTACTTTGCCTGTGCCCGCCGCTCTAAGGGTGGGAGCAGGCCTATCTACTGAGAAAGGTATGTAATAATAAAACAGTCTATTCATTAGTACAGCGTAGCTCAGTCTTGGAAAAATAAAAAAAACATGAATATCGCAGCTGCTTTCTGCTGAGGCGGACAGTGTGAGACAGAAGTTAGTTTCAATCATGGCTCAAAATGGCGGCTCAACTTAAAATGGTGCTGCGAATGCTAACTTTACATAGTGTAATACACTAGCAAAATGAATGCACACATTTATATTTCAACATAATGCAGTACTGATGAAGCATTTCTACACGAACAAGGGATCATGGTTCAAAGATTCAAGGAACGGGGTTACCCTCAGTGGGTACTTAACAGAGCCTTACAAAACAGTACAAAATCCTAGGGTCTGAACTGCCAAATAGTCTCAATGTGTGGTGAACCACTACTAAATGATTGTGCCAATTCTCTCCACAGAATGCAAGGTTATACAAAAATGGGATAGCCAATGGGCATATCCCTATTTAGGACAAAATCCCTCACTCACCATAGGTGACATGCTTCATCATAGGGATTCTCCTCTCAAAGGAAAAACCTAGTTCCTTTGAGGGCTACAACCCTCTCACTTAGAGAGGGAGCTCAGGGATGTTTTAGACAAGTAGGATATTCTAAATCCACAATTGATGAGCAAAAAGTAAGAGTGAAGGTGCAGCGCAAAAGATAAGTGGTTTAGAAAAGTGCAATTAAGACTAGCTAGTGGGTGTCCAATCACTAATTTATTCAAAAACACCTACTGCCAGGATTAAAAACAGTGCACCAGCGGTATGGATATTAAACCGCTTCGGTGAGATGAAAAATAACGGTCAACAAGTTTCAGCCATAAAGCCCAATCGTGGGCAAGGCTTTCATCAGGACCAATGTTGGTGCTGCTGCGAAAAAGTGCTTCAGTGATGAAACTATCAAAGGATACAAAAACAGACTCTGTCCTCAGTCTATCTGTTATAAGAAGTCAGAGTTTACCTACAAGAAAAAAACATATCTTTCAGTAAAAGTTTTTGTTATAATAATAATCCTATACACAATAATGAAAACTAAGATTCTATGGAGAGAAAATAAATATAATTTCTTACCCGCAACTGCTGGGTACGCAATCCCACCTCAGCCTGGCAACCGCTCAGGAAGGGGGCACCGCTCTGTAAATGAACGGTGTATAGTGTTACTCACACAACATGTCCTTAAACTGTCCAGGTGTATGTAAAACTCATCCTAGGATCAGATCAGCATGTAATTCAGAGCGTGATTAAAAGCAGGGAATCCGAGAGGAAGTATAATTCATTGCCAGATAATATAGTATAAAAAGTAAATAACCTGTGTCAATAGCCACAGGCTCAAAGTGTAACTAATTCTAGATAGCGGTCCTGAACAACACCATCTAATGACGTAGTGTTAGTCAGGGCTCCTTACCAAAAGACAAAGACCTCGCACAAAACATTGTCACAGTGGTCCAAAAAGGCACCCCCTCACACAGCCTCGTCAATAACAAAAGGCGATTAGCACAACATTATGTACAAATTCAAGCCGTCTAACCAGCAAGCGAAACCCTCTCGTTGTAAATAAAGCCACTAACAGGACACAATTTCCATGTCAAAATCGGAAAAGAATAAGGGACATAAACCCTCCCAGCAGTCAACTCACCTATCAGTCGGTACTCCGTGTCTTGTTGAGCCGGCGACCGGAGGTGAGTTGATGCCAAAATGCGGACCTGTTTATATAGTGTGCCGGGTGTCCTTGAACAGCAACAGGTGAATATTGTTGCCTCGTTAATACCAGCAGTCGCGCAGGCGCCGGCGTACTAACACTCTACAGCCGCGTCTGCGCACTACCGTATGTACTGAGTTCGAATGGTGCAATATTAATAGGTTTTACGGCAACATAAATACATTGCGCTCAATCGAAACAACGCAATGGTTAATCAAACCACATGCAGAATACACATGACTGTGTGTCATGTAATCAACAGACACGGTGACTCAACTCAAAACAATTTTTCTTGGTAACTTGACCCCAAAGCAGAAAAAGAAATGATCCGCATGCGTGGAAAAGGAGCGGCTATACACGTAGAAATCGCCAGCTCTTTGCAATGTTTGCTAACTCAATGGTCAGGAACACTATCCCGCCGCGCATGCGTGCACTAAGACATGGTAGTACCAATATGGTGCCCCAGCAACAAAAAAATCAATAGAGACGCCTTAAAGTTAATGGATTTTTGAAAAGAATGGGGGCAAACAATAAAATACATTCGTCCACTCCCACTTATGTGAACCCAAAGAAAGGGAAGTCCCTTAATATTCCTCATTGATTAAGACACAGAAGGGACCCACATACAACCCATACCACTGAGATTGACATTGGATCACCTAGACCTTGGCTTTTGAAGTGCCACACGAACTGTAACAGTAACAATTTGCTTTATTTGATTACTTGCCCTTGTACTCTTCGCTATGTGGGTATGACCACGCGAAGAGTGAAGACCCGCATTCTTGAACATAAGAGTACCATTAGGTGTAGGAAAGCTTCAACCAAACTGACCAATCTCTTCCTCACAGCTCATCATAGTCCACAAGATCTCAAGTGGACTGTTCTTGAAAAACCATTTATCCCACCACATATCACTGATGTGACCTCTTACTTGTTTAGACGAGAGCAATGGTGGGTGCATAAACTTAAATGTGACAGTATGGGTCTCAACGATGAGATCCCTTGGGTTTCGCTGTAGTTGATAACGCATTTACATCCATTCATGTCTCAGTTGTGTTTCACTAACCCTATGTTGTACATATTGCTTGGTGACAATTGTAGGCTAATCATTATCCAAGTGAAAATTGTAACAGACATGTGGTGTTGTGAGGTTAGACCTTGGCGTGTGTCAAAGTTTGTAGATATTTGCACTAACAAACGAATAAACATTGAGCAGACACTTAACATTATAGCTATGGTGGTTTAGCCTCCAAATGGACTTTTGTCTTTGTGTCCATGTATTTGTTTTTGGGTGGGTCCCTTCTGTGTCTTAATCAATGAGGAATATTAAGGGACTTCCCTTTCTTTGGGTTCACATAAGTGGGAGTGGACGAATGTATTTTATTGTTTGCCCCCATTCTTTTAAAAAATCCATTAACTTTAAGGCGTCTCTATTGATTTTTTTGTTGCTGGGGCACCATATTGGTACTACCGTGTCTTAGTGCACGCATGCGCGGCGGGATAGTGTTCCTGACCATTGAGTTAGCAAACATTGCAAAGAGCTGGCGATTTCTACGTGTATAGCCGCTCCTTTTCCACGCATGCGGATCATTTCTTTTTCTGCTTTGGGGTCAAGTTACCAAGAAAAATTGTTTTGAGTTGAGTCACTGTGTCTGTTGATTACATGACACACAGTCATGTGTATTCTGCATGTGGTTTGATTAACCATTGCGTTGTTTCGATTGAGCGCAATGTATTTATGTTGCCGTAAAACCTATTAATATTGCACCATTCAAACTCAGTACATACGGTAGTGCGCAGACGCGGCTGTAGAGTGTTAGTACGCCGGCGCCTGCGCGACTGCTGGTATTAACGAGGCAACAATATTCACCTGTTGCTGTTCAAGGACACCCGGCACACTATATAAACAGGTCCGCATTTTGGCATCAACTCACCTCCGGTCGCCGGCTCAACGAGACACGGAGTACCGACGGATAGGTGAGTTGACTGCTGGGAGGGTTTATGTCCCTTATTCTTTTCCGATTTTGACATGGAAATTGTGTCCTGTTAGTGGCTTTATTTACAACGAGAGGGTTTCGCTTGCTGGTTAGACGGCTTGAATTTGTACATAATGTTGTGCTAATCGCCTTTTGTTATTGACGAGGCTGTGTGAGGGGGTGCCTTTTTGGACCACCGTGACAATGTTTTGTGCGAGGTCTTTGTCTTTTGGTAAGGAGCCCTGACTAACACTACGTCATTAGATGGTGTTGTTCAGGACCGCTATCTAGAATTAGTTACACTTTGAGCCTGTGGCTATTGACACAGGTTATTTACTTTTTTATACTATATTATCTGGCAATGAATTATACTTCCTCTCGGATTCCCTGCTTTTAATCACGCTCTGAATTACATGCTGATCTGATCCTAGGATGAGTTTTACATACACCTGGACAGTTTAAGGACATGTTGTGTGAGTAACACTATACACCGTTCATTTACAGAGCGGTGCCCCCTTCCTGAGCGGTTGCCAGGCTGAGGTGGGATTGCGTACCCAGCAGTTGCGGGTAAGAAATTATATTTATTTTCTCTCCATAGAATCTTAGTTTTCATTATTGTGTATAGGATTATTATTATAACAAAAACTTTTACTGAAAGATATGTTTTTTTCTTGTAGGTAAACTCTGACTTCTTATAACAGATAGACTGAGGACAGAGTCTGTTTTTGTATCCTTTGATAGTTTCATCACTGAAGCACTTTTTCGCAGCAGCACCAACATTGGTCCTGATGAAAGCCTTGCCCAACGATTGGGCTTTATGGCTGAAACATGTTGACCGTTATTTTTCATCTCACCGAAGCGGTTTAATATCCATACCGCTGGTGCACTGTTTTTAATCCTGGCAGTAGGTGTTTTTGAATAAATTAGTGATTGGACACCCACTAGCTAGTCTTAATTGCACTTTTCTACACCACTTATCTTTTGCGCTGCGCCTTCACTCTTACTTTTTGCTCATCAATTGTGGATTTAGAATATCCTACTTGTCTAAAACATCCCTGAGCTCCCCTCTCTAAGTGAGAGGGTTGTAGCCCTCAAAGGAACTAGGTTTTTCCTTTGAGAGGAGAATCCCTATGATGAAGCATGTCACCTATGGTGAGTGAGGGATTTTGTCCTAAATAGGGATATGCCCATTGGCTATCCCATTTTTGTATAACCTTGCATTCTGTGGAGAGAATTGGCACAATCATTTAGTAGTGGTTCACCACACATTGAGACTATTTGGCAGTTCAGACCTTAGGATTTTGTACTGTTTTGTAAGTCACTGCTGGGGAATAAATCCTATGTGGTCTTTAAAATTTCCCTAGGACCCTCCTGTTGTTAATCTGTTTTTGTTTGGTACTTAACAGAGCCATCAAACGAGTACAGGGTATTAGAAGAGATCCCTTCTGCTTAATAACACCCCCATTGGGACAGAGGAACTCACATTCAGGGTGATTCTCACTTTTGATAGCAGTGCGAAACAGGTGAGGCATGTCCTGACACAAAATTGGAAAATACTGAAAAGTGACCCGAATATTGGCCAGGAGATCAGACATAGACCAAGTATCACATACTACAGAGCCCAGTCACCCAGACACACTTTCGTCCAAAGTGACATCACTCTTACCAAAAATGTCAGGGAACTTAGCTTACAGGGCTTCTTTCCTTGCGGGCCATGCAAAGCCTCTAAAAATAGCCACATCAGATGAGAATACACCATCACTAATGGCAATACACGCAACATTAGACAATTTTTGACCTGCAATTCACAATATGCCATATACATGCTAGAATGTCCTTGCTCGCTCCGGTACATTGGGAGCACTATCTTTGATGTCAAAAAGAGAGTAATGGAACATCTTTGGCCTATAGATCACAATGACCCCAAGTATCCTGTAGCGAGACACTTTCAGCAGTACCACATGAGTGACCGCAACAAACTGAGTCTTTTTGCCATTGAACAAATGAAACTCAACAGCAGAGGGAGCGATCGTAACCTTATACTAAAGAAAAGGGAGTCTCAACTCATTATTGAACTCGACACCATGATCCCAAAGGGTCTCAACCAGGACCAAGAATTAAGCATACATTTGTATAATGATTAACATGTTGACTGCTCGCTTACCGTACATAGCTGTTAGAGTATTTGTAACTGTGAAACTTTTCTGTGCTGATGCACTGACATCATTTTAATCTGTTTGTTTTGTGTTTTTTACAGGAAGAAAGGAAGGGGTACTCCATGGTATTTCGGCAGTTAGGGTAGTTGGGTTCCCCTACCCTTTTCTTAATATCATGTTGCTGTGTTTCTTCACATCAGTTAAGTTTATTCACTTTCTTTCTTTATTTGTTTTCAGTTGTTTTGAAGATTATGTAGCGCATCTCTGTTGTGTCGTACCTTGACTTTCTAACCTATATTTGATCTCTACTATTTCATGTTAAGGACTCGATTTCATGATACATTATTTACAATCTTTGCACTTGATTTTCTGTAATCATGGATTTACTTACTGACTGTCATGTGATACTTCACTAGTCAGATTTTGTGTGACAGACATTTCACATGATGTTTAATGCATTCCATAGAATTTATATATAACTTGGTGAACAACCTTCACCACGAAACCGTCCCCCCGCATGTTGTTACAACGCGGTCGTTACCACGACCGCGTTGTAACAACGCATACTATTACCCAGCAAGTCGTAACAACGACTTGCGGAGGGGGGAAGAAGGTGTTGGATTTAAAATCCAACACCTTCCCTACTGTCCGCACAGACTGGAGTTGGAATTGTAAATTATACTATTCCGACATCCAGCGCCCCCCTCCGCAAGTAGTTGGTACGACTTGCGGGGTAATGGTATGCGTTGTTAGAACGCGGTCGTGGTAACGACTGCGTTGTAACAACATGCGGGGTGACAGGCTGCGGAATTGTGAGGCATATTATATATAACTTACATTATGTGTGTTAATCAGTGCAGTTCTGCTATGTACTATTACTCCTTTGGTCATTTTCCACTTGGGCTCTATTGTGAACTCAATCTTATTGAGGGACATTAAAGCTGATGAAATCCACCTTGCGAGTGCAGCATCTTTGTGAGTTGTTGTGGAACATGGCGGGTTTCCACCCCTGCCTTCTGCATGCACCCACAGAGAGTTCGTATAAACGCCCTTCAGGTGGTCCATTGAGCGGTATTTAAATGGTCTGACGAACCGTTGCTGCGAGGATCTGTCGACCGATGGCGGCCGCGGCTTATACAAAGCCGGGGATGTCCCTCAATAAGATTGACACCCACGGAACCTCTGTGTGACCCAGCGACAGGCGAGAGGTGTTCGAATGAGGAGTAAGAGCAACAAGCACACATCTGGTGGAGAGCATTGTGACAGTATTTACATCGTAACTTTTTAATTCAAAGAATCAAATCGTGTAATTCATTGAATGACAGTGCACGGTGCCCCGACACCAGTTTGTATGAAATGAAGCCTTTCCATTGGCTAGAACAGTGACCAATCAAGTGACTCTTTGGTGTATTTAAAAACTAAGAAAGGACTCTTATCCTGTTTTCCTGTATTTTTGCTTTTAACCGCACTGACGAAGGCATAATCGCTGAAACGTGTATGCGGAATTAAAGCTGATGAAATCCACCTCGCGAGTGCAGCATCTTTGAGAGTTGTTGTGGAACATGGCAGGTTTCCACCCCTGCCTTCTGCATGCACCCGCCGAGAGTTCGTATAAGCGCCCTTCAGGTGGTCCATTGAGCTGTATTTAAATGGGCGGATGAACCGTTGCTGCGAAGGTCTGTCGACCGATGGCGGCCGCGGCTTATATAAAGCCGGGGATGTCCCTCAATAAGATTGACACCCACGGAACCTCTGTGTGACCCAGCGACAGGCGAGAGGTGTTCGAATGAGGAGTAAGAGCGACAAGTACACATCTGGTGGAGAGCATTGTGACAGTATTTACATTGTAACTTTTTAATTCAAAGAATCAAATCGTGTAATTCATTGAATGACAGTGCACGGTGCCCCGACACCAGTTTGTATGAAATGAAGCCTTTCCATTGGCTAGAACAGTGACCAATCAAGTGACTCTTTGGCGTATTTAAAAAACAAAGAAAGGACTCTTATCCTGTTTTCCTGTATTTTTGCTTTTAACCGCACTGATGAAGGCATAATCGCTGAAACGCGTATGCGGAATTAAAGCTGATGAAATCCACCTCGCGAGTGCAGCATCTTTGTGAGTTGTTGTGGAACATGGCGGGTTTCCACCCCTGCCTTCTGCATGCACCCGCCGAGAGTTCTTATAAGCGCCCTTCAGGTGGTCCATTGAGCTGTATATTTATATATATACACATACTCACATATGGCCCAATATAATTCGTATAATTAATAATGATCTAGCCAATGGGGGGGGGGGTTTGAGCACAGGCCCGGTTCTAGTGGGAGGGCCGGGTGGGCCAGGCCCACCCAAACATGAGTCTGGCCCACCCAATCATGAGCCTTGGCCCTGGCAGTGACGGCACGAAGGCCAGTAGTAAATGGCCACTTTAATGCAAAATGTTCCTCTGAACGTTGTTTTTCTTCCTGTTCTAGGAGTTGCGTGATTGGGCCTGGGCTCTCTCTCACAGGCGCCCCCAATCACGCATCTCATTTTAGAAAGGTGGACGGTGTCCCCGCCCACTCGTGCAGGTAAAATAGGGGCATGGGAAGGGGACAAATCCTTTCTTTGGCACCGGGTAACCTTAACTGTTCTGCTGTGTGAATATTTCCTTTTCTATTCCACGATGGAGAAAAAAAAGTTTGTTTCTCCGGATTCACCTTTCCTGGCCTCTGCAGCTGCTTATCAGATCGGCTGTGACGAGGAACCGAGCAGGTGAGAGAATGTCTGGCTATTTGTTCTTCTTTCTAAAATCATCAGGGAAGGCCCAGCAAGACACACACTTCCTGTATGCTTTATTTAAACAGTTTTTATCATTATCAAGGCTGGCTCTGCTACGGATGTAAGACAACAATACAAATGTCCAGATAACTAGTGATTAATGATCCTGTCAATCCTTTGTGTGTTGGTAGTTTTGACATGCAGATGAACTGTATTTTATGTGGATAGCTCAGTGGGTTACTGCCTTTGTCACAGAGATTCTTGTGTTACTTGCAGTTCAGAAGTTACAATCCTATCACAGGAAAGTGACCTATGAATTGTCATCAAAGAGCTGCATGCAAACCTGAATGGTATAGTTAGAACTTAGCTTTTTTGTGTGTTGTAATATAGTTAGAACTTCCCCAGTTTTTCATTATTCTAATGTTGCTAAAAAGAGTTTGTTTGGGCAGAAATACATTTTTATCAGTAAAGCCAACCCCTAACCACTGGGATATACTTTAAATCCTGAGTTTGTGCTTCTCCAGACCAAACCCTCTTAAAATATACTGTCCACCAGTATGGATGACATGTGATTCCTACACCTTGTAATCCTCATTGGCTTATGTGACATTCCCTGTAGATTGATTTACATACTTGCATGATTGATTGTCTCTGTATAATGTATGCGTGATGTAAAGTACAGTGACACCCTACACTGATATGAGTAGTGCTATACAACAAATGAAATGCATATGAGAGAGTGGCTACGGAGAGATGAGGGGCGCTGGTGGAAGGTGGTAGTGAGGGAGTCCGAGAAGGAGGTCAATAGGGGGAGGCTACGGAGAGATGAGGGGCGCTGGTGGAGGGTGGCAGTGAGGGAGTCCGAGGAGGAGGTCAATAGGGGGAGAGGCTATGGAGAGATGAGGGGCACTGGAAGAGGGTGCAGAGAGGGAATCCGAGGAGGAGGTCATGACGGGGAGGGGCTATGGAGAGATGAGGGGCACTGAAGGAGGGTGGCAGTGAGGGAGTCCGAGAAGGAGGTCAATAGGGTGGGCTACGGAGAGATGAAGGGTGCTGGTGGAGGGTGGCAGTGAGGGAATCCAAGGAGGAGGTCAATAGGGGGGGCTATGGAGAGATGAGGGGCGCTGGTGGAGGGTGGCAGTGAGGGAATCTGAGGAGTAGGTCAATGGGGGGGCTACGGAGAGATGAGGGGTGCTGGTGGAGGGTGACAGTGAGGGAATCCGAGGAGGAGGTCATGAGGGAGAGCCTGAGAAGTGTCACTTGCATGATACTCCCACCTCAGAAACCTCCTCTTCCCATCAAAGGGACATTACAAAGAAAAAAACACTTTTTGAGAGTGATAACATTTAGAAAGGAATTTGGCAAGAAAATAATGTGTTTTACTGGGCCCTTGTAAGACTAAGGAGAGATAAAGGAGGGCCCTGAAGCAGGCCTGGCATATAAGTAACAATTGGGCGCGCAGTGGCCCACTCGAATGCATCCTTGGCCCACCCAAATCAAAATTCCTGGAGCCGGGCCTGTTTGAGCACCGCGCTGGATGGCGACCCTCCTATGAGCTCCGTGAACCCACCACTGCGTCGGAGCCTTTAAATTCGCGATGCAACCACTTTGATGGTATTGTCCGCGGGGGGGGGGACTGATGAGGATCTTATTGAGTGAGTTGAACGGTGCTGGGGGCCCAGGGAGCACCATTTCACGGCGTTCGTGATCAGATGCTTTGTGATTGGGCGATTTCAATATAGTGCCTCCCAAACCTTTCTTTTATTAAGCTGCCACATTATCCATGCTGAATCAGAGTAATCACAGTAACAGTTTGCTGCTAGTGTTTGGAACGGGTGGGTCATGGGCTACTGGATTCACCCCACAACCTCTCTCATCGGGCTACACTTGTAATTAATCTGCATAGCATGGAGTTCTTTTTTCCTTTTATGGACTTCATAAAGACTTCCTACACACTTTTTGTTTGAGCTACAGTCTACTTTCCTTTTATGGCAATGACTACCTGAACTCTACAACATTTTATATGCTCCACTTGCCTGATGTTATTTCAATGTTCTTTCTAGATCCCTCCTACATCTCGATAGTGTTACCATATGCCCTTTGGGAGTGCTCTTCTGATCCTTATACAAACTGTTTCACTAAATGGCATATATATTTTCTGAGTGCTCGTCAAAAGTAGGGGAAATGTTACTTTTGGTTTATGGCCACGTCAGATTTTGACCAACAGACATTGTGTCTGGCACCCCGGAGGTGTGCTACGGTTTTCATCCCCATTTTTCCCCTCCCTCGCTTCCTCTTATGCCATGGCAGACTCCAAAGAGTCTAGGGACAAAGACACTAAGGGGAAATTAAAGCACACTAAACAAGATCCCCCGATTCCTGACTCCCCTATCTAGGGTAAACTTGAAGATCCTGCAGGAATAGAAGCCATTCTGTGTAAAATAAACGATGTGCATGACATTGCACAAAGCACTAATACTAATACGGATCTCCTTCCAGTGGAGGTGGCGGCTATCAGGAAAGACATGAGGGACTTAAACACCAGGCTTAATCATGCTGAAGGCAGAATAAACAATGTAAAGGATCGCTCAACGGCCCATAGAAATGTCTTTAAAAAGTCAATAAGGTTGTATCCTCTCTCAAAAGAGATGTCACCGTTATGGATCTATGAAATCTCTCTCAGATGCTGAAAACAGCCCTCTTAATGAACCGATCGAAATGAGGGAAATTATACAGGCAATTAAACTTATTCCCGGGGTAAGGCCCCAGGGCCGGATGGACCCTCGATTGAATTCTATAAATCTGTTTGGGATACAATGTTGCCCCCTTTGGAATCCCTGTTACATCACTTCGCAATGTCTGGTGCAGTCACAGGTACTGCTGCACAAGCTACTATAGTTTTAGGGCCAGATGTACGACGCCCAAAATAGCGCCTCGCAAATTGCGAGTTTTTTGCGGCTTGCAATTTGCGAGGCGCTATTTTGGATGTACAACAGTGTGTAACACACTGTTAGCGATTCCCAATGGGGTCGCAAATTGAGAGGCTCATGAATATTAATGAGCCTCTCGCAATTTGCGACCCCTTTGGGAATGGCAGGCCCTCCCAGGTATGGTGGCCTGCTGGGCTCAACAGACCCCCATGTCTGGGACTGCTTTTAAATAAAGCAGTTTAAAAAAAAAAATGCAGCCCGTTTTCCTTAAAGGAAAACGGGATGCATTTAGAAAAAAAAAAATGAAACGTTTTCGTTTCATTTTTTAAGGGCAGGTAGTGGTCCCTGGGACCACTGCCTGCCCTTAAAAAATATTTTCCACTGCATTTGCAAAGGGGAAGGGGTCCTTCCCTTTTGCGACCCCATTACCACCCTCTTGAAGAGGGTGGTATTTTGCGAGTGTTTTGCGCCCCCAATTGCGGACGCAAAACATTCATACATGGGCTTGCGCACGCTATTAGGAAGGGAACGTCCCTTCCTAATAGCGAAATCGTAAAACCTATTTAGCGAGTCGCAAATAAATTGCGACTCGCTAAATAGGCTTTGTACATGGCCCATGCTGTTTTTGCATGCGCAAACGGGTTTGCACACCCGTTTGCGCATGCAAAAATAGTCGTACATCTGGCCCTTAATTCCTAAAGAAGGGAAGGACCATCTTTAACCTAAGAATTATAGTCCCATTTCCCTCTTGAATATAAAGGCAAAGATCTAAGCGAAAATTCTGGCGAAACACCTGGAGTTCTTAATTCCTAAATTAATTCATGAGTCACAGTCTGGATTTTTTAAGGGAAGACTAGCATGTGATAACACTCGTCTTTTTTGTCCCATTTGTACTTATATTTGATTTTATGTTTTCTGTTGCATGTGGCATTCCCATATCTGCCTGGGTCCCTTGACATTCACTGTGCTCTTTGTGTTTATTGTATTTTTGTTGGAAAATCAATATAATATTTGGAACAAAAAAATAATAATGATCTAGCCAATGAATACGCAGTGGTTAACTTGTGGAAGTATTTAAAGTGCATAGGAACGTTTCCACTATTTTGACTGACTGCAATTCCATGAGACCCTGAGGAAGGGCCATGCAGGGCATTAAATGTGTGTTGGCAGGGAATGCTAACATTATTCTTGATGCATGATGTGAACATGAAAATAAAAACAAATAGTTAATAGGGGGGTGGAGACCGGAGGTCTGTGACTTGCATTTTGTAGTAAGTAAATAGTACTGTGGAGTTCTACTTTAGTACTCCAAAATGCATTTGCGAAACAGGCCTTCATCTCTTTCATCTACCAATTCCTTTTTCTGTTTAGGGGGGGTGGCCTGTAGATGAGATGGAAGGTTGTCAACTGGCATGCAGAGAGTGGGTAGCTGCATGTAAGAGGCTCCACTGACTTGAGTGGTGCTTCTTCATATAGAGCCCTGGGGATGAGACCTTATGAGTGAAGTTAAGCTCGCTCCCATTTCCAGTGTATGGTCTGGATGCTGAATGCTGTAGCTTGTGTGTGCAAGGATGAGTAGTATGTACGAGGACGTTGGAGTGAGCTTTGGTACTATGATAATGGGTGTGTCCAGGTTGTGGTCTGCAGTGACGCTGGGATCTCAGAAGCATGACGTATTGTACAGTCTGCGTTAATGAACATGAGTTGAAGGGTATGCCTAATTGTGTGTGAGTGGTGGTTAGTGGATGTCGATGAGGTTGGAGCATGGCAAAAGTGTTTGTGCTGTCTCGGTCTGGATGTAAGTGTGCTGAAGTGCCACCTGGCAAATGCTTGATGCTCTCAACATGGGGCATGGAGATCTGATCTAACAGGCTCAAACAGGAGATACCCTTGTCTTCGGCTAACTTTTCCTGAGGACACCCAGATGGTTTGACACTCTGGGGAAGACTCTAAAGAAGAACAAGAGACCTCTGACTGGCTGGCCTTAGGGGCCAAGCGAAGTTCATGACCTCTGACGTGCATGCTGAAGTCTTCATCCACTTTCTTGGTTGTAGGTTTGGATTGGTCCTTTTGAGTTTAGAGGTGCTGAGAACTCACATAAGGTCTTCCCAAAGCTGGTGTGTGGGGGAGCGACAAGGTCATATAACATCTGCTGTGTGTGGTGAAGTCTAGGTCGCTCTTGCCTCAATGATTGACTTGATGTTAACCAAACTGAAATATCCACACTTTCCAAGAGGCCCATCCTAAATTAGCAATCCTCAATGTGGCTGGCATTGTGCTCATTCCTGCAAAACTCCCATTTTAACATATATAAATTAGGTTGATGTGGCACTATTAACCCCTTCGTTTTTGTAATTTTTAAGCTGTGTTTGGTGTATATTACCCTGCCTCTGTATCTTACTTACACATACACAGTAAAGTATGAACTCTAAGACTAATTTATACCAGTCACACATTTTTTTTTCGGTTTGGCTTTTCCACACAGCTGTCTACATACCTATTGTTTTAAATTCCTCCTACTGAGTGCTTGCGGTGCAAAGCATGAGGGACTATTTTACATCTTACGTGTACACAATGAATCACCAAATATTAAATTCTTTGACTCACAGATATATTCCATACAAAAAACAGTAATTATTTTTTTTGTGACTGAAGCATGATTTTAATTATTTTATTGACTCAAAGTGCAATCTAGACCTGTGGGCTCTAACAATACTTGTTTTTTCATTGTGAATCAGATGCATTTTCTACAACCATATTAGATATTTTCAGACATTTTCAGGGGAGAATATACATTACAAAAAAGGAAAAAAAAGCTTGGTAAAACATGCACACAGTGGCTACAAGCAAGAGATTAGAGAAAGCGTCATCTCACAGTTCATATTCTCAATATTACTGCTAATATTACTATGTATGTATAAATGTTTTGCTGTGTGGTTAAGAAAACTGAACTTAGACAATCTGTTGGGTTCACTTTCTGGAATGAAAAGTCTTTAATAAATACATCCACGCTGTTAGTAAAAACACTCATGAAAATCCTTCTGCAGGAAAAAAACACTCAAACATTACAATGAATAGAGGACAGTGTAAATGTCAAGGCCAAAGGCTGCACCCTACTCGCATACAGAATGCTGTGCATGGCTGAAGGTCATAAGAAGCATAATGTGGGGATAGTGTACAGGATGCAATCCAAAGCCATTGCACAGCCTGTTAAAGGCTGTGCCCATCTGTCTCTGGATAGGGTGTTGAGCGCAGGACTTGGCCTTGCCATTTGCTCAGAGCCGTTAAGGCTCTTTGCACAGTGGCCTGTGCACAGCCAAAGGAGCAAGTTTCCACCCTGTGGGTTGTAGAGGCAGGAAGAATGGCCACAGAAGTGGCCACAGGGGATCACTGTGCACTAAGCTGGGTGGGTAATGGTCATAAGCTAAGCACGCTATGCTTTGGGGGCAGTAGGACTGCCCAAAGGGTGCGCCTGCTGCCCAGAACATGGTGTGCCAACAGAGTGCCCAATTTAGATCTTGGCGGAGAGGGTACTCCATCACAATGGCTCCGGGCTTCCCTCCCCGCCAAGACTATAATAGTCCGCCAGCCCGATTTAAATGCGGGTGGACCATAGTTTGATGACAGTGGAGACTACTGCATCTCCACTGTGGGCAAACTTCTCCAACAGCCCTATGGATAACGCCCGTCAGAGATTTGGCTACATGTCCGCCCACCTACATTAGATGTGCGGACATACAGATGTTTTTTCAATGTTCATCACCATCTCCAGAGTCTGTGCCCTTCGTGCTTTGGGGTTTTTTGAATTGCATAATATTCCCCATAAATGTTGTTTAAATACATTTTCTTCAAAAGAGAGTGCCTCTTTAACACATTTTTTTTTAACTTAATATGGACACATTTGAATCAATTTATTGAGTATGCTTACTTTCATATTTTAATTGTCTTCATATTTATAAGGTTCATTTAATACGCTTATACTATGCTTCAACTTTGAGAGAGCCCCACATTGAGGTCCCTTCCTGCTTCACTTATTAGCAACGGCGGCTCCTCCGTTAAGGGAGTGGAGCGCTGCCCCACTGCTCTGTGAGCAGTTCAAAAAGGAAAAATAAAATGATAATAATGCAATGTTATTATAATTTTATTTTTCCGTCCTGGCTCAGCTGGTTTACATTTTAGGTGCGGGTGGGGCTGGGCTGTCACAGGAGCAGGGGGAGGAGTGGTGGGCACTCTCTTAAGTGCGCATGACGGTTTGGCCGGCCGTCTTGGGCCTGCTCAGCAGTCATGCGCACTTTGCATGTTCTCCACCTGGCTGTATTGCACAGCCTAGGTGGAGAACATGCACATGCTCCCAGTCCCTGTCTGAGCGCTGAACCACAGTGCTCAGACCAATCACAAAGCTGCTGTTATTCTGACTGTCTAGGGGAGTCTAGGAGCCTCTGTTCTTCCTGCTTCTGGAGTCGACCGAAGAGGACCGAGAGGCGGCAGCCGGCTTGTAGGTGCCATTTCTTTATTTTTATTTTTTATCCCGCCTCCCCACCCCGGTTAAGTAGCAGCCACCACTGCTTGTTAGCTGAACATGGCAGAGCCTCAGACAATGAGGGAGGGAGTAGATACTTCAGCATGACAATGAAAAGTATGTAGCACACATTTCTACCATCTCCTTTCCTTGTACCGGCGAGTGCCTCATGTCCCTCACAGAATTTTGGGCCAGATGTACTAAGAAATTTTGTGATCACACACCCTGTGAATTGAAAAATTACCAGGTTTGAAACCACAAAAAAAAATTTCTCACTCATAAAATGGGTTTTGCAACCCATAACGAATGGGAATTCGGAAGGGCAGTGAAAGGAGTGCTCCTTCTAAACTGTGATTCGGTATGATGTTTCAATGGTTTACAACCACATTTACATTTTGAAATCATTTGACCAGTTACAGACTCTTCAAAGGAGGTTGAAACTGATTTGCAAAAGGTAAGTGGTCCTCTTAAGACTCCTTCCCCTTTGGGAAGCGTGTTGGAAGTCTCAGGGGGAGAAGGAAATGCTACAGGTGACCACTGCCAGCTCTCCTTGATTTTTTTCCAATCAGGAAACTTTTATTTATGTTTTTTAAAGCAGTGCTCCACCATCACTGGTCCATGGGTTTTTGAGACCTATTCTCTGTTGTCAAGGAAATATGTTGGGTACGCAGCAACGCTCCTGTGTGTGATGAGAGACCCAATTTTAAACCAAAAAGTATGTTATTTTAGCTTTCTACATGTTCAACCATCTCCAAATACAATAATTGGAGAAATCAATTTCTGCTGATTTTTTCCTACAAGTTATCATGTATGGGTCTGGTTGCTGATGTTGCAGCACCCACTTCATTGCTTTCTTCTTTCTGATCACATGCCTGATGCAACGCTGTGCCATGTGACTCAGTGTATCCTACCAACCTTTGTACTAGAAGTGGGAGAACAAGGAAAAATGCCAAATATCAAAAGTGATTAGCCAGCTAAGGAGCTGCGAGTGGAGATTTAATTTAAAGATACAAAAAACAAAAGTAAGTTTCATTTTTTCTTTCATGCTGGATATATTGTTTGGTGGTAGCTTTTTTCATCTGCATTTGTGGGGGTTTAACTAACTGTCATGCCCACAGTTCTATTTGCATTGGGTCAGTGAAAAATGTAGGACAAGCATAAGTGCAGGAGCACAAATTATTTCTTAGTAGCTGTTGGTGATGAAGCTGAATGCTTGAATTTCTGAATTCCCAGGTTGGTAGACTTGATTCCACCTCATGCCACTTACTTCCAGCCCTATACACCTTTGTCTCTTTATCTTATTTTTCATGTTCTTTCTTTTTAGGTCTGGCTTATCAGTACATATTCCTGCTAGATGTGTTGTTATCAATTGCTTGAAATATACATAGAGGGTGTTTTGCTCTTCCCAAACGAATATTACTTTCTCACTGCAGGCTATGGCTGTCTTGAGTATCAATCCACCTTCCATGAACTGCTTCCATTGGAAGGTACAGGGGGAATTTTTACATCTGAAAATTACAAAACTTCACAGTGTTTGCCAAATTAATTTCTATATTTTCTATATGCATTCTATACAAAATTGCAATCATTTTTTGCTACTTCTTCCCAGCACTGGCAAAGCTAAAAGGGCAGGCTTTAATGTGATCAACAGCATGTGTTCATGCCTGTTTTGGTGTATTGAAGCCAGACCTCAGGTGCAATATTTGTTTCTCCATGCTTTTTCTTTTTGTCACTGTTTTGTTAGCTTTCTTATTCCCCTTTCTAGTGTTCGTTTTCTTGGTCTGGATCTAAGTCTGGTGAGAAAAAAACAAATCCAGTTCCCTAAAAAGGAGTGCAGGTGGCACGTGAATTGGCAAATTCTGCACTGCATTGTTTGCCTGAAAGGTTTACACTAAGACTGTACATAAGGCATAGTTATTTTATCCACAGTGATGATGATCTGCCTACTTGTGACCTACTGTTTCCAGGACTCTAGTTTTATTATTTTGTAAATGTCAAGCAATGCCCTTTAGATGTGCTTATTTTAAAAACCCTAAAAGACTTTATATATTATGATTTTATGTCAACATTGCATTAGTTTTAAGACCTGCTAGAGCACTCCCTTTGCCACTTGAAACCCATATCTTGAAAAAGTAGCTAATAGAAGAATTTCATGGCAGCGGCTGAGTGAAAATTAAGGAAAGGCATCAACGGGAGGACTCTTGTTATGAACTTCGATTAGTCTAAGAAATGCTAGAAGTTGTGTTACTGGTTGACTGGGGTGTGAGCCCTGGTGAAGCAGCAACCACAATCCTATTCAGGGTAAGGCACAAGCAAACCCTCTTATTAACTTCAGCTCAACCCCTTGGTAGCTTGGCACAGAGCAGTCAGCCTTAACTTAGAAGCAATGTGTAATGTGTTTGGGCAACAATTAGAAAAATAGAGTTTAATTAATAAATAAAACAAGCCCAAGAAGTAGAACTGTAGTTATGAATTTTTAAAGAATGAACTGCAATATAGCACCTAAAAGCAGAATGCGCCAACTGCGGCTGTCTGTTCACGCTGGACCCGGTCAAAGTCAAATGTTTAGGCTGACTTTGATGGAGCACTGATCAGATACAGTCCCATATTATTCCAGCTGAATTTTTACTTTCTCAAGTTTTGTGTCATGAGTCCCGTTCACGCTGGAGAGGGCTGCAGGGAGCAAGGAGAGCATTGCAGGCGGTAGTCGGCGTGACGCGAAGAGCAGGCCAGGCTTCCCGGACGGGCAGGCAGTCTGGAGATTTGCATTGGCAGTCCTCTGCTGGTGATCGATGTTTGCTGTGTGAAAAGACAGGCTGGTGGCGGCTCGCTCTGTTTTTCGGTGTGAGCGGGACGGTTCACTTGCAAATGGGCTCGTTCGTGGTTGTGAAGAACCCAAAAGCTCGATTTAAAGAGCTCTTTAGCCACACCAAGGACCCAAGACCTGAGAGGCACCACTTGGGGGTCAGGAACTCACCGCAGCTAGGTCCAGGAGCTGATTGAGAAGCCTTTTATGTCACTGAGGCTCAGATCAGAAGGCCAGCAGACTAGATGAAGTTGCAGGTCCAGTTCTTCTTCCCCAGGCAGGAGGGCAGCAGGTCAGCACAACAGGGCAGCAGTTCCTTTAGAGTAGCAGTAAAGCAGAGTAGCAGCACAGCAGTCCTTCTTCCTAGCAGAGCATCCACAGGCCCAGACATGTACTGATGAGTTAGTGTCTGGGGTCCTTCTTTTATGCCCTGGTGGCCTGATTCTGGAAGTTGATCAAAGCTTCTTGACAGTGGCTTTGAAGTGCATGGAATTCCCTGTTTGTCCTGCCTCAGCTTTAAGCTGGCTGAAGTGACAGTGCAGGATCGTTAGACTCTTTGTGTGAAGGCAGAGCACAGGCTATTCAGTTGTAAGTGGGGAGTTGGGATGTGCTCACCTCCACCCCCATCATGTCAGCATATTGCCCATCCAAGCACACTTAATCCCTCAATTGTGTGAATTTCTGGAAGGAATTATCAAATCCTAACTATCATTTACACTAGCTCATGTGACCCAAGACAGGCTACAGGCACAAAAGGGCTAGGGGCAGGAAAATGGGCATGCCCGGCGCACTTATGGCAAGAAAGCAAAATAACACACAATTGATGGACGGAATGCAGAACAAATCAACACATTCACCCCCAGTCAATAGATCTGGGTTAAATCCATCATTCTTTTGCTCACCATGCCACCCCAGTTTAGACCTGGCCATATGCAAATCAGTCTTGACCCTGTGCCTCTTGTTTCCGGTCCAGGGAAGACATGGCTTGGCAGTTCGGGCTGGACTGTTCCCATGAGGCACAGGGCCAAGACTGATTTGCATATGGCTGTGTCTGAACTGGGGTGGCGAAGTGAGCTAAAGAACGATGATGGATTCAACCCAGATCTGTGACTGGGGGTGAGTGTCTGAAAAGTTTCAGCGCTCCGTCCATTATCTCCTTGTGTTTGTGTCTTGTGGGTTGTGGCTTCCTGGCCCTGGCCTGCCTCGCTAAGTTGTCTTGGGCCTGGCTGCCATAATTCTTTCCTTTGCACACGTTACTCTGGGCCGTTGTTCTATCGACCTCTGCTCTTGCCAAGTTCTTTTTGCACTGTCTGCATTTTCTATCTTTCACCTTTTCTCCTGTTCACTTTGGGCTCAGACTGCACAACATGTACAAGGTCGAATAACAACGTTTCCTTGTCTTGTTGATTTGGCCAGTCCCTCACACCTAGACATAACACTAGGTACAGCTGTCATGGAAAAATTAGTGTGCTTTTAATATTGCGGTTGGCCCGCGCTAGACACACTTGGAGACAACCTTTCCAGGGAGAAGAGCTGTGATTGTCTGCTGATGTAGTTTTGCATCTAGAGACTGAGGTATGGGGGTTCGCTAGTCAAAGCCCAGAGGTCTTCTATTTTTATAATAAACTGGCTTCCAGCACGGGGAGGGTGGTAATGTTAGTTAGACATATATCCACTGCTTTATGAGATGCTTTCCCCGTTCGTATTCTATGGAGTTGTAACTATGCTGATTATATTATTCATATGTATTATGCTAGTAGTACTGACACGTGTACTGTATCTTAGAGCACGTAAGTTGAAATAAACATTTTAACCTATACAGTGTTTCGTCTTACGCATGTTGTGGACAGGTACGAGTGAGTGACGAAAGAGTGTTCTTGCTTCTGCGAGTCCTGAGATAGAGATACCGTGTTCTGGGTTGTCCAATCATTGGTACATTGGTGCCAATGGGACGCTAAGGCTAGTTGGGTTGGGGTTTTAGGTGCTAAGGGTTATGGTTGGCTCACCACTATATTCCGAGGTTCTATTCTCCTGTGCATAGCTCTGTGTGTGCAGAATCCCTATGACATTTGCTTTGTTCGCCCTAAGTTGGCAGGGTATGCCCAGATGTAGGTCCCTTGCTCACTTTGCCACTGCATTAAAGCTAGCTTGGCTGATGAGGGCTGTTAGCCCGAAACCAGTCCCAGGATGCTTGTTTCCGGTCCAGGGAAGACATGGCTTAGCAGTTTGGGCTGGACTGTTCCCATGAGGCACAGGGTCAAGACTGATTTGCATATGGCTGTGTCTGAACTGGGGTGGCGAAGTGAGCTAAACAAAGATGATGGATTCAACCCAGATCTGTGAGTGGAGGTGAGTGTCTGAAAAGTTTCAGCGCTCCGTCCATCATCTCCTTGTGTTTTGCTTTGTTCGCCCTAAGTTGGCAGTATGCCCAGACGTGGGTCCCTTGCTCACTTTACCACTGGATTCAAGCTAGCCTGGCTGATGAGGGCTGTTAGCCCGAAACCGGTCCCATGATGCTTGTTTCCGGTCCAGGGAAGACATGGCTTGGCAGTTCGGGCTGGACTGTTCCCATGAGGCACAGTGTCAAGACTGATTTGCATATTGCTGTGTCTGAACTGGGATGGCAAAGTGAGCTAAATAACGATGATGGATTCAACCCAGATCTGTGACTCGGGGTGAGTGTCTGAAAAGTTTCAGCACTGCGTCCATCATCTCCTTATGTTTGCTGTGTTTCATCCTAAGTTGGCAGGGTATGCCCAGACATGGGTCCCTTGCTCACTTTGCCACTGGATTCAAGCTAGCCTGGCTGATGAGGGCTGTTAGCCCGAACCTGGCCCAAGGATGCTTGATTCCGGTCCAGGGAAGACATGGCTTAGCAGTTCGGGCTGGACTGTTCCCATGAGGCACAGGGTGCAAGACTGATTTGCATATTGCTGTGTCTGAACTGGGGTGGCGAAGTGAGCTAAAAAACGATGATGGATTCAACCCAGATCTGTGACTGGGGGTGAGTGTCTGAAAAGTTTCAGCGCTCTGTCCATCATCTCCTTGTTTTAACTTACTAAAAGTGGCATTTTCAAAATTGTAAGTTAAAATCCGACTACCATAAGTTAGGATTTTAAATTCCAATTCTAGAGACACCAAACATGAACTGGTTATCTCTTCCCATTTGGAAATGTAATTTATAAGAGGTAATAAGGCAACTCCAATGTTATCCTATTGGAGATCTAGGCCTCACAGTAGTGAAAAACTAATTTGGGAGTTTACACTACCAGGACATGTAAAACTTAAAGTACATGTCCAACCATTTGATTCCACAACACTCGGACCTATGGGCTACCTAGGGTCTACCTTAGGGGTGAAATATATGTAATAAAAGGGGAGCTTAAGACTTGGCAAGGGGCTTTAAATGCTAAGTCGACATGCAGTTTGAAACTGCATTCAGGCTGCAAGGGCAGACCTAGGACATGATTTACAGTGCTACTTAATTAAGTGGACAATAGGTGCTGCAGGCCTCCTGGTATCATTCAATTTACAGGCCCTCAGTTTATGGTATCCCACTCTGCAAGGGACTTATAAGTAAATTAAATGTGGCAATAAGGTATAATCCAATTTAGCTATGTTTCAGGCAGAGAGCACAAGCACTTTAGCACTGGTTAGCAGTGGTAAAGTGCCCAGAGTCCTAAAGCCAACAAAAATAAGTTTCAGCAAAATGGAGGAGGATAGGCAAAATATTTAAGGGAAGACCCCCCTCAAGCCGACAAGTCTAACAATAAAGGCCTACAGTATATATCTGTTTATATTTTATTAATGGCATTTTTCTGTTGCTTTAGAACTGAAGCAGCTCTTGAGGATGCAGTTGTTTTTATGAGATATGTGATTTTTTTATATTAGCACCTGGATTTCCTCACTGCACTTCAAAATATGTGTGGCGTGGTATGATATAGTTTGAGTATCTCTATAGCCCTTAATACCTCTGATGAGATGCTGAATCTCTTTGGCGGTTGCGTAGCACACAACTCTGTGGCTGTCTAATGTTAGTGATTTAGTCTTGCATAAGAGTTATGATTTGTCATGCTGTTACCATACACTGTCATACCTTATCTAATCTTATTCTCAAGAATGTATTGTGCAAATTCCATATATGAATGTTAAACTGTTATAAACAATACTGATAAGGGATACTACACACCATTAGTGACATTTCTCATGCATAAGGATGCTACTGATTGTTATGCTGTTTGTGATCAGTTGTCATGGCACAGTATGCTATACCATTGTTTGGGGAAAAGATTTGTTTGTTCAATCTGAGCATAAGATTCTGTAAAATAGTATGTCTCGGTTACTCGATGTTAGGTGTTATTTGTTGGAGTTCATGCTTAGTCTAATGTGCAAGTGTCACGTACATAGAGAATGCAGGTTCATGCAGGGAATACATTCCCAAGGACGCCACTGAAGCATTAGAGTGTTTTTGTTCCCCTCCTTCCTCCTTCTGTTGCAATCCTTGGATGCTCTCAGATGCCTTGTCTTCCTTGAATTCTCTATCATCTCATTGGGTAACAGGCAGGCAGCTTAGATTTCCATGTCGCACAGTCTACCTTTCTGCACTCTACACTGCACTGCTCTGTTCTCTGCTTTTCTATATTCCATTGCATTGCGCTGCTCAGCAGTTTCCGGGAAGCCAGGTTCTGAAAGCAGTAACCCAGGTTTTGTGCCCCAGAGCTTGTCAGTGAGAAGTGACAACTGCAGGTCCAGGCGGCCATCTCTTAATAAGCTGTGGAGGGAGGAAGGTGGCATACAGTGGCATACAGTGCAGCTTGAGGCCTGATTTAGGAAGCCCTCCTGCATCACGCCTGTAAGCTTCTTATCTCTCTGAAATATTCCAGCCTAGTGGACTTTGTGGAGAAAGGATGTGGAAGTGGATGTCGCAGCAGAATAGGCAAAGATAGCTAGCAATTTTAAGGTGTGGCAAGTGTACAAAAGAAGAGGTGTGTTGTGTTTAAGTTGGAATATATTCAGAAAAACAAACTTAGCATACAAATATATACATATATTTAGATGCTGGGTGAAGACTCTGGAGCCAGGAAGCTTGTGAATTTCTTACTAAATCTGTTGTGATAATTTGATAATATTTATTAATATTTATCTAACGAGAGCTGGAGAACTCCCACAGTAGCATACAATATGTGGAAAACCATAGTTTATTTAAGATTTTGTATTGTTTGTCTAACAATTTGGAGATCCTGGATACTGTGTCTGACTATCTCAATAAATGCAAAAAAGAGAAAATCTAAAAGAGGCTAAGAGAGAAAGAAATTATTATTTTTGTACAAAACTTAGCCTTCTCTTAGCGCCTGCAACCTAAGGAGAGAGGATGCTCCGTTTGACATGCAGAGTTTAGTGAGCCTGATAGTCTGTCGCTATTGGCTCTGAGGACAAAAATTAGCAACTATTTGTGTGGAGAAAAAGGAGAAACTGGACAATTATTGGCCCTTTCACTTCTTTTAGACAATGTCAATTGTGAAACCGGCAGTCCCTAAGAAAAACAATTTGGCAAAAAAATTAAATCAAGGTGGTAGCCACATGTAACACTCAGGGCCCATGCATATCTCTGTAACACGCCCAAAGGTCTAGGCGATCCCCTTCTCATGCCCAGGGATGAAGTGTACCTCTGATCTGCGCCTAAAGGTCTAAGCGGTCCCCTTCTCACACAGCGGAATGAAGCGGAATGAAGAGCTGCGCTTTTTAAATAATTGATTGGTTGATTGATGGTGTAAAAATCAATGCATTTTTTTTACAAAGGACATTATCTACACAGTCGCATCTGGATGTGGGGAGAGTTAGCTCTGATTACACTGACCTTTATAATGGTATGATCCAAATGCGGCGGCGTAAGGGGGGATAAAAAGGAATGCTGACGCGACTGCGCAGCATAGATTAATCGTGAACACCGGATATACACCAGTACTGAAGTGCTGCTGCCTCGCGCCACGTGGTTTTAGCACTGTTAAATACTGAAAATAACTTGCTGCTCAATAACTTTAAAAAGTTTTTACCTGCATCTGCATCTTAAATTGCTGGTAGCCTGCCGATCAGCCGATCACCTGACTGCGGTGCCTGTATGTAAGAGCGGGCCCACCCTCAATCAGTCAGCGTGCTAGTGGCTGTAGCGGCGTAAGGGGGGGATAAAAAGGAATGCTGACGCAACCACGCAGCATAGATTAATCGTGGACACCGGATATACACCGGTACTGAAGTGCTGCTGCCTCGCCCCAGGCGGTTTTAGAAGTATGTGCTTTTAATTTGTTTTATCCACTGTTAAATACTGAAAATAACTTGCTGCTCAATAACTTTTAAAAGTTTTTACCTGCATCTGCATCTTAGATTGTTGGTAGCCTGCCGATCAGCCAATCACCTGATTGCGGTTCCCGTATGTAAGAGCGGGCCTGCCCTCAATCAGTCAGCGTGCTAGTGGCTGCGACGGCGTAAGGGGGGATAAAAAGGAATGCTGACGCGACCGCGCAGCGAACGCGCTCAGCGGGCGCGCCACAGGCGTGCCAAAGTCAAGCCCGTCTGCGCCCGTCGGCGCCCAGAGTTCGCCCTGCGCCAGAATCCCTGCCCGTTTTTCCAGAATTACCTATTCTGGGAAGTAACTAGTGCCTCCGAACAATGGTAGGTGCAATAATCACCCTCAGGACACCACCAGCTCACACCTGGTTCCCTTTATCTATCCTCAATGTGACTATTTCTGGGCCAATAACACTAGGATACTTTCTGACAGGGCCTCGACACCGTGTGCTGAGGTCCTTCAACCTCCGTATGTTCCTAGCCTTAGCAACAACAACAGAGCAGAAGAAGGTTTACCTTCCGGTACCACTCTCCATGAAAATAACCAGCTATCCACAAAAACAGTTACGCTTAAGGCCATCTTGCTTAATGCAAGATCGGTCATTAAACATAAACTGGAGATAGAATGTTTGTTGCAACGAACTAGGCCTGATCTGTTGTTCCTCACTGAAACTTGGGCTACGCCCACCTCTGATCCAGATTGGGTAGAGGCTTTGCCCCCCGGCTACTCACTTGCTTCGGTCCCCAGAGTGGGACAATTGGGAGGAGGTATTGCTATTATACATAGAGCTGAACTTAAGGTCAAATTTGAGCAAGTAGCCCTTGCCGGAGCTGAAGCCATGACGTTCTCCATTAAGATCAATAATAAGGCCTCCTTTCCAGGTCTGTTCCTCTACAGGCCACCAGGGCCTAAGTCACCTTTTATTCAGGGTCTACTTACCCTCCTGGAGTCCTGTATAGATACTCCATCCTTCACCATACTTGGTGATCTTAATTTTCATCTAGAACTTTTTATTGACCCTGCAACTGTGACACTTATAGACAATCTAGAAAGCCATGGTCTATCCCAGAGGGTGGTGGGCCCGACCCATAATGCCCAACACACGCTGGATGGTATTTTTACCAACCACTCCGCAATCGAGATTGACAAAATATTGCCACTTACCTGGACAGACCACAGGGCAATATTCTTTAATCTCCCTGTTGAGCTCACCCTAACTCCCTCAGTAAGGTGCCCATCTTCCATTCTCACACAACCCTGGCGGAATATCAGCTCTGGCGCCCTTAATAATTTGTTGGCCAATAATGTACCGATGTTAGCATCTAACTCCAATATTGATGCAGTCAACTACGACAACTGGCTCAGATCGGCCATCGATCAATTGGCTCCTTTAAGATCGGCTCCCCGATTTAGACAAAAACCCACTGCGCCATGGTACTCCTTAGAGTTAAAGACTTTAAAATCTAGATGTAGGCGCAGTGAGCAGGAATGGAGGCTGGACCACAGCATTGAGGCTAAAAACAACTACAATAAGACATTAACTGAGTACAAAGCAGCTATTATTATTGCCAAACAGGCATTCTATTCGAGTAAAATAAAGGAGGCCAAGAACTCGACAAGAGAGCTCTTTAAGACTGTCTCAGAGTTATCCAAGGGTAATCGGTTTTCCCCTGATCAAAATCTATGTGACCAAATGGCCTCATTTTTCCAATCGAAAGTCCAATCTATTTACAGGGAACTGGAAAGTTTGAACTCCACTCCCCAAAACTCACCTTCGCCGGTTATGGAGGTGGGACCAGTAGCCCCCAATCTCCTGACCAGCTTCTCGCTACTGACACCAGTTTCGGTGAATGATCTCATACTGACCACCAAGTCAGGTTCGCCAGAAGACCCTTGCCCACCGAATATCATTCACGGGATCTCAGAATTAATTAGCACAACTCTCACCCCCCCTCCTAAATACTACCATAAAGTCTGGGTCTTTTCCATCGATCTGGAAAAAAGCGTGCATTAGACCGATTTTAATCAAACCCTCCTTGGACCCAGGGGATGTCACAAGCTATCGGCCTATTTCCTGCCTGCCGCTAGCAGCTAAGATGCTGGAGAAAGCCATAAATCATGAACTGAATCTTTTTATAAATTCTAACAATGTGCTTGACAGCTCACAACATGGCTTCCGTTCAGATCATTCTACTGAATCTGCATTGGTCATACCCACAGAGGAGGCCCGTTGGCAAATTGACAGGGGTGGTAGGGCTGTCCTGATCCTACTTGACCTACCAGCCGCATTTGACACGGTCAATCATTTAATTCTAACGCAAGACTGAGGGCAAGTGGGATTCGAAACAGCACATTGGCCCTCCTTACCTTGTTTCTGTCGGGCAGAGAACATAAAGTCACCTGGGAGAATCTTAACTCGGACACATTTCATCTTCCTTGTGGAGTCCCGCAGGGTTCGGCGCTCTCCCCCACACTATTTAACATATATGTGACTCCACTCGCCAAACAAGTTAAAGACCACAGCTTCTCACTTGTGTCGTATGCCGACGACACACAAATCATCATTTCCATAGCTTCCAGGGAGGATGCACCATCGGCTAGATTCCATAGTTGCCTCAATCACATCATCCAAGGGATGCACTTAAACTACCTGAAATTAAACACCCAGAAAACTGAAGTCATGGAGTTCGGTACTGGGGCTCCCGTCTGGAATTCTACATGGTGGCCAGCAACAGCAGGAGCGTGTCCCACACCTGCCGGGAAAGTTAGAAACCTGGGCAATGTTTGTGACACACAGCTTAGCTTTTCAGCTCAGATTAATCAGGTTACCTCAGCCTGCTACTTCACTCTAAAGATACTGCGAAAGATCCTACCGTTCCTTCCAATGGAATTGAGAAAGACTGTTGTGGTGGCACTTGTGTTGTCAAGGATCGATTATTGTAATGCCCTTTATCTCGGAGTTGATAAATGGCAGTTAACCAAGCTGCAGTCTCTGCAGAATGCGGCAGCCCGTACCTTGCTGAATATCCCTAAATTTAACCGAATTTCGGGGCTATCAGGAACCTCCATTGGCTGCCAGTTAAAGAGCGTATAGAATTCAAGGCACTGTGTCTGATCCATAAAACCTTGTATGGAGGGAGTCCAACGGAATACCATAAATTATTCCAATGGTACACCCCTAGACGCCCACTAAGATCAGCCAATAAAGCATTGGTAAACGTTCCTTTAATTAAGAAAGCTAAATGGGGCGGTAGATGCCTCTCATATCTAGCTCCCAAACTCTGGAACAAGCTGCCTGTACACATCAGATCCCAGCCAGCCCGGTTGAAATTCCGGGGCCAACTGAAAATGTGTCTGTTCCCCACTCAGTAAGTTCTGATTTTCCGGGCTCCACGTTTAACTCTATACTTACAGCGCCAAAACGCCTCGGCAATCGAGCGCTTTATAAACTCTTACTTACTTACTTATCTACTCTCTAAAGTTAAATCGACAACTGAGGTTGTCAACAATCTGCAAAGTAAATCAGCAAAAGTGGAATCAGCTAAGCCTAACTTGGTTCTTGAAATACACAATGAGAGGAAGATCGCATCAAGTTTTTTAATGGTGAGACCCTGATTTTAACAACTCAAGGATGTCAAGAATTAGCAAGTGAAACTAGCAATAATTGAATCTGCTTAGCTTAGCTTGGTTAGGAGAGAGATTGGGCAAATAAGTGAGACTAGGTGGATGCAACTTTTGAAAAAACATTTTTATCTAAAAATGAAAAGTGACTTAAGTAAATGCTGAAAAACAGAGCGTTTTTGTAACTAACATGAATGACAGAAGGTTAAACCAGTTGAGAGCAAGCAGTGTGCTTCCAATGCTTGCCAAAAAACAATCAGCAATAGACAAAACAGTTTAGACAGCATCAACTATTATTGATAAGGGCCACATGTTAGGGAAGATAGGGGTAGGTGCAAGCTTGTTGAAATTTTGAACAAGAAAGATAGTGCCAAATGGACAATCTTGTGGAGTGAAATAGTGGAAATGAACAAGTAATTCTTGGCATCAACAGAAGGAAGAGGGCCACTTTGTCACAGAGCCGCAAATGGTGGGGCCAGAAGAAAGAGAGGAAGAAATACACAAACCAAGAATGGCAATCAATCATGTTATTCAGAAACATTAGGGAATAACCTGAATTGGGAGAAATATACACCGGAGTTCAGTTTATAATAGCATGCTCCTATTACAGAAATTAAAAGGAATAGAAACAATGATAAGCACTCTGAAATCTTAAACAAATTGAACTAAGTGAGGCTACGGAATGTTCAATTCAAAGAATATACAAAATATTGATGTTTACGCCTATTTACATTTTGGAAGGAAATCATGTTATATTTAACTGGGTCTCTCAATTAAGGATTACTGCAGCAGTTCCAAACTTGTCACATATACACCAGAAGACATCGCCTCAATGACGTTAATAACCTGTACATAAGTTTCAGAAGAAGCAATAATATTACATGAAAAAAAAATGAGACGATGAAGCTGGTATGGTTCAAACCAAATAATCAAGGGATGGGGCATTACACTTTCCAAACCAACATATGTAGGGTATCCCATGATATTAAGATTTAAGACAGTGGCCTAACGAAACTTGTGAGGGCCCCCTGCAAAGTACATGGAGGGGGACCCCCCAAGCTCTGGACCCAGTCAGTAACTCTCTGGCCAGAGACCCGCCAGCCGTGCACAGTGCCAGAGGGCCCCCCCATACAGCAGGGGCTGCAGGGGCTAATGTTACGCCACTGATTTAAGAATATAACCAAAAAGAAGGAGTACCATCCATAAAAATACGTAAATTAAGTCTCCTAAAAATCAGAAATAAAAAGAGGGAAGCATGCAACAAAATCAGGAATACATTAGGATCCAAATAGAAGGAAGGAGGAAACAGACATTGCCTAATGGGGTCAACAGGAAGTGGTACTGAATTGTACATAGTGGATTAGTGGTCTTGGGCAGCATCTGCTTTTACATTAGCAACCAGACCGATATCCTAGTCAGAGACGAGAAGATTATTCATTAGGCTCTCTTGTATTATTCAGTGGAGGAAATATAAGTGTACAAGTTCCTTTGTAAAGTATCATCTTATTTCAAAGATTATTTTGTGAAATATAGCGGGAATTGGCAGGGTAAAGGAAGAAATAATAGGGCTCCTATGTGGATACGATATATTATACTTACAAGAAACCTGGACAGAGTTAAAAATAAACTGGCATGATTTCTTGTTGTGGGAACTTCCAGCAGTTAAATTAAGAGAGAAAGGACACCCATTAGAACGGGCAGCAATATTAATAGCAGCAAAACGGGATCTGAGAGTAATTTCATAATCAACAGTGCCAAATTACAGTCAAATTCTAGAAGTAAATATACAAAAGTAAAAAGAGCAGGGGAGATTGAGACTGAAAACTTTATTGTTTTTATTCTCCCTGATACCCTAAGAAAATATATGACACAGAAAGATATATTAGACGCATACAAGCACAGTTTCAATATGATTCCAATATTATTGTGAGGGTCATAGAAGATTTTAATGATGTGTTTGCAATGACAAGTGTTGAAGCAGAGGAACATGAAAGAGTAGATATAATTTGGCATATCCAGAGATAAAATAAGCTCATCATTTAAAAGTAGAGCATTGGATGGATCCATGACATAAAATCATGGAAAACAATATTGACTCACAAAAAAATGTCGAAATAATATTGTTTATAAAAATATCACCATTCTATACTTAATTACTTACTACTTACTTAATTAACAAAAACACAAACATGGATGACAAATATATCATCGTACAAAATTTCTATTTTAAAAAATATCAAAAATAAAAATATTGTAGCCTTTAAATGCCTGTATACAATAGCAAATATATCGAAACACAACATTAACTGCAATAATATCACTAAAAATAAGCAAAAAATAACAAATAAACTTAAAAACTCTTATTTAAACAATAGAACAAATATATATAAAATTAAAATAAATAAGTATATCAACAAAAATTATCATTATATCAAAATTAACATTAACCACATATTTAAAAATGTACCTTTAAATAAATAATTAAAAAATATGAACATCATTAAATAAATATTATAAAAATGTACTTTAAAATGTTAAATTTCTCATTATAAATGTATTCATAACAGCAAAACACAACACAATACATACATTTCACATTAAACCAGAAACTCTAATTAGCACCCACCAAAAAAGGTAATAAGTGAAAACAAAATTCAAACTAAATACAAGCTAACCAATAAAATGTACCAAAAAGCAAACTAACCATTAACAATATTAAGGGCCTGATTACGAGTTCTGCGTCCATCGGACCGCTGAACCCGTGGTGGTTATGCGGTGGTGTTCAGGGACCGCCCCACCAGTGGTCTGACCGCTGTATTACAGCTACGGTGGTCGGACCTCCATGGCACCGCCACAACAGCCAGGGATCTGCGATCCCTGGCGGTGGCACGGCGGTGTAAGGCCACAATATGCTTGGCAGGCCTGTTGCAGCCCCAAGCATATTATGAGTTTCCTCATTGCCAGTGGTCTCATGGTGGTTTTCACACCATGAAACTGCTGGCAGTGAGGAAACTAAGGGGGCCCTTCAGGGCCGCTTGGTTCCTCAGGTCATGGGGATGCATGCCGGGGGGCACATGGTATGCTCCCCTGTCTGCATGCATGCCCAGGTCCTGCACGGCATGGACTTAACAGTCCATGATGTGCAGGAACTTGCTTTTGCGTTCCCATTGCTGTGCCTTTTTCAAAGGTACCGCTGTGAGAACGCCAAAGGACCGCCCGCCAGACAACGAGGAAACTAGTAATCTGGTGGGCGGCCGGTGGTCGAGTTTGGCAATGCGGGAGCAAGGTGTCGTGCCGCCCTGCTCCTGCACCACCAAACTTGTAATCAGGCCCTAAGTCAATTAACAAAACCCTATTAAAGAAACAGAAAAACTCACTACTTCTCACAGAAGAAATACAAAAGCTGCAAAAGAACGACACTCTGCTGGACTCCCAAAACAACCGCAAAGAGGAAAACTGCATAAAAAGGTAAATGTATAAATAATTTCTCTATCAGTTTTTAGACACTCATCTGCAAGTGCAGCAAAATCAAAGCACTGCACAATGATTAATTAAACTCCACACTCGAACACCTAGACAAAGGCAAGTTAAAGGTAAGTAAAATTAGGAATTGTATAAACATCAGGTAACCCTTAAACGTAAAATGTAAAACTAAAACCCCACGACCCTTACAAATGATACAAACCTAAATGTTTAAAGTGCTACTAAAAAAACTCCCTCCAACAGAAGACAAGACACCTGACCCACATTCTAACAGCTTCAAATGAAAACTGAAAAAAGACCTGCAATTACAATCTGCAACACATATGTAAGTATAAAGTATAAACAATTGAAACTATGTTTTCTCTCCATTAGCAAAGTAGAGTTACATTTATAACACAATATTTACCTATATTATTTTAACACAGAAAAGTAGAAAGAGCAAAATATATTAACAACACAGAAAGGCAAACAATTGCTCTTGCACGTGGGATACACTTACACTCAGGAACGCTCATGCACTGAGAATGTAAATTGGAAATGAACGAAATTCTATTCAAATGCTTGTTATGGGATGGCTACAACCAAAAATGATGTTGTAATTAACATGAAAGAACACAACCACTCCCAACATTTACTTCAAGATTTAACAGAGGTAAGCATTAGTTCCCAAAAGCCCACTACGAAAATACTAAAAGATATACTACCTAAATTACCTGAACACATCACAGTTCAGCTACCAACAACACCCACTTTAAAATGCCTTGTAGCACATATTAAGAAAACCACCATTGAAACTCCTGCTGCTCCTAGAAGATGCCAAGACATTGACATTTCTGAACACTTAACCACTAAACATAACAATAAACACTTCCTCCTACACATCAACCACAATAATGACAAAAGAATAATTATATTTGCTATAGGAAATAATTTATTAAGAAGACCCCAATGTGAAACATGACTGAACATTCAAAATGTGCCCAGACTATTCACACAGATAAACACCATAGTTGGTGAATATCAAATCTCTAACATGCCTCTCATTTAAACACTGCTGCTTAACAAACCATGTACTACTTACTACAAACTGTTAAACTGCATCAAAATAAAACCCAAACATAAAATTATAATAGGCTTTGAAGATGCAATTATACAAACAATACTTAAACCATACCCACACTCTGCCGTACAAGGCTTCTATCACCACTATACCCAAAGCATTTGGTGTCATCTCCAAAAGTGCAGAATATGCAGCAAACAGCGAGTTTGCATTTGAAATTACAAGATTAATTGCAATGGCATATGCCCCTGTAAAGAGGTAACTGACCACTACAACATGCTTAGATAAACTACATTGTACCACCAAAATGAGCAAATATTAAGTACCCTAATGGACAATTTTGAAGACACTTGGGTGGGAAAACTGCACCGCTCTGGAAACAGACGCCAACCCAAATTCAGAATACCATGGTGGAATGTTTACAACAGCACCATGGCTCAACAAGGCAAAATCAACAATGCAGTGGGAGGATGGCATAAAGCCTTCTAGGCCACGCTGGGAAAAACTCAACCAACACTCTAGAAATTCATAGAAGCCCTCCAATACTAAGGATAGAGCATCCAGTAAACCAAATCAACCTGAAATAAGTAAACAAACCTGTAAAATGTACAAAATGCTGCAATGTAAAGGGAGAATATTTATGAATAACAAGGGAGTAGGCTACTTTAAAGTAATAGCTAAATTCCTATTATAAATCACCCACTTACCTACCGTACTAGAGTAAAGCTCAACAAAATAAAACACCACCATGACACAACCATTTTAAAATAAATATTAAAGAATTTACTTTTATGAATGAGTCAAAGAAATTTAGTAATAAAATTGAAAAGAAGACTGATAAAATAAAAATAAATCATTTTAATAACAGTTAATAATTTACACACAAAGGACAAAGCACAATATTAGAAATAAACACATAAAAGCAGTTTAATCATACACATTGAAAATAAAAGGTTACAATGCAATTAGAGCAAAATACTTATACATAAAAAAATATAAAATGTCCCACCCAAAAATATATAGAAATATCATACTTACAGTTGTGTAGCTATAGATATTCATCCATACACATCTTCATAAAGTCCAAGCAACAAAAAAAGTAAAACAGAACTTCCAAAGAACCCCAAAAAATGCAGAATGAAAAAGTCCAAAGTCAATCCGCCAAAGTAATCCACAGTCATTATAAACCATAAAAAAAACAATAAAAATTAACTGTTTCAGGAACCCCGAAAATGAAAAGTATATTAAAAAAAAAGTACTATTGGTTTATATTAAGCCATAATAACTTCCTTAAGAAAAAAACATTTAAAACAGGCCCATACAATTCCTTCCAATCTGTAAACATGTAAGAAAGCATAACATACCCACGCCCACAAAACACAATTCCCAAATACAACATAAATATAACATTAGAATTATACAAACACAAGAAGTACTATTATATTATCTAAAATAACACACTACTAGTACACAACTATAACTAGTCCTAATGCATTACACTACAAAACATCATAACACAAACCGCAACAAAACATCTCTCAAAAACAAAGCTAAGACTATAATCCACACTAACTACATCTACCCACCCCCTCAACCCCTAAAACCCTAAAGAAATAGGTATTACCTGTCTGTTGAACAGCAGCAGGTAACTGCAACTCACTCCCATGAAATTCCCTTCAAAATGACAGTAATAGACTACAAAATACAGGTAGTGGTAAAAAATGGCCACTAAATGGAAATTAAGAAAAGACTATCCTGCTATAGAAATCAATAGAGCTATAACTCAAAATTATTCAAAAATGTTGAAAAAGTATATAACGATGTTATAAAAATGTACAAAAAATATGTAAAACTGTATTAACAAAATATAAAGCATAATTTAAATAGTACTATAAAATAACGTAATATATTATGCTAATTTTTATTATATACAAAAAAGTACATTAAAGCTTTTACAATACAGACGTATATGTGTAACAAATGTATATGTTAAAAATAATTATGTATTATTTTTGTAAAAAATGTTTACAAATGTAAATATGTTAAAACTGTTTAAAATACATTGCATGTCTTCACTTACAGAACAAGTGTAATAAATGTTGTACCACTATAATAATGAAAAGTAATTTTATAATTGAAAAAAGTGTATATGTTAAAATAAATATACACATATAAATTAAATTACATATGAAAAACAAGATAAATGTATGTGTAAAAAACATGACTTTTTCTTTTCCGATCAAACAACTACACAGTGCATACAAAAATATACAATGCATTTTGTTAAGTGTCGAATACTTAAGGTGTCACATCTACCATACACATTCCAATCTAATGCATTTTGGGAAAGGTGTTGGACACTAAAAGGGTCACATTTATTACTCCCACTAAATTCTAATTACTTTTGGGGAAGGTGTTGGACACGAAAGGGTTTAAATGTACTATTCCCACTCCATTATAAAACATTTTGAGGAAAATGTTGGACCCTAAAGGGGTTACATTTACTATTCCCACTCCAATAAAAACTACTTTCAAAAAGGGCTCCTGGATCAATTAACTACTATGAGGTAGATGTTCTAATAGTGAATGTGGCTAAAACAAGAATAATAGAATATGGGAAAGGGAGTGTCCCACACATCTGGAGGTTGGGCACAGATAAGGTAGATCGGGTAGATACTTACAAGTTCTTGGTATTTGGCAGGAAGGTAGAGCAGGTACAAAAAGTCAGTTGCATGTGACTGAAATAAAAAGTGTAGCTGTGCAACATACGCTTAGGACACTATATTTAAATATACATAGCCACACACTGTTGTCCATGTTGGAAGTAGTTAAGGCAAAGTTAGTGCTCACACTATTATATCCTCCCTGTATCTCAGGAGTGACATAGGAACCATTCCCCCCCATTTTGCTCTGGGACTTGTCTGTCATCCTGGACCTTCTCCTCACTCTGTTAGGGGGACCTGAACCATCCTTTTTGGGGTCTCTTCCAGGTATCTTCTTAGACACTCTGGTAATAATATAGAGGTTAGCCTCCTATGCAAGCTCCCTGGGGTGAGTAAGCTTTATATCAATCATGTGTTGGCACAGCTCTATAAAGCAAGTACTGAGCATGGGCTCTCTCAGAATTAGGTCATACAGCCCATTGAAATGACTTACTTTACTGCCCATTACCCACCCACTCAGGGCCTTGATGGTGTAGTCCACAAAATCCACCTAAGACTAGTTTAACAACTTCTGGCTGTCCCTGAACCTCATGTAGTATTTCTCTGGGGGAGCCCAAACTTAGTGAGCCGAATGGCGTTCATGGGAGCATACCTCATCTTATCCCGTACCTCTAGTGTAAGAAGGGTATCCCTCCCCACTGTGGGCAGGTGCTTCTACAGGCCTGCCCCCCAATCCTTCTCTGGGGCACTTTGCATCCTCAGGGCTACCTCATAGGCAGAAACCTATTTGTCTATCATCCCCCTCCACATCGCGAGGCACCAGGTCTTGGGGTATATGGACCCCCACCTCTCCATGGGAGACTGGATTGCTGCCACCATTGCTACTTGATTCTGCTGCTAGATTAGTTTTAAGGCCCAGCTCCTTCAGGCTCATCTCATGAGCCAAGATCATCTTCCTTTCAGCCAAGGCACTTTCAGCTTCAGCTTTCTCCTTGACCAGGACTATCTCTGTTCACTCTCTCCTCTCCTGCAAAACCCTCTTTGCACAAGCTTCAATTTTGAGCTTAGCCATCTGCAGCCTGAGCTCCCTCTCTGCTCACCTGTCCTCCAGCTCCTCTTGGGACAGATTGTGGGAAGAGATGCTGCAGCCTGTTATGAATGTGGCAGAGTTCCACACTCCTGTGGGCCCTCCTCTCTCCTCTGGAGCCATGACAGCCATGACAAGGGGTCTGCCATCCTCCACCTCCATTTCCTCATGTTGCTCCTCCATATCCTTCTCCTCCTCAGGCTCCTGTGTTGTAGTTTGTAACTAGCGGGCCTCCTCCCATGCCCTGAGGGCCGTCTGGAGCTCCTGCTTCTTGGAAACATTGTCGCTGGAAGCCTCCTCTTTCTGCAGAATCCATTGAGCTCAGCAACAGCACTTCAGGTTGTTGGTCTCCAACCCCATGCTAGTAGACAGAGTTACAGGAGCAGACAGTCAAGTAGAATAGAAGTAAATTTGGAAAAAGCAAAAAAAAGCCAATCAAAGAGAATTTTTTAAAAATGAATTTGATATCAGTTTCTTTATAATGGATTTTAGTGTTACACAAAATCACTGCATGACACTTCATAAACACAAGTACTTGATCCCAGCATTGAACACCAATGTAGGAAATTGGGTTTTTGATTGAGGGTGGTGAAGTCTCTTCTGAAGCAACAACCACAATCTCTGACAAGGTGTACCACAAACATCACTAAATTAGCCTGTGCTAAACCCTATGGTAGTTTGGTACAAACGCAGTCATGCTTAAGTTAGTGGCACTGTGTTAAGTAGTTATGCAGTACACAACTAGTAATAAAAGGAAAACACAACACAAGAAAAATCCCACACCATTTTTTTTAGAAAAATAGACATAAATTTAATAAATAATTTGACACCAAAACAAATTACATCCAACCAGTAGAACAAGAGTTATTAATTTTTTCAAGTTTTAAGTGCAAAATAGTGCCTAAAAGATCAAAGCACTAACCACGGGTATCTGGCTATGCAAATACTCAAAAGTTAAAGCTGACTGCGATGGAGCATAGTTTGGCTACACGGCGTGAAGTGGGCCCAGTCTTGGCTTACCTTCGGACTTTGAAGAAAGTTTGAAGAAAAGTTCCTGAGAAGGTAAAGTTCAAGGGGGCAAGGCAGCCGACGGTGTACATTGAGGAAGCATCATCGGTGCTGAGTCGCTGGGCTGCTGGATGAAGTTGCGGTGAACATTTCTACGTTTGGATTTTGGGCCATATGTAAAAAGCCATTTTGCATTTCTTAACAGTGCGAATCACTATTTCAGGCCATTTGGAAATGCAAAATGGTGTGTTCCTATGTATGAAAGGCATTTTAGATGGTTCAATTTCCATCATGTAGAAATCTCATTTTTTGCATTTACAAATTGAAAATCACAAATTGATCTTACCAAATAGTGATTCACTGACACTATGTACATAGGATTTCCTAATTGCAAATAGTTGCAAAATGGCAATTTAGGAAATGCAAATACCATCAATGTGTTTCAGGTTGTAATCAGGTACAAACTATAAATAACCGTCTGTCTCAAGGTGAATTTGGTGATGGTTTTTTACTTGGTAAGAGGATTACAAACTCAATTCAGACAGTGTTCAATAGCATGTTTGTAAAATAATTTAATTGTTTATCCTTCTCATACTATTTAAGGAGGTAGTGCATATGCCTTGCGCCCTTGGATATTGACATACTTTAATCCAAGATCCAGAAGTTAAAGGCAGTAAATGGGACACATAAAACAACACAATCAATAACTGAACAGACATTTAGAATACTGAAATCATATTTTAGATGCCTACATATGTCTAGTGGAGCACTACTACAGACCAGAGACCTGTTGCAAAATCATTGCCACATGTGCTAGTCTTCACAACATAGCCAGGTGAAAGGGTCTTCATCAACATAGAGCCAGAATCAGAATGACGAACTACCGCCACTACAGATTCAGCAGGACAAGACACATGCAGCAGAGGGTCGAGCATGACGTGCAGAGATCACAGACAACTATTTTTAAGGTAAGAATGATGAGCACATCTAAAAATTAGCCAACACACATGATGGTGACATTTTTCCATTACTCTAAAGATAACCTTTTATTCAGGTAGTAATTACTTTTTGTAATTGTGTATCATCAACTGTATCCTTACAGGATGTCATTATTTAAACAAGGCAACACAAAGTTTGAGAACAAAAACAGAACAATCACGTAACATACATCTGAGCCCATACAAAAGTTGCATTTTATGACCTGTGGTGTTGGTCGGCTTCTCAGCAGGGCTTGGCTGTGGAGTTGGGGGACATATCTGTGCCAGATGTGTGCCGGCATGTTCGCCTTGTGGAGCATCCATTTGGCACAGATATGCCACTGAGGCTAGAGCCGTCTTTGCTTTCAAGTGGTGGGAATATGTTAGGGACTGACAGGTTATGTGTCTGAATGTTATCCAGAGCTGTGGTCACTTGGACCAGACCATGTGCTAAATCTTGGCAGCAGTGCCCCATGCCATTGGTATTTTGGATGTACACAGTTCTCCTGGCAAAAGTGGTGGTGGCTACTGCCAATCAATTAATTGATTTTGTAAATGCATCATAGTGTGCCATGTGCTGCTTGTGCCTGCACCTTTGCATATGTTGCTCCTTTTTCATGGCAGCTAACCAACGCTCTTGACCTTCCTGCAATTTCAGCATTGAACGTGACATGCTTTGCAGATGCCTATTCTCTGTTTTTATCTGTTGGCTTGCACAGGCTGTACTGTGACAATTGATTTCTCATGCCTACAAAACAATTGTGAACATTTGACATGACATCAGAGACATCATCATTGTGAACTGAAAGTTGTAGGACTCTACGTTAACTTGGTGTCCTGCACACAGATAAAGTGTGTTCCTGCTTTGTGTTTGCTCTTCATCTCTTTCGTCAAAGTCTGGTAGTGGTGCCACGTTTGTTCTCCTAGTAGTTGGAGTTTGATTTATGGGTGTAGGAGCAGCAATTGTGCTGTCATCAATTCCCACTTGTGTGTCAATTGCTTCATCAGGCTCAGTGTTTTCAGACACATCCTGGATGTGATCTGTGGCAATGAATGTAAATAGTTATTGTTAAAAAATAGTCTCTAACTTTGCATCATAGTAGTTTACCATGTGATTTATTGTTTTTGATATGAAGATTATATATTGCTATATATAGTTTATACATCGACACACATTACACCATATTACTTAGTTGTACAACTCCCATAATGCATTGCCAAATTACAGAAAACATTTACATGGAGTTTCTGTAGCTAATATGTTGTACTTGAAGACTAACAAACAATATGTTATGGAACATTTTATACAA
Source organism: Calotriton arnoldi (assembly GCA_963921515.1). Classification (NCBI taxonomy): domain Eukaryota; kingdom Metazoa; phylum Chordata; class Amphibia; order Caudata; family Salamandridae; genus Calotriton; species Calotriton arnoldi. The sequence continues at coordinate 4,021,008 of CAWUFW010000533.1, forward strand.
GAAAACATTTGCCGTGGCTGGAGCCCGCAGGATTGGAGGTGTCAATATCTGACACTTCCACCACACTTCCAGGTTCAATTGTCCCCTAAATATGTAATTCCATTAGAGTGGGAGGAGGATGTTTAGAGGGAGTGCCACCTGTGCCACGGGCCTCAGCCATCCTGCTGGCCACCTTCTCCTTTATACGGTATCTTAGGTCATACCAGCAATTCCTCATTTCTGGTATTGTCCTCTGGGTGACACCAAGAGAGTTCTTCAAGGATGCTGTTCCATATTTTTATTTTCTGGGCCTCGGGTGCAGAAAAGGATGATTTACCAAACAGCTGGCAAGTGTGTGCCACATATTCCTCAGTCAACAGCTCCAGCTCTTTATCAGAAAATGTCATTTTCCTCTTCCTGCTTCCAAGGTCCTCATCCCCATCATCCTTAAACATGGCGTTGTGGGCAAATCCAAATGTCACTGCCAGTATTCACACAGGAGCACACCTTCCCAGGCTTCTGAGTTGTGCACACACCCTGTATTTCTAAACTTCCTGGTTTTTACATCATCAATCTGCATCCAAAATACGACTTTTCCTAATTGTGATTTCCTATTTGGAAATCGCATCAGTGCAATTTGCGAATAGGAAATTTCCTAATTAAGATTGTGAATTTGACAGAATCACTAATAGTGGAATACTTACCTTTGTACATATCATTATGTGATTTCCAAATAGCAATTTCCATTCAATTGCAATTTGGAAATCGCTAACTGAAACTTTGGTACACATGGCCCTTTGTCACTTTTTTTTAGAAATCGAAAATCTGCAGTGGGACAACACTGCAGGTTGTAGCTGATGAGGGCTCCAAGAGGCCAAATACCCTTCCTGAGAGGTCCAGCTGAACAGAATTTTTTGCTGTGAAAAAGAACATATTGGGAGCTACTGCAAAGTCAGGCCGGTGAGCAGGTAAGTCCTGGTCTCCTGTCAGTTCTTGGGCCACTTTTTAGTGGAAAATTTCTTGTCCCAAGTTTTAGGTTTTGGCTTGTTAGGCACCTTTAATACCACTTCCAAGGGTTCAGGACTGGTTGTGCATCACTTGAGGGTCACGACTCTCTTCAGACAGGATCCAGGAGCAGGGTTCAAGGTTGCTGGAGCTTATTGTATCCCTGTGGCTCAAACTGGGAGGCCAACCAACTAGCCCTTGGTGTCACTCTGGTAGTCCTGGGTTCAAGCAGCAAGGCAAGCCTCAAGGAACATGGCAGTCATCTGGAATACAAGGCAGTCCTTCTGATTGTCCTCCACAGGTCTAGGAGTGAACTGAAGAGTTAGTCTGAGGGTCTAATATTCATACTTGGCTCCATCCTTTGAAGTGGGAGAAACATCTATGCTATCCCCGCATGTGGTTATCGAAATTTGTTCCCTTCTCCTGCCCAGGCTGCAAGTGGTCTAGGGTGACAAAAGGCTGATGTCTAATTCCTTTGTGAGTGTGCTGGAGGCAGCTCATTGAAATGTAAGTGGGACAGGGAAAAACTTCCGCCCACCCATATTGGCAGGATAGCCCATCCTGTCAACATGTAATCCCTGTTTGTCCCACTGTCTGGGTAGAATACACATAGGGCAACTCCCAACTATTTACAGTCGTGACCCAGTACACAGGCTGCAGGCACCAAATGGTTATGACAAAAAATTGCAATTTTCTAAATATATAATATTTATGATGAAGCCTTGTCAGAAACAATTACAAATTATTTACCAGTAAATCAATTAGCATGATCAAAAGGAATTATTCACAGTTTACTGTCATCACATTCATTAATTTTTTACAAAATCCATACCATACAAAGCGTTCTTTGTCTTACAATTTGAGAATTGTACATCTTTCCAGTTGGTATTATCTAGTGTGAATTTCGTGCCATCAATTGTTTGTTCACAAGCAACATACTTACCACATGTGTGGTGTCCTATGTATCATATGTCCATGCAAAAAAACATATGTTAGAAAAACTAACCAAGAAATACGCCTGAGGATTATTGAACATAAGTCGAGAATTTGCCTTAAAGTTCCATCAGCCCCATTAGTTATTCACCCTTTGAGAAAAAAAACACTTGGAAAATGAATTTCACTGGACTGTGATTTCAGTCGCTCAACCAGATGCTAGAGGTGGAGATTGCAAACAGAGTCTGATCAAAAAGGAGGCAAATCTAATTTTGAGATCTAATACAGCAATCACCAGCTTAAAGAAATGTCAGAGCTGCAAAACATATAAATCTGGCCAAATATGATGATGAATGATGACAATGAGTAAATGTAGCCCAGGTTAAAGAGAATGACAAAGAAAACTAAAATTTAGTGCAATTGAAAACTTTAGATTGAGTTGGAAACTACGAATTCCATCATACCCACTTGCGAAGGAGGAACTTCCGGGGTCAGGACAAAGGAAGAGATACACACGATGCACACAAATGAGTTGAGTGCTCGCATAAATGAGACAGAGAGAGATGCAATCGGTTAGACGCTGTGAAGCAACAACATGGCCAACAGAGATGGAAGCACTGACTTGGAACTTTGTAAAGTGCCACATTTGCTGAATAAGCTGTAAGTCTATGGGGAGGTTTTGCAGTAACTCTTTGAAATTCGCATGCACATAAAACAAAACCTAACAAGCTCTCCATGCTTGGACCATGCAGGTATCTTTGGGTGTACAAACAATTGGTAAAAGAAGCTCTAAAGTCAAATGCAAGCACACGCCTGAATGTCATGGACTAGTGGCAGCCCCAGTAGGTAGCTTTCTAATTGCATTAAAATCAGTTTATTAAAAGAGAATAAACCAGAGCAGAGGTTCTGAAAATTCTCCCCCTGTGTCTCCTATTTTTGTATTTCAGTTTCAATAAAATCGGCTTACAGATCCGAGCTTAACAATAAAAATCACACGGACTGCAAAGCAGTTGGGAAGCCAAGGTAAAAGTCAGTGGGGTAAAATAAGTTATAAGAAATGCTCCATGGACACCACATTAGTATTAATACACCATTCCTTTTAATTATTTTTCAGCCAATGACAGCTCATTGTCCTGAGAAGATCCTTGAAATGAGAATGTGTCAAAACACGTCGGCTCATTCTAAAATAGGGAGTTGTCAAAAGTCATTTTGTCGTGGAGTTAACTGCAGATCAGATACTTTTTCCAGCAGGTCCCATTGGAGCTCTGGAGGAAAGGTTTTCTAAAGGCTTCAAACTTTCTTCGGGTGCAAACACAGGAGTACAATTCTAAGGCCCCCAGGACCTCGGGGAAGCCCCTTAGAGACTCTCAGGATGTCAGGCCGAGGCCATAGCAAAATCTTGTCCAGGTCTGCTGGGCACTTCAATTCACTGACAGTAGGTCCAATCCTCTTCTAGGCTTTCAGACTCTTCTCAGGAGGGTGCCACCGTTATGGTTGGCACTAGCTAGTGGGGTGGGGGTGATGCCTGCCTCCTCCCCAACCAATTTGGTAAAAGTCCCCGGGGGCAACCTTACCCACTTTTTCAGCAGTTCCTGTTTGCTATTGCAAACAGTCCTGAAGTGATGACTAAGAGTAATGAGCAGTCCCCTCCTCTGTGGTCACTCAATACCAGTTCAGGAGGCAGCTTTCCTCCCACTGGGTTTGATGCCATCCTGACCAGATGAACAAAGTCTGCAGCCCTTCCAGGTGTCATCTGAAATATACTTGTGACAGTGCAGGCCCCTTTGAAGTTAATAAATTTCCTAGGGCCCTTGCCAACTGGTCTTCCAGCCATGGGTTGAAAACCACCTACACACTCCCAGGCCATTGTCTCTGCTCTGAGAGCAGTTTTCACACCTGTTTCACGCCTCTTTCAGGCGAAGTACAGGCTACACAGTTTCTGGAGAGCTACTTCAAAATAGCCTCTAGCAGATTCATGTAGGGTGAAGGTAACTTTTTAAAAGTTACATTTGCAATATATTTAATAAAAAACTGAATTTACCATTATATTGGATTTTTATTAAATATACAAATGTCTTTGTATGGAGTTAGTAGCTGGTATAGGTTAAAAGTTATATATTGAAGTGTATACTCTTTACTTTGACTTTTCCTTTTGCCAGTTACAGCCTGACCTATGACAATGTTGGTTTGGGCTTAGCCACTGGTGGAACATGCTTCTTTGAATATCACACATGTTCCACTCTTAAATACTATGCACCCTACCTTGTGGGTAGCAAGGGGCACTTAGGAGTAATGTATTTAATCTTTTTAAAAATACATTTGTGCATCAGGGTTCAAGTTGCTGCTGTGAAACTACACAGTGTAGGCCAGAAGCCATATTTTCACTCACAGTGTAGTGGATCGCACCATAGGTGCTGTACTCCGTAGGTGCCATTTATCTTTCCGTGCCTGGGGTGCCAGGGTAATTTCTGCATGATGTGCTATGGCCTTATCGGAATTGTAATTGCGCCAATCATGTTTAATCCAATTTCAACATGTTTAAAGGGGTAGAAGAGGCAATGTACTGCTGTTTAGCAGGGGTAACGTACACAAGGTTCTAATGCCAGCAAAGAGATAGGACAAAATGTGGGGGATATCAGTCAAAAGATAAGCATTTTCGACACCAATGATGTTGCTTATGGATTTGACCCCAAAAGAGCAATGTATTGGTCCCTTTATTAAATTGTTTAGCCGAGCATAGAGTCCTGACTCTGTAGCTTTTGTTAAAGATTTCACTCCCCTCACTAGTGAGAAGATTCGTGACCTCTGTAAATTTCTGGTGGTTTTGTGAGGTTGTGCCGCTTTTTCCTCCACAAGGTGCATCCATCACTCCTGAGTGGATAGATAGGTTCTACAAATCAGTTAGAAAGCAGAATGTTCCACTGGTTGCACCACACACTTCTGGGAAAGGCCAATGGCCTCTGCAAATCTATGTTTCTTTATAATGAACTTGCGTCTTCCACAGGTTGTACCACCTTTGTTCCAGTGTGTTTCCCATTAACTCTGAAATATATAACGTTTCAAGGAAGCTGAATCTTCCATAGTTTGCACCTCCATTGCTGCTAAGTCAATCCATAGTCTTTGTAAATCCCTAATGTTTTTTAGGAAGCAGCATCTTCCACAGTCTGCACACTCATAATTTCTAGGTGTACTCATTGCCTCTATGAGTCTCTGCTCAGCTATCAAAAGTTTAGTCTTCCATAGGTGTTATATCTTCCGACCCTGGGTAGCCTATAGTAATCCATGTTTTGTTTATGAAATTGCGCCTTCAACAAGGTGCATCCATCTCTGCTGATTGGACCATTAGTCTCTGCAATCATGGTGGTCTCAAAGAAACTGCCTCTTCCACGGGTTGATTTGGTGGTAAACTTATATTTATAACCAAATTTACCTTTATGAGTAGGTCTCACAGTGTCTATGAATGCATATTATTTTAAGAAACTGTGACGTCCACAGGTTGCACCACCATAATTCTTGTGTGGTCCCCATAGAACCTATACTCTCTTATGTTACTTGGAAGCCCAGTCTTACAGACTCCTATTGCTCCTAGTTGGACAGATAGACTTTGCAATCTCCAATGCATATAGACTGCTGTGTCTTCTCCTTGCTATGCCTCCATGGAAGGCGGCCTCAGATTCTGGTGTTGTTTATTAAATTGTATCTTCCACAGACTGCACCATTCTCAATCATTGCTCCTACAATACAGTGAACGAAGTAAAATGTTGCATTTATTTGAGGGCCTCAACAGGAAGCAGCTTTTTAAGAAAATAAAAGAGGCATTTACAATATCTCCTATTCTTTGACATCTAATTATTGACTGCCACAGCAGTTGGTGCCATCTAACCACAAAGGTATCCAAATACCGATGCACTGCAGCCAGTTAATTTCTACTCTCGAAGGCTTTCAGAAACTTCAGTTTATGATAGAGAACTATTAACCATTGAAGTTGCTTTCCCTCATTGGAGACACTATTTATGAATCATGAAATCTTGAAGTAGTTGCTTGAATGGGCCGTAAGAATTTAGGCTCTCTAAAATGTTTTGCACCAACCATAGTCATTCACATTGGCTGCTCCATTTTTCCAGATTTCACTTCACAGTAGACTGTCATCCAGGAAATTGACATGGAAAAGCAGATGATTTATCCAGACTCAGGAATAACAATCACAAACCTACGATAAATCCAGGTAGTGAAATTATACAGTCCATACAAACCATAGACAAAGAACTCTGGTTTGCCTAAGGCTCATAAACTTGTCATTGTGGTAATGTTGGGTAAAGTACTTCACAATCTATTACTGAATACCACATTTCTACATTTATGAACAGCTGCACTTTGACTTCCATTTTGAATTGGTAAAGAAATATACATTTATTCAATGGCACAATACAATGGAAAAACTCAGCCAGGATTATTCTTACAAAATCCAAGGAAGCCAAGTATGAAGTGGAAAAATTGGCATAGAGCATTCGAGAATTACATAGTTGCCATTGATGAACACACATTTGAACCAGAGTGAAAAAAAGCACTAATGTTTGGTCTTCTAGGTAATACAGGCCAAGAAATATTTGATAATTTGCCTGAGATAGCACCACCAGCAGGACAATTTATTCCATAGAATGAATATGAAGAGGAAGTTACAAGAATGGAAAAACAGTTTAAAGAAGAACCACATGTCATGGTTGAGATGAATGGATTCTTCATGTGAAAACAGCTCGAACAGAAGAGTATTAAGGAATATATCGCTTCATTACACATTTTTGCAGCCTCATGCGAGTTTGGCAAAATAATTGACACTTATATTAGGGATCCTTTTGTTTTTCAGTGCTATTCAAAAAGGTGCATGGGAGACTGTTAGCATGCAGGAACCCAACATTTCATGAAGCGATTGACCTTGCCAAAGGAATAGAACAGTCTATGCTATCTACTAAAGCATTATCTCATGATTCTCCACAGGTACCTGCTGTGTATATGGAACATGATAAGACATTTGAAACAAAAAGAAATGTTGATGTACTTGAGGATAAAGCTACAACTAGTAGATTTAATTCTAAAAACCTATTCTTTGGTACAGGTGTGGTTCAAAGTCACATCTGGGTGATTATTCAGGATGTCCTGCTGTAGGTAAAAAAAAGTATAAAATGTTACAAAATTGGTCATGTTGGCCTATTTCTAGGAACAGTAAAACAAGTAATATAAAAACAATATTGTTAGAAATCAGATGACAACTGAGATGTTTCATGACTCAGTTTATAAAGCAAAGTTAAAAACATTCAAATAAGGTGACTGGAATATAGTAAAGAAACCTGTAAGAGTAGAAAAAGATGTATCAGCCTATTCATCACCTCTACAAGTGCTAAAAATAAAAATAAATTGCTTTGTTATTAAAGGGCAAAGGGTGGTGGAACTAAAGTGTAGTTGTATTACTCAAACCAGGTCAAGAGGTCTTGTGGAAAAATAAAGAAAGTACTAGAGAATTGATTATTTTGGTTGGTATGGCAATACAACCCCACAAGAAACAAGGATAGAATAAATATTGAACATGAACATATTGAACAAGGTTTTGATAGAAGGAATACCATGTTTGTGAATCAACAAAACAGTGAATCTGATACTGTAGTGGAGCATGAGGAAGAAAGTTGCAATGACACATCCCAAAACACGGTTAACGAAAATGTTTCAAGTAGGGGAAGAAGAATAAAATTTCCAGGGAAGTTTATAGATTTTGTGATGTACAGACTTTGTTATGTATAAATCGTTTCTTTTGTGTGTTTGTTTTATTATAAAAGGGGAGGTAGGTTGTACATTCCAATATACCAATATAGTTATCATTTATGCATGTTTTATAGTATCAATAAGACATGTAATTTAATCCTTAAGAATGTAGAAGGTTGTTGGGACATATATAGCATAGCAATGGAATGTAGGGATGGAGAATCTATTGGGGATTCATCAGGGACACTACCTTTAGGTGTCTGTGCTGCTCGCTTATGGACCTTATTGGATGTAACTTGATTAATAAATACATGATTGCTGCTTATCAAATATGGCTATTGGAAACATCTACACAAGTGAACCCATTGTCTCTCTAAGTCTGCTATTCCTGTGTTGACTCATCAACTCTATAATCCCTGGGGATTTAAGAAGGTCAGCCTTCCTTGCGTTTCTCTTGCACTGAACATGGATGGACCCCATAGACTCTGTAATCTTTGAAGGAACTAAGAAATTGTGATGACCTGGTTTGTATCTTCTGACAGACAAAAATTTGACTCTATTTATGTTAGGGGTTATGAAGCTGAGCCTTACATAGTTTATACGTCCATGCAGGAGATCACATCCTGCCACTCCTAGTTGAGCTTCCAGACTCTGCTTACCACCATTTGTCTGGAGAGTGGTGATTTCCTTGAGCACTTTACATTAGAGGATGTTGCTGATAAGACGGAACCATATGAATATTTCTCAAAGTTAACCCGTGTGCTCATGATTCTTGAGTTATCCTGCGCTCCTGGCTCAGTTATCTTCACCTTCTACACCTTTCCTGCTTTCCACAATCCTACTAGCCCAATCTCCTCACTCCCTGCCTTATCCCAAAGCATCCCCTTCTCTTTGACTTACACTTCCCACTCCCTATATTACATATTCCTTCTATATTCTCCCCACCTCACTTTTTTCAATCTCTTTTCTTTGCCCTCTTTTCTTGGTCTCACCCTTTTCTATTTACCTTCTGTTCTACCGTGCCCAATCCTACTACTTCATCCTATCACATTTACCCATTTCAAGGAGTAACCTGGAGCTTTGTCTGAGCTGAAATAGATGTGAATCCTCACACAAGGAAGAATCAAGGATGCGCATGGAATCTTCGACTCTGACCTCAACCTGCAGTCATAATGAAACTATCAGGTGAGACAAAGGGCACAGCAAAGAGTTAGGAGTTAATGGAATCTTCTAAAATGGGAAGACAAAAGCATAGAGGTGTATAGCTAGGGCTGGTGAATACAAGGTTATCCCTTCCTTCTTTGTTTAATCCAGGTTTTTATGATATTAGACTGATTTGTAAGTTAAATATTTCTTTTCTTTAAACTGAAGGCCCAGCTCAAGCACGCTTAACCTGCTTTTGGGATTCAGACCAGCTTATATCTAAGCAGCAACCAATGCCTAATTAGGAGATGTTTCTGGTCGCACTAGTATGGTCACAGACACATCCATGCTTGCAGGTATTGCCTCATGCATGCATAGTGACATAAATCATGTTTATGTAAGGAGTAAAGCATTACATGTATACATCAGGTATTTATATATATGTATATATATATATATATATATATATATATATATATATATATATCCAATGATTCACAACCTCCCGCAACCTCCAGACGGCGATGTGGGAGAGACGGACCACAGGGTATCATTCAAGATGTTTTTATTGCGACCTTCTCCTCACAAAACGATGACGCGTTTCGGGCTCAGACAGCCCTTGATCACATACGGAGAACAGTCATCCATGTTTGTTTTTAAATGTTGCTGAGTGCACACCCCAACCCCCTCCCTCTCGGGTTCCGTGTCATGTGACCACAAACAGGAAAAACAGACTTAGCAATCTAACAACTTGTCATGTTAGCACAAGAAATTACGGAGGCTACAAACTCTTTGAAATATATGAATCGTAAATCATGACTCATGTTATTGCCTTCCAAGCGTACTTTTGTATATCTGTGTAAATACATTAAAAATGTATGTATATTATTTATGTTCTGATCAATTATTCTTTTTGAGCACGACATCTATTGTCAGAAAGTACTTGATTAATTATACAAGTATATCCTATCTGGCATGCCTCATATTTGGACATAGAATCTATTATCGGCTGGTACGGTGCTAATACCTTGGTGAACGAACCATATGTCGTGAAATCTTAAAAAGTAGACCAAATATAAAAAATAAAATAAATGTATAATATCTTGTGTAGATGTCACCCTTCTCTGGATGAATCCATATTTATCAAAATGTCTATTGTTCATTGTAATTTGATTTTGCAAAGATTCCTGTTTGGTATTTATTTAAAATTTTTTTAGAGCAGGAGTTAATGGAATCTTCTAAAATGGGAAGACAAAAGCATAGAGGTGTATAACTAGGGCTGGTGAATACAAGGTTATCCCTTCCTTCTTTGTTTAATCCATGTTTTTATGATATTAGACTGATTTGTAAGTTAAATATTTATTTTCTTTAAACTGAAGGCCCAGCTCAAGCACGCTTAACCTGCTTCTGGGATTCAGACCAGCTTATATCTAAACAGCAACCAATGCCTAATTAGGAGATGTTTCTGGTCGCACTAGTATGGTCACAGACACATCCATGCTTGCAGGTATTGCCTCACGCATGCATAGTGACATAAATCATGTTTATGTAAGGAGTAAAGCATTACATGTATACATCAGGTATTTATATATATATATGTATATATATATCCACAGTACTTCGCCACCACAGTCCACCGGAAAGACGAAGACAGACCCAGGTATCGGTGCACACAGATTTTATTTAGAAGATGCCCTGCACCACCGCCATTACGCGTTTCAGCCTCGCAGAGGCCTTGATCACATGATACGCCGATGGACAATTTTTTCAACAATTTAAAGTGCCAGTGCTCAAACACACGTGATAATTGAACCATGGGTAATCATAGACATAGCTCAAGGAAAATGACCCTTTAATACTAGTTACTAGAAAAACATTTACTCTGAGTCAGAAATATTACACTGCAGAATTATATATACATATGTCCTGCCCCAGTGGGCCATGGATTGTACCCCTTGGATAGAAAAAGGAAAGTGCCAAGTGCTAATACATAAAGTGCCAGTGCTTGCACAATACCAACTCACAGCCGTGCTTGGATGTGCAAGATTAAAAAAAAGAAATGTTAAAATACATTAGTGGTTTTTTTTTTAAAACATGATGGGAGGCGGCAGAACTACAGGTTTATACAGTGTGTTGCAGGTAAACTTGAAGTGGTCAGAGGCAGGTAAAAAAATCCTTGCTTGAGTTCAGCCCCTGGGGTGTTTTACTATCCAACTCTAAGATGTATCTAGTTTCCATTTGTCTCAGTAGTTGCTCTCGATTTCCACCCCTTCTCAATGGCAGTACTGCATCAATGACAAAGTACTTAAAGTGTGATAAGTTGTTGTCATGTGTTTCCTTAAAATGTCTTGCCACTGGGTAAGCAGCGTCACTGTTGACAATAGCTCTGATGTGCTGGAGCACTCGCTTGTGCACCTGCAGTTTCGTGCTACCCACGTACGGCAGGCCACATGAGCACTCCAGCACATATACCGCATATTCAGTCTTACAGTTCAGCGCTTTTGTGATTCTCACTGGTCTAGGTTGAAATGGAGTGTGGTAAGAGGATGTATTCTTGCCGTGTCTGCAGGCTTTGCAAGTTGCACATTTCATAAACCCCGTTCTACTATTGAGCCAGTTTTTGTTTTGTCTAACTTCCGGACTGCTTCTGGCAAGGGAGTTACTCATGGAGCGGGCTTTTCTGAAGGTGATAGTAGGAGATTTCGGCAACTTAATTCCAAGGACAGGATCATTGCACACTAGGGGCCAGCTTTTATTGATGATTCTCCGTAATGTCTTATGCTGCTTGCTAAATGTCAGTATAAGGCACGTAGATTGCTCTTGCTGTAACTGACTGTCTGTTGTAGCTACTCTATTGGTGAGTGCAGCATGCCTCTGTATTTTGTTGGCTTTAGACATGGCTATGTCTAGTGTCTCCTCAGAATAACCCCTCTCCAGGAATCTCTCTCTGCATTCATACTGTGCCTGTCTGCATTCCTTATCAGAGCTACATATCCTGCATATCCGCAGCATTTCCCCAAAGGGGATGCTTTTAATTAAATGTGGCGGATGGTGGCTATGGGCATGTAGGACCGTGTTGCCTGCCGTAGATTTTCTATGAAGTCTTGTTTCTAATCTGTTGTTATTTACAAAGACTTCCACATCAAGATAAAAAATGCTCTCCTTACTCATTTGGGCAGTGAACTTGAGATTAAGACTGTTAATGTTAAGTTGTTCAATAAAAGTGTGTGCAGACTGCTCAGTGCCCTTCCATATTAAAAACAGGTCATCTATGTACCTATACCAACATAGGACATGCTTGATCAGGGTTTCACCATGACTTGCGTGAAGTACCTGCTCCTCCCAAAAGCCCATTTGTAGACAAGCATAGCTTGGAGAGAAGCAGTCCCCCATGGCTACACCCCTGACCTGTTGGAAAACTTGATTTTGGAAGAGAAAGAAGTTATTTTCCAAACATGTCGAGATCATTGTCAGAAGCATTTTGGTATGCAAATACCAGCCCATGGGGCAAGTGTTTAAGAAATATTCAACAGCCCTCAAGCCATCCTGGTGATGGATGCTCGTATACAACGCAGTTACATCTAAGGATATGAGCACACATCCAGGTTCCCATTTTACACGTTCAATTTTGCGTAAGAAATCCCCTGTATCCTGTATATATGAGGATAATCTTTTAACATGTTCTTGAAGGAAAAAGTCCACAAATTTGGATGTATTTTCCATGATGCTGCCCTGGGCAGAGATAATCGGTCTACCCGGAGGTTTGCATGCGTCCTTGTGTATTTTGGGAATAAAGTATATCACAGGAATGATGGGGTGTTCAATTTTTAAGAATTTAAATTCCTCCATGGTCAGCAAACCTGCTGATTTCCATGCCATCAACTTCGAGTAAAAGTCATTCCAGGACATCTTTATTGCTTGCATGTCTCTTCGCCTGTAGCAATCGCTGTCATTTAAATGTGTGAGGGCTTCTTCCATGTAAAGCTTACGTGGCCATAATACTACGTTGCCCCCTTTGTCTGACTGACGAATGATGATATTGTCATCAGCCTGCAGTTTGTTCATTAGTTGATAGTACACATTCTCCTGTTTTGTATATGATCTTGGGGCCTGTCTAGTAGAACAATAAAGTTTTTTCAATTCAGATGTTATTTTGCCATGAAACAAATCCACATTGTCGCGTAGCATAATAGGACAAAAGGTTGATTTTGATTTAAATTTAGTCTGGGTCCTACCCCCTGACTGCAGGGGCTCTATGCCTGTTGCATTGGCAGCTTCATAGTTTTCATCATGTAGTTCCTGCATCACTCTTAAGTGATCCACATCCCCTGCCGTAAGTGTATCTTGTTTTGACTGCTCATTCAGGGCATTCATTGAGCTTGCTTGTTCCTGTGTGCCCTGAATTAAGTGAAGCTTGCGCAGTTTTAATTTGCGAACACATTTATACATGTCAATCCTGGTTTGGGCGTACTTAAAATCGCTTGGTGGACTAAAGGAAAGCCCCAAGGCCAGCACCTTCCTATCCTCCTCACTGAGGACACAATCCGTTAGATTGATCTCTGACTGTGGAGCTGACCCTTTACTGTTGGTTGTTACTTGCGATTCCATCTTTTGTTTGTTTGCTTTCTGTTGTTGTTTTTCCCGTTGGCACCGTTGTTTGCGTCTTGCCCGCCTTTTTTGGTTACGTCCTTGTTTGTGCTTACATTTTGGACACGGGGTCGTAGTGATCTTATTCTGTCCTGTCTCACATAGTCCAATTCCTGGGCGAGACTTGGCTTTGGAAACCCCAATCCCCGTGCTGCTGCGAGTTGTTCACCATCCGATTCACTGTCTATGGCAGAGATTATGTCAGAGACAGAAGTAGATGCTGATGTATTGCCACTACAACTCAACTGTGTAGGTTTAGAAACCTCTGCAGTATTGGCTGCTTTCACTGCATCATATTTCTTTGCAAACGTGAATACACGACCCTGTTCGTAATCCACCTTATCTCTTTGAAATTTAAAGGCTTTCCGTTTCTTAATTACTTCCTCATCCCTCTGAAAGCGCAACATCATATCATCTCTGTGCTTTTGGGTCACTGCTGTAGCCCCTAATTTGTCAATTTCCACATTCATTTCGTCTATTTTAATCTGTAGTGCAACCCGGTCATTTTCAGCATATTTCACAAGTAACACCACGAGCTTGCGAGAGGATTCCAGGTTACACTCTGCCCACTCGGCCAACATACAGGGGTCTGGGTTTTCATAACTCGGAGCCAGTAGTATGCGTAATCCCCTGGGAATTCTTCCCACCTCCAGATAGCGAGTTAGAGACTTACACTCCCACCATTTGGCTTGTTCCGTGCACATTAGTTTTTCTAGTTTTCTGAATTGGTCTTTGACACTCTGATTCGCCGGATGCGCTGACCGATCCTGCGCATTTATCACTGTCTCCCCACTAGGAGAGTTGTCAAACAGTTCATCCGCTGCTGCCTCCCGATTCCTCAGCGCATCGGCGGATATAGTGTGCTTGTATGGGCTGAATATATTGCTTACTCGGGGCAGGCGCTGATGACTAATGCCCACGCCTAGCTCTCTCACACTCCTTCACCGGCCTCTCAGCGTGCCCTTACCTACGAGAGACACTCCCGTCGCTCGAGTCCTCCGACACGGGCTTCGTTAGGATTCACTTCGCAGCAAAGGCTTTCCCGCTGGCCAGGGGCTTCCACAGCTGCTCCTTTCTCGGGAGATACAATTGTTTCCGGTAGCCACCAGAAATGTTGCTTCTTGCCGTCCGGCCCTTCAGGAAGGAGGGGTCTGCCACTACAGAGGAAACTGGCTCGGTATATTTCTCCACATTACTTCGCCACCACAGTCCACCGGAAAGACGAAGACAGACCAAGGTATCGGTGCACACAGATTTTATTTAGAAGATGCCCTGCACCACCGCAATTACGCGTTTCAGCCTCGCAGAGGCCTTGATCACATGATACGCCGATGGACAATTTTTTCAACAATTTAAAGTGCCAGTGCTCAAACACACGTGATAATTGAACCATGGGTAATCATAGACATAGACAATCAATTGCATCCATTGTTGTTGTTTATCATAATTGCAGTGTAGTATGTGCAAACATGCATTACAGTACCATGATAAATATCAAAGGTGCAAATAACGCAAAGATAATAAATATGTATAAATAAATAAATATTTAAACAGCCTCTAATAACATTATTATAAAAATCCCATATAAATGCTAAAATCAGAACTACAATATCCTGTTATAATGACCAATAAATGTGACCAATGGATTAGTTGCAAAATTGCATATCTAAACTCTTATGTCAACATATAGACTGGTCACGTCATAAGGCTTCTTTTCACGTAACTAAGCTCAAGGAAAATGACCCTTTATTACTAGAAAAACATTTACTCTGAGTCAGAAATATTACACTGCAGAATTATATATACATATATGTATATGTATATATATATATATATATTCACTGAAAAAACCATAGGTTTTAGGGACAGTTATAGTTAGTTGGACATTTCACTCGTACAAAACCATAGAAATTCCCCCGTTATAGTTAGTTCAGCTAACTATAACTCGCGCCCCGCAATGCACTGCTGATGACGTCACATATTACATCACTCATGACATGGTCAGTGACATCACTGATGACATCACTGATATCTCAAATGACATCACTGATGACATCACTGATGACATCATCCAGTGACTGTGTGTTTCTGTAAAGTTTAAATATGTTTAATATATATAGGGAAAGGCGTATTGAAGAATGAGTGGGTGTATAAGTGTCTGAATGGATGATTTAGTACGTGAGTGACTGACTCTACAAGTGAGTGATTAAATGTATCTTACTGAATGCATGGGTTAGTGACTAAACTGTGTGAATGTCTGTATCCGTCTGTCTGTTGGTTTGTAAGCGGCTGCATGGCTTTCTGAATAGCTACATGAGTGTCTACATGGGTTATTGATTGATTGTCTGAGTATCTGTATGGGTGCCTGAGTGTTTGTGTGGGTGGGGTGTGTGTGACTCTGTGCATAGATGTGTGAGTTGGTGATTCACTGGGTGCATGGTTTCAAGAGTGCATCTGTGATGGACTGTATGGGTGGGTGAGTGTGTGTATGGGTGTGTTAGTGATTGAATGTATATCTCAGTGGTACATGTGTGAGTAACTACATATGTGAAAGGCAGTATATATGTGTGTTGGAGTATATAAATGGCTATAAGTGAGAGTGTGTGATTGTGAGAGTGGCTGTATGGATGAGTGTGTACTTGTATCAGTGATTGTATAAGTGCATAAGAATGTGCTAGTATTTGTATGAGTAAGTGAGCTGGTGTGTGTATAACTGTATAGGTGAGTAAATGGGTGTGTGATTAAGTTTTTTGCATGACTGACTAGGTGTGTGAGTACCTCTATCGATGAGTGGCGGTGTGTGAGTGTTTATATAGGTGTATGAGTGCATATGATAGTCCTGTACTGAGTGACTAAGTATGAGTGACTGTACGGGTGAGTGAGTGGATGTGTGTGTAGACCTAAGAATCAGTGAGTGGGTATGTAGTTTTTGGTGTTGGAGTGTCTATGGTTTTGAGAATGGCAGTCTGTAATTTAGAGTGGGTGTATCAAAAGTTATATTAGGGTGTGAGAAGATGCATGAAATTATCACATGGATGATGTCATCAGTGATGTCATTTGAGATGTCATCAGTGATGTCATCAGTGATGTCACTGACCATGTCATGAGTGATGTAATATGTGACGTCATCAGCAGTGCATTGCGGGCGCGAGTTATAGTTAGCTGAACTAACTATAACGGGGGAATTTCTATGGTTTTGTACGAGTGAAATGTCCAACTAACTATAACTGTCCCTAAAACCTATGGTTTTTTCAGTGAATTTCAAAGGTTTTATAAATGCTAATTTCTAACTTTAACGTGTCTGAAACCTATGGTTTTTTTCAGTGAATTTCAAAGGTTTTTTAAATGCTAATTTCTAACTATAACGTGCCTGAAACCTATGATTTTTTAAGTGAATTTCAAAGGTTTTTTAAATGCTAGTTTCTAACTATGCCTACAGAGGTAGGACATGTGAAGAAAGAAGAAAAAACGCTCAGAAAGAAGCAAAAGATGTGCAGAAAGAACCAACAGAGGAGTAGAAAGAGGCCTTGTTGCAAAATCATCCTGTGCCCACAACTTTTTCAGACGGGTACTGGTGGTAACTGACTCTGACTAACCAGAGCCAGTGCTATGCTAAAAGACACTTAGAATACAGTGAAAACACCTACATACACTAGGGAACACTATGCGTTGGGGTACCCCTGTGATTAGCATGACCTCCTCTGCAAGTCCCTAGTATATAATAGGGCAGGGGATTAAAACTACCTCTTATAACGCGCTACAGGGCGCGTTTGCACAGTGGTGAAGGGAGGGGGCCTGAGGTGACATGTGTGCAAACGCACCCCGTGGCGCTTTTAAGTTGCGGGATTAAGTCCCCTTGAATTCTGAGGGTCCCTGGGGCACAACTAGCCCCCAGGTACCTACAGTTAGGACCACAGAGCTGAGTTGCAGAGAGGCGTTCCGAGGCCACGCACCTTTTTCACCTCTCTGCAACGCAACTCTGTTGTGCTTACTGAAGGTACCTGGTGGGCTAGTTGGCCCCAGGGTCCCCAGGATTCAAAGGGAATTAATTCCCCAACTTAAAACGCACCACAGGGCGTGTTTGCGCACATGTCACCTGAGGCCCCGCCCCCTCCCTTCACCACTGTGCAAACGAGCCCCGTGGTGCGTTTTAGGTTGGGGGATTAGGTCACCTTGAATCCTGAGGGTCCCTGGGGCCCAACTAGCCCACTAGGTACTTCCAGTAAGCACCACAGGCCTGCGTTGCAACGCCTGTAACAAATTGTGCAGTTCTGTTTAGGTAGTGAAGAGGGTCGTGCTGGGGGTAGTGTTTTAGGGTTTAGGGTAGTGCAGTGGTGTTTGTGTAGTGTAGGGGGTCATGCTGGGGGTAGATTTAGGGTTTAGGGTAGTGTAGGGAGTCGTGCTGGGGGAGTGTTTTAGGGTTTAGGGTAGTGCAGTGGTGTTTGGGTAGTGTAGGGGGTCGTGCTGGGGGTAGTGTTTTAGGGTTTAGGGTAGTGCAGTGGTGTTTGGGTAGTGTAGGGGGTCGTGCTGGGGGTAGTGATTTAGGGTAGTGCAGTGGTGTTTGGGTAGTGTAGGGGGTACTGCTGGGGGTAGTGTTTTAGGGTTTAGGGTAATGCAGTGGTGTTTGGGTAGTGTAGGGGTACTGCTGGGGGTAGTGTTTTAGGGTTTAGGGTAATGCAGTGGTGTTTGGGTAGTGTAGGGGTACTGCTGGGGGTAGTTTTTTAGGGTTTAGGGTAGTGCAGTGGTGTTTGGGTCGTGTAGTGGTTCGTGCTGGGGTAGTTTTTTAGTGTTTAGGGTAGTGCAGTGGTGTTTGTGTAGTGTAGGGGGTAGTGTTTTAGGGTTTAGGGTAGTGCAGTGGTGTTTGTGTAGTGTAGGAGGTCGTGTTTTAGGGTTTAGGGTAGTGCAGTGGTCTTTGGGTAGTGTAGGGAGTCATGCGGGGGGTAGTGTTTTAGGGATTAGGGTAGTGCATTGGTGTTTGGGTAGTGTAGGGGGTCATGCGGGGGTAGTGTTTTAGGGTTTAGGGCAGTGCAGTGGTGTTTGGGTAGTGTAGGGGGTCGTGCTGGGGGGAGTGTTTTAGGGTTTAGGGCAGTGCAGTTGTGTTCGGGTAGTGTAGGGGGTCGTGCTGGGGGGAGTGTTTTAGGGTTTAGGGCAGTACAGTGGTGTTCGGGTAGTGTAGGGGGTCGTGCTGGGGGAGTGTTTGAGGGTTTAGGGCAGTGCAGTCGTGTTTGGGTAGTGTAGGGGGTTGTGCTGGGGGTAATATTTTAGGGTTTAGGGTAGTGCAGTGGTGTTCGGGTAGTGTAGGGGGTCGTGCTGGGGGTAGTGTTCTAGGGTTTAGGGCAGTGCAGTGGTGTTTGGGCAGTGTAGGGGGTAATGCTGGGGGTGGTGTTTTAGGGTTTAGGGCAGTGCAGTGGTGTTCGGGCAGTGTAGGGGGTCATGCTGGGGGTGGTGTTTCAGGGTTTAGGGCAGTGCAGTGGTGTTCAGGCAGTGTAGGGGGTGGTGTTTCAGGGTTTAGGGCAGTGCAGTGGTGTTCGGGCAGTGTAGGGGGTCGTGCAGGGGTGGTGTTTCAGGGTTTAGGGCAGTGGTGTTCGGGCAGTGTAGGGGGTCATGCTGGGGGTGGTGTTTCAGGGTTTGGGGCAGTGCAGTGGTGTTCGAGCAGTAAAGGGGGTCGTGCTGGGGGTGGTGTTTCAGGGTTTAGGGCAGTGCAGTGGTGTTCGGGCAGTGTAGGGGGCGGTGCAGGGGGTGGTGTTTCAGGGTTTAGGGCAGTGCAGTGGTGTTCGGGCAGTGTAGGGGGTGGTGCAGGGGGTGGTGTTTCAGGGTTTAGGGCAGTGCAGTGGTGTTCAAGCAGTGTAGGCGGTCATGCAGGGGGTGGTGTTTCAGGGTTTAGGGCAGTGCAGTGGTGTTCGGGCAGTGTAGGGGGTCGTGCTGGGGCTGGTGTTTCAGGGTTTAGGGCAGTACAGTGGTGTTCGGGCAGTGTAGGGGGTCGAGCTGGGGCTGGTGTTTCAGGGTTTAGGGCAGTGCAGTGGTGTTCGGGCAGTGTAGGTGGTCGTGCTGGGGCTGGTGTTTCAGGGTTTAGGGCAGTGCAGTGGTGTTCGGGCAGTGTAGGGGGTCATGCTGGGGCTGGTGTTTCAGGGTTTAGGGCAG
The DNA here is from genome assembly GCA_963921515.1 of Calotriton arnoldi. NCBI lineage: Eukaryota > Metazoa > Chordata > Amphibia > Caudata > Salamandridae > Calotriton > Calotriton arnoldi. The sequence continues at coordinate 4,040,610 of CAWUFW010000533.1, forward strand.
TGCAGTGGTGTTCGGGCAGTGTAGGGGGTCTTGCTGGGGCTGGTGTTTCAGGGTTTAGGGCAGTGCAGTGGTGTTCGGGCAGTGTAGGGGGTCATGCTGGGGGTGGTGTTTCAGGGTTTAGGGCAGTGCAGTGGTGTTCGGGCAGTGTAGGGGGTCGTGCTGGGGCTAGTGTTTCAGGATTTAGGGCAGAGCAATGGTGTTCAGGCAGTGTAGGGGGTTTTGCTGGAGGTGGTGTTTCAGGGTTTAGGGCAGTGCAGTGGTGTTCGTGCAGTGTAGGGGGTGGTGTTTCAGGGTTTAGGGCAGTGGTGTTCAGGCAGTGTAGGGGGTTTTGCTGGGGTTGATGTTTCAGGGTTTAGGGCAGTGCAGTGGTGTTTGGGCAGTGTAGGGGGTCGTGCTGGGGGTGGTGTTTCAGGGTTTAGGGCAGTGCAGTGGTGTTCCGGCAGTGTAGGAGGTCGTGCAGGGGGTGGTGTTTCTGGGTTTAGGGCAGTGCAGTGGTGTTTGGGCAGTGTAGGGGGTCGTGCAGGGGTGGTGTTTCAGGGTTTAGGGCAGTGCAGTGGTGTTCGGCCAGTGTAGGTGGTCTTGCTGGGGGTGGTGTTTCAGGCTTTAGTGCTGTGGTGTTCGGGCAGTGTAGGGGGTCTTGCTGGGGGTGGTGTTTCAGGGTTTAGGGCAGTGCAGTGGTGTTCGGGCAGTGTAGGGGGTCTTGCTGGGGCTGGTGTTTCAGGGTTTAGGGCAGTGCAGTGGTGTTTGGGCAGTGTAGGGGGTCGTGCTGGGGCTGGTGTTTGAGGGTTTAGGGTAGTGCAGTGGTGTTTGGGCAGTGTAGGGGGTCGTGCTGGGGCTGGTGTTTCAGGGTTTAGGGCAGTGCAGTGGGGTTCGGCCAGTGTAGGTGGTCTTGCTGGGGGTGGTGTTTCAGGCTTTAGTGCTGTGGTGTTCGGGCAGTGTAGGGGGTCTTGCTAGTGGTGGTGTTTCAGGGTTTAGGGCAGTGCAGTGGTGTTCGGGCAGTGTAGGGGGTCTTGTTGGGGCTGGTGTTTCAGGGTTTAGGGCAGTGCAGTGGTGTTTGGGCAGTGTAGGGGGTCGTGCTGGGGCTGGTGTTTGAGGGTTTAGGGTAGTGCAGTGGTGTTCGGGCAGTGTAGGGGGTCGTGCTGGGGCTGGTGTCTCAGGGTTTAGGGCAGTGCAGTGGTTTTCGGGCAGTGTAGGCGGTCGTGCTGGGGCTGGTGTTTCAGGGTTTAGGGCAGTGCAGTGGTGTTCGGGCAGTGTACGGGGTCGTGCTGGGGCTGGTGTTTCAGGGTTTAGGGCAGTGCAGTGGTGTTCGGGCAGTGTAGGGGGTCGTGCTGGGGCTGGTGTTTAATGGTTTAGGGCAGTGTAGGGGGTCATGCTGGGGGTGGTGTTTCAGGGTTTAGGGCAGTGCAGTGGTGTTCGGGCAGTGTAGGGGGTCATGCTGGGGGTGGTGTTTCAGGGTTTAGGGCAGTGCAGTGGTGTTCGGGCAGTGTAGGGGGTCTTGCTGGGGGTGGTGTTTCAGGATTTAGGGCAGTGGTGTTCGGGCAGTGTAGGGGGTCTTGCTGGGGGTAGTGTTTCGGGGTTTAGGGCAATGCAGTGGTGTTCGTGCAGTGTAGGGGGTCGTGCTGGGGGTGGTGTTTCAGGGTTTAGGGCAGGGCAGTAGTGTTCAGGCAGTGTAGGGGATCGTGCAGGGTTTGGTGTTTCAGGGTTTAGGGCAGTGCAGTGGTGTTTGGGCAGTGTAGGGGGTCGTGCTGGGGGTGGTGTTTCAGGGTTTAGGGCAGTGCAGTGGTGTTCGGGCAGTGTAGGGGGTCGTGCAGGGGTGGGGTTTCAGGGTTTAGGGCAGTGCAGTGGTGTTCGGGCAGTGTAGTGGTCGTGCTGGGGCTGGTGTTTCAGGGTTTAGGGCAGTGCAGTGGTGTTCGGGCAGTGTAGGGGTCTTGCTGGGGGTGGTGTTTCAGTGTTTAGGGCAGTGGTGTTCGGGCAGTGTAGGGGGTCTTGCTGGGGGTGATGTTTCAGGGTTTAGGGCAGTGCAGTGGTGTTTTGGCAGTGTAGGGGGTCTTGCTGGGGGTAGTGTTTCAGGGTTTAGGGTAGTGCAGTGGTGTTCGTGCAGTGTAGGGGGTCGTGCTGGGGATGGTGTTTCAGGGTTTAGGGCAGTGCAGTGGTGTTCGGGCAGTGTAGGGGGTCGTGCAGGGGGTGGTGTTTCAGGGTTTAGGGCAGTGCAGTGGTGTTCGGGCAGTGTAGGGGGTCATGCTGGGGGTGGTGTTTCAGGGTTTAGGGCAGTGCAGTGGTGTTCGGGCAGTGTAGGGGGTCGTGCTGGGGGTGGTGGTTTAGGGCAGTGCAGTGGTGTTCGGGCAGTGTAAGGGGCGTGCTGGGGGTGGTATCTGGGTTTAGGGCAGTGCAGTGGTGTTCGGGCAGTGTAGGGGGTCATGAAGGGAATGGTGTTTCAGGGTTTAGGGCAGTGCAGTGGTGTTCGGGCAGTGTAGGGGGTCATGCTAGGGTTGGTGTTTCAGGGTTTAGGGCAGTGCAGTGGTGTTCGGGCAGTGTAGGGGGTCGTGCAGGGGCTGGTGTTTCAGGGTTTAGGGCAGTGCAGTGGTATTCGGGCAGTGTAGGGGGTCGTGCTGGGGGTAGTGTTTTAGGGTTTAGGGTAGTGCAGTGGTGCTTGTGTAGTGTAGGGGGTCATGCTGGGGTAGTGTTTTAGGGTTTAGGGTTGTGCAGTGGTGTTTGCGTAGTGTAGGGGGTCATGTTTTAGGGTAGTGCAGTGGTGTTTGGGTAGTGTAGGGGGTCGTGCTGGGGGTAGTGTTTTAGGATTTAGGTTAGTACAGTGGTGTTTGGGTAGTGTAGGGGGTCGTGCTGGGGGTAGTGTTTTAGGGTTTAGGGTAGTGCAGTGGGGTTTGTGTAGTGTAGGGGGTCATGTTTTAGGGTAGTGCAGTGGTGTTTGGGTAGTGTAGGGGGTCGTGCTGGGGGTAGTGTTTTAGGGTTTAGGGTAGTGCAGTGGTGTTGGGGTAGTGTTTTAGGGTTTAGGGTAGTGCAGTGGTGTTTGTGTAGTGTAGGGGGTCATGCTGGGGGTAGTGTTTTAGGGTTTAGGATAGTGCAGTGGTGCTTGTGTAGTGTAGGGGGTCGTGCTGGGGGTAGTGTTTTAGGGTTTAGGGTAGTGCAGTGGTGTTTTTGTAGTGTAGGGGGGTCATGTTTTAAGATGCAACGCTCCAATACCTGACCAGTCTGCACTACATAAAACTGCAAAAAAACTAAAAATAAAAAGTGTTTTGCACACTTTTGTCATTGGGCTATATGTGGGCTACATCTGGGTAATATTTGTGCTACATTTGGGCTCTTTTTTCACTGGTGGCCATCTTGGAAGCCTTCTTTGTTATGAAGTTTCCACATTTCCTCATTTACTGCAGTCTCCTCAGTAGGAAATGCTTTCAGTTCTTTACTTTGATTCCATCAAGAAGGCATTCAGATGTGTCACACATTTGCCATAAATTCAGAATGTTAGCACTCTAGTTGTTCATTAGATCACTGTAGTAAAGCTACTGCTCACCAAGGAGTTAACTGGAAGTCTACTGCTGGTATTGAAAGTGATTGTTTCAGTCTGCATGTCAGAATTTTCTAATGAAATAGAAGAGGATTTGAGATCTCACTTAAAACATGCACTAAATTTTCTTTTTGCAGCACTAACCATAATTTCTATGGCAAAATGAACACCCTCATTTTGTTCCTTTTTAAATTAAATGTTTTAAGTGTTACCAGTTTATTCCAATCAAGATGGCTTCAGGTGTGCCATACTTTTGTCATAAGTAAGGCTGTTAGCACTCTAGTTGTTATTTAGAACACTCTGGGAAGCTGCAGTAGAACACAAAGGCATCAACTGACAGGCTGCTCCTGTTGAAATATAACAGGAAGATATTTGAGATCACACTTGAAACATGTCCTAATTTTTCTTTCTACAGCACTAACCATAATTTCTATGACAAAATGAACCCCATCATTTTGTTCCTTTTTAAATTAAATGTTTTAAGTGTTACCAGTTTATTCCAATCAAGATGGCTTCAGGTGTGCCATACTTTTGTCATAAGTAAGACTGTTAGCGCTCTAGTTGTTCTTTAGAACACTCTGGGAAGCTGCAGTAGAACACAAAGGCATCAACTGACAGGCTGCTCCTGTTGAAATATAACAGGAAGATATTTGAGATCACACTTGAAACATGTCCTAATTTTTCTTTCCAGAGCACTAACCATAATTTCTATGACAAGATGAACCCCATCATTTTGTTCCTTTTTAAATTAAATGTTTTAAGTGTTACCAGTTTATTCCAATCAAGATGGCTTCAGGTGTGCCATACGTTTGTCATAAGTAAGGCTGTTAGCACTCTAGTTGTTCTTTAGAACACTCTGGGAAGCTGCAGTAGAACACAAAGGAATCAACTGACAGTCTCTGCCCTTGTTGGATGTACATGTTTTACTGAGAATGTCAGACTTCATTCTCACATGACTGAGAAAGATAATGTGAATTTACAGAAAATATGCTCTCATTTTAGCTTCTGGAGCACCTTCCAAAACTGTATGGGACAAGCATGTGAAAATAGTTTTCTCTCAAACATGATTCATGATATCCCAGCAGAAGGTTTTTCACAGGGTAAAATCATCTTAGAACACACCACAATTCCTGAAATTAGTATGGTACCATCAACAAATGAATTCTAATGTAACTAAAGTCTGTTATCACCCTTTATAGTTCTCCTTTTGGTAACCCTCAAAATCTTTGATTCACTACAATGCATTTCAATGGGGTACTATCATTTATATTGGTCCCAAGATGGCTGCCAGCAATTCCAGGATGAAGTGCTGACAGCCAATCAGATCTCACGATGACATGTGTGGTTAGGCTCCGCCCAGATATATATGTGTTTTTACTTTTGATTTTCTCAGCAACTACTGAACGGATTTACACCATTTAACAAAAGGGTTCTTTCTGAACCAAGAACTACCTCTTTGCCAAATTTGGTGTAATTCCGTTCAGCAGTTCGGGCTGTAGCCTTGCATAAAGTTTCCTATGGGAAATTGATTTTTTGACTCTTATTTTCTTAATTTCTCCGCAACTACTGAACGGATTTACACCATTTAACAAAAAGGGTTCTTTCTGAACCAAGAACTACCTCTTTGCCAAATTTTGTGTAATTCCGTTCAGCAGTTCGGGCTGTAGCCGTGGCTAAAGTTTTCTATGGGAAAATGAATGGGGAAAACACGTTTTGGGACCCCCCTTTTTTCTCGGCCCCCGCTTGACGAATCACCCCGAAACTTTCAGGGTAGGAGCGGACCGGAGCGGGCCATAAAGTTTGAAAATTTCGCGAAGATTCGTCAACCGACGCAAGAGTTATTTCAAATAGAATGTTGCGGATTTCCTATGGAAAATAGGTCCTAACTATAACTATCTACTGGCGACCGCCAGTAGATAATATATATATATATATATATATATATATATATATATATTCACTGAAAAAACCATAGGTTTCAGGGGCGTTATAGTTAGTTGGACATTTCACTCGTACAAAACCATAGAAATTCACCCGTTATAGTTACTTCAGCTAACTATAACTCGCGCGCCCGCAATGCACTGCTGATGACGTCACATATTACATCACTCATGACATGGTCAGTGACATCACTCATGACATCACTGATGACATCTCAAATGATATCACTGATGACATCACTGATGACATCATCCAGTGAATGTGTGTTTTTCTGAAAATTAAATATGTTTTATATATGTATATCTCAAGGTCGATGGAAGAATAAATGGGTATATAAGTGTCTAAATGGATGGACATATATATATACACATATATATATATATATATACATATATATACATATACATATATATATTCACTGAAAAAACCATAGGTTTTAGGGACAGTTATAGTTACTTGGACATTGCACTCGTACAAAACCCGTGAAATTCCCCCGTTATAGTTAGTTCAGCTAACTATAACTCGCGCCCCCGCAATGCACTGCTGTTGACGTCACATATTACATCACTCATGACATGGTCAGTGACATCACTGATGACATCACTGATGACATCTCAAATGACATCACTGATGACATCACTGATGACATCACTGATGACATCATCCAGTGACTGTGTGTTTCTGTAAAGTTTAAATATTTTTAATATATATAGGAAAAGACGTATTGAAGAATGAGTGGGTGTGTAAGTGTCTGTATGGATGATTTAGTAGGTGCGTGACTGACTCTATAAGTGAGTGATTTAACGTATCTTACTGAATGCATGGGTTAGTGACTAAACTGGATGAATGTCTGTATCCGTCTGTCTGTTGCTGTGTAAGTGGCTGCATGTGTTTGTGAATAGCTACATGAGTGTCTATATGAGTTATTGAATGCTTGTCTGAGTATCTGTATGGGTGCCTGAGTGTTTGTGTGGGAGGGGTGTGTGCAACTCTGTGCATAGATGTGTGAGTGGGTGATTCACTGGGTGGATGGTTTCAAGAGTGCATCTGTGATAGACTGTATGGGTGGGTAAGTGTGTGTAAGAGTGTGTTAGTGAGTGAATGTATGTTCCAGTGGTACATGTGTGAGTAACTACATATGTGAAAGGCAGTATATATGTGTGTTGGAGTATATAAATAGCTATAAGCAAGAGTGAGTGATTGTGATAGTGGCTGTATGGATGAGTGTGTGCTTGTATCAGTGATTGTATAAGAGCGTAACAATGTGCTACTATTTGTATGAGTAAGTGAGCTGGTGTGTGTATAACTGTATAGGTGAGTAAATGGCAGTGTGTTTAATTATTTGCATGACTGACTAGGTGTGTGAGTATCTCTATGGATGAGTGGCGTTGTTTGAGTGTCTATATAGGAGTAAGAGTGCATATGATAGTCCTGTACTGAGTGACCGTAAGTATGAGTGACTGTACGGGTGAGTGAGTGGATGTGTGTGTGTAGACCTAAGAATCAGTGAATGGGTATGTAGTTATTGGTGTTGGAGTGTCTATGGTTTTGCGAATGGCAGTCTGTAATTTAGAGTGGGTGTATCAAAGGTTATATTAGGGTGTGAGGAGGTGCATCAGATTATCACGTGGATGATGTCATCAGTGATGTCATTTGAGATGTCATCAGTGATGTCATCAGTGATGTCACTGACCATGTCATGAGTGATGTAATATGTGACGTCATCAGCAGTGCATTGCGGGCGCGAGTTATAGTTAGCTGAACTAACTATAACGGGGGAATTTCACGGGTTTTGTACGAGTGCAATGTCCAAGTAACTATAACTGTCCCTAAAACCTATGGTTTTTTCAGTGAATTTCAAAGGTTTTTTAAATGCTAATTTGTAACTATAACGTGTCTGAAACCTATGGTTTTTTCAGTGAATTTCAAAGGTTTTTTAAATGCTAATTTGTAACTATAACGTCTCTGAAACCTATGGTTTTTTCAGTGAATTTCAAAGGTTTTTTAAATGCTAATTTCTAACTATAACGTGCCTGAAACCTACGGTTTTTTCAGTGAATTTCAAAGGTTTTGTAAATGACAATTTTTAAATGTATTAATTGTTATATTAATTTTTTTCATACTGATTTACTACATTTTTAGAAACAATTTTTTTTTACATATTTTATTTTTTAAATTACATTGTAATTACATTATACATTACATTACAAAAAATACTTTCTCAGAATGAATTACTTTAGTTTAAATACTTTGCAGATAGGCAATAGACTTTTAAGTACAGTAGTTACAGTTGTTGCAATGGGCAACACATTTTCAAACACAATGCAACATTCAGCTCAATGTGAATTTCTAGTTAAATGCAATTAGTTACTTTATGGATTACTTTTGTAACCACAGGACTGGATCCTAGATTCAGTCCTGGTACATCTCCTGTAAACAGTTGAGTAAAAGCGTTTTGGTTACAGTCGTGATTTTTAAGGAATATTATTGTATTTTAAAAGTTGACACTTAGAAACTTTTTCTCATAGAATCACCAATGTTATCCTATGGAAGGAAATTCACTTAGCAGGTAAAAACTGTTATCGTTACTTTTTCTTACTCAGTGTTGGATCCTGGATCCAGCACTGGTGCATCTCCTGTAAACAGTTGAAAGAATGCGTTTAAGTCATACAGGCGATTTTTAAGGAATATTTGTAGTTTGTGAAAATCAACACTTTGAAACTTTTTTGCTGAAAACCAGTCAATCTTAGCCTATGAAGGAAATTCAAGTTACCGGTAAGTACGGTTAAAATTACTTTTGAGGATCAGTACTGGGCTGAAAGATGCAGCACTGAGGTCTCTCCTGATAACAGGTGAGTAAATCGGAATTCGTATTTCGGCTGATTTTAGAGGAATATTTTAAAGTTCCAAAACTCCACACTTAGAAGAATTTCCAAGTGAAACCAGTCAATGTTAGCCTATGGAAGGAAATTCAAGTTACTGGTAAGTACGGTTAAAATTACTTTTCAGGACCAGTACTGGGCTGAAAGATGCAGCACTGAGGTCTCTCCTGATAACAGGTGAGTAAATCAGAATTCGGATTTCGGCTGATTTTAGAGGAATATTTGTATGTTTCAAAAATCAACACTTAGAAACTTTTTCAGCAAAAAGCAGGCAATGATATCCTATGGAAGGAAATTCAAGTTACTGGTAAGTACGGTTAAAATTACTTTTGAGGATCAGTACTGGGCTGAAAGATGCAGCACTGAGGTCTCTCCTGATAACAGGTGAGTAAATCGGAATTCGTATTTCGGCTGATTTTAGAGGAATATTTTAAAGTTCCAAAACTCCACACTTAGAAGAATTTCCAAGTGAAACCAGTCAATGTTAGCCTATGAAGGAAATTCAAGTTACCGGTAAGTACGGTTAAAATTACTTTTCAGGACCAGTACTGGGCTGAAAGATACAGCACTGAGGTCTCTCCTGATAACAGGTGAGTAAATCGGAATTCGTATTTCGGCTGATTTTACAGGAATATTTGTATGTTTCAAAAATCAACACTTAGAAACTTTTTCAGCAAAAAGCAGGCAATGATATCCTATGGAAGGAAATTCAAGTTACTGGTAAGTACGGTTAAAATTACTTTTGAGGATCAGTACTGGGCTGAAAGATGCAGCACTGAGGTCTCTCCTGATAACAGGTGAGTAAATCGGAATTCGTATTTCGGCTGATTTTAGAGGAATATTTTAAAGTTCCAAAACTCCACACTTAGAAGAATTTCCAAGTGAAACCAGTCAATGTTAGCCTATGAAGGAAATTCAAGTTACCGGTAAGTACGGTTAAAATTACTTTTCAGGACCAGTACTGGGCTGAAAGATGCAGCACTGAGGTCTCTCCTGATAACAGGTGAGTAAATCGGAATTCGTATTTCGGCTGATTTTAGAGGAATATTTTAAAGTTCCAAAACTCCACACTTAGAAGAATTTCCAAGTGAAACCAGTCAATGTTAGCCTATGGAAGGAAATTCAAGTTACTGGTAAGTATGGTTAGAATTACTTTTCAGGACCAGTACTGGGCTGAAAGATACAGCACTGAGGTCTCTCCTGATAACAGGTGAGTAAATCGGAATTCGTATTTCGGCTGATTTTAGAGGAATATTTGCACAATGGTGAAGGGAGGGGCGGGGCCTGAGGTGACATCTGTGCAAACGCGCCCCGTTGCGCGTTTTAAGTTGGGGGATTAAGTCCCCTTGAATCCTGAGGGTCCCTAGGGGCCAACTAGCCCACCAGGAACCTCCAATATGCGCCAGGGGGCTGCGTTGCAGAGACGTGTAGAGAAGCCACACACCTTTTTACACCTCTCTGCAACGCAGCTCTGTGGCGCTTTCTGGATGTACCTGTTGGGCTAGTTGGCCCCCAGGGACCCTCAGGATTGAAGGGGATTTAATTCCCCATCTTAAAACGCGCCACGGGGCCTGTTTGCACACATGTCACCTGAAGCCCCGCCCTCCCTTCACCACTGTGCAAACGCGCCCCATGGCGCGTTTTAAGTTGGGGGATTAAGTCCCCTTGAATCCTGAGGGTCCCCGGAGTCCAACTAGCCCACCATATACCTCCAAAAGCGCCACAGAGCTGCGTTGCAGAGAGGTGTAAAAGGGGTGTGGACTCTCTACACGTCTCTGCAACGCAGCCCCTGGCGCATATTGGAGGTTCCTGGTGGGCTAGTTGGCCCCAGGGACCCCCAGTATTCAAGGGGAATTCGTTCCCTCTCTGCAAACGCGCCAGGGGCGCGTTTGCAGAGTGGTGAAGGAAGGGGGCGGGGTCTGCGGGCCCGATCGTTTAAAAAAAAAAAAAATTTTGTCCCCTGAAGGGAGGCTGTGTGGCCCCCCTTCCTTTTTCCTGTTTTTATGCCCTGGGGACCCCATCCCCCAGGGCCTTACCCCTTTTTTAAAATTTTTAATTAAAAAAAAAACACGGGAAGGGGGCCGCGTGGCCCCCCTTCCCTGGGCCTGTATTGGCCCCGGGGACCCCATCCCCATTTTTATTCTTTGGAGGGGGGCTGCGTGGCCCCCCTCCTCTGGCCATTTAAGGCCCCGGGGACCCCATCCCCGGGGCCGGCCTTTCCATTTTTTTAATTTTTTTAATTTTTCTTTTTTGGGGAGGGGGCCACGTGGCCCCCCTCCTGGGCCACTACTTGCCCCGGGGACCCCATCCCCCGGGGCCTGGCCTCTCGTTGGGGACTGTGGGGGGTCCCCAATCCCCCACAGTCCCGCCGGCTCCCCATGTCCTACGGGAGCCGGCATTGCTTTACACATGGGGAGCAGCTGACATGCTGCTCCCCATGTGGAAAAGCAATGGGCTTTGGATATTGGAAGAGAGCAGGTTTCCTGCTCTCTCTTCCAATATCCAAAGCAGTTTGCTATGGCAGGACGGGAGCCGCGAGGCTCCCGTCCTGCCATAGCAAACTACAGTGTCCCGGGGGTAGGCACCCCGGGACACTGCAGGAGCCGGCCCTGGGGGGTGGTGGTCCCCAGGGCCATCAAGGGCTCCAGGAGGGGGCCGCGCAGCCCCCTCCCTACATCAGCACAGCCCCAGGGAGGTGGTGGTCCCCGGGGCTTCGGGGGTCCAAAACGGACCCCCATTTTAATTTGTTAGTGCCCCGGGGAGGTGGCGGTCCCGGGCGTGTGGGGGGCTGGAGCCCCCCACACAGGTTGTTAAATTAATTAAAAAAAAGCCCCGGGGAGGTGGTGGTCCCGGGGCTGCGGGAGGGCTCAGAGCCCTCCCGCACCATTTTTAAAAAGCCCCGGGGGGTGGCGGTCCCCGGGGCTTGGGAGGCCCTTGAGGCCCCCACACATTAAATTATCCCCCCCACCATGCCCCCGGGACTTGGGCCACCCGGGGGCCAATTGACATCGAAGCGCGGGAGACCGCGCTCGATTTTTTTTCGGCAGGATTCGCGCACCCTGAGCGCATCCTGCCGATTTTTTAAATCCTTGTGGGACCCCTGAGCAGGCCTAGGGGGTTAGGGTGTTTCTACCCTGCCCCCTTTGTGCGTTTTGCGCACTTGTTTCTTTTTTTTTTCTCGGCGGGATACGCGCACCCTAAGCGCATCCCGCCGATTTAAAAAAAAAAAAAATCTTTTTTCTGCCCAGGGGGTCCTTGTGGGACCCCCTGAGCAGACCTAGGGGGTCAGGGTGTTTCTACCCTGCCCCCTTTTTGCGCTTTGCGCACTTGTTTCTGTCCCTCGGTTCTACCGAGGGATAAAATGGCTGCCAACACTTCTTGATTTGGAGTGTTGACAGCCAATTAGCATGCAGCTCGTGATCGGGAGGGTACGCGGATCCGACGCGCCCATAGATATATATGTGATTTTAATTGTGAATTTCTCAGGAACTACTGAACGGATTTACACCATTTTAGCAAAAGGCACCAGTCTGAACCAAGGGCTACCTCTTTGCCAAATTTGGGGTACTTCCGTTCAGCAGTTCGGGCTGTAGCTGCGACTAAAGGTTCCTATGGAAAAATGAATGGGGAAAACGCGTTTTGGGACCCCCCTTTTTTCTCGGCCCCCGCTTCACGTATCACCCCGAGACTTTCAGGGTAGGAGCGGAGCGGAGCGCCCCAACAAGTTGGAAACTTTCACGAAGATTCGTCAACCGGCGCCAACGTTATTTCAAATAGAATGTCACGGATTTCCTATGGATAATAGGTTGTAACTATAACTATCTACTGGCGACCGCCAGTAGATAATATATATATATATATATATATATTTCAAACACTGTTGCCACATCATTCCTTCCTGAAGCGCCACCTTTTGGTTAGCTACGTATAAATTCTTGACTATGAGGCATGCATAAAGTTTCCTTATATCATCCACTCGTTTCTACATCCTGTCCCGCAGGGTTCCTGCATGAGCCCTACTCTGTTTAATGTCTATATGGCTCCCCTTGCCAGGATTGCCGAGTGTTTTGGTTTTGAAATAATCTCATATGCGTATGACACCCAGTTGATGTTTACATTTGACCAGGACCGATAGCGGCTAAAAACGGTTTCATCCAGGGCATGCTAGCCATCTCTGATTGGATGAGCAGAAATGTTCTCCAATTAAACACAGATAAGACAGAGATTATGCTGTTTGGGAAAGCTGCCTCTATTTGGACAGATGACTGGTGGCCTCACCAACTGGGCGTCACTCCTGCGCCTAAACAAGCCGTAAAGAATCTTGGCATGAAAATGGACCAAGCTCTCACAATGAAAAAGCACATCTTGGCCACCGCATGAGTATGCTATTGTAACATGCGCCTTCTACGCAGAATATTCCCCTACCTTCCAACCTCCGCCTGTAAGACTGTAGTACAAGCCTTAGTAATAAGCAGATTGGACTACGGCAATGCCCTCCTTGCGGATGTCAATGAAACCCTAGTTGTCAAACTCCAGGTAGTCTAGAATACTGCTGCCAGGCTTGTTCTTAACCACCCTTCAGGCACGTCCTCGGCTCCGTTGCTGAGAGAAGTACACTGACTTCCAGTGAAGAAAAGGTCTTGTTTTAAGATCTGCTGCCTTACCTATAACGCCCTAAAAGGAAAAGGCCCGTTATATTTGCAACAAAAAATCAAAACTTACACCCCAGGATGCTGCCTAAGATCCTGTTGACAAAGCCTTATTATGTGTGCCTCGCATTCGTCTGACGCGTAGTGGAGGAAAGGCTTTTTCCTCTCTGGCTCCTTGCTACTGGAACAAGCTGCCACTCCATGTTCTCACTTGCTCAAACTACTGCAAATTTAGGAAACTTCTCAAATCCCACCTATTCTAATCTTCTCCCTTCCGCTTTGATCCGTGCTTCCGCACAAGCACCAAGATGCCCCCGGGTGAGTTGCGCACTATATTAAATACATATAACATAACATAACACCACGTGCATTTGTGGCGAGCAAAGTATGTGTTATCAAAAATTATTTTTTAATTTATGCACTGCCTTTATCATAATTTACCATTTCATTTGTACTAAACTGATTTAATCAACTTGACCACATCTAATAGAATCCAACAAAAAAATTAACCTGTAATATAATATATCGTATGACGGCTCACATTTAGTCATTATCTCCAAACTACTCCTTGCGGTCATCACACAGATAACATCCATCAATTTAAAAACATTGGGGCTTATTTACAAGCCCCTTGCGCCACCGGTGCGCCTCTTTTTCCCATATTAAAAGTGGCGCACTGGCGGCGCAAGGGGCTTGTAAATAAGCCCCATTGTATTGTTCCTGCCCCCCCCCCCCATACTGCAGCCTGTCCTGTAATTTTATCTTCTCTTCTTTTCTAGCTCTTCTATGGAAGCATTTAACACGACGCATCATCATCTTCTAGGCATACTACGTAACCCATAGCGCCATCTCCGGAATGTAGTGATGCAAAAATATTTTTAAAGAATGCAATGTAGTTTAGGTAATCACTAATTAGTAGACATGAATCCTGCATCAGGAAGGCATCCATATGTCTGCCCTTTTGCCGATTCCAATGCGGAAACACAAACCGGGATCCTCTGCTCTCGAGTGAGCAGCTCTGGCCGCTGCACCACATCCTCTCCACTCCCGTGTTATTTGTCAGGGAGCTCTTTCCTTCTCCCGGATGATGATTTATAAAAACAGTTCTTTATTCATTACTGTAGGAGAAATCGGTGCATTACCAATGCTTGTTTTCCTCTGGCCTGCGACTGTAATGGGGCACGAGCACAAAGTGTCCCCTCATTTGCATGGAGTAAAAAAGAGAAAACCCTATTTTAATTGTGCAGCACTCCATGTGCGAGCTATTATAGAAGGGGCATCACAAGCACCAGAAGCCCCTTCTTTAATACCCAAGAGCCCTGGGGCAGAAGAAGCAGATGTAAATGTCCATTACGTCCCAGCCTCACTTTCTGTAATACGGCCGCTGTTGGTCAGTGTGCATGGTTGCCTGTTGGTCACTACACACATATGCATAGATACTTTTTGGTATAGTCTCATCGCTGTCTGTTGGTGTGCTGCTCTCTCTACAGAGGTGGATGTATGTTTATGTGTGGTATTTTAATATGTGGAATAATTAATACATTTAAGGGCATGTCACAAAATGAAACTATCTTTTTTCCCGCACTGTGAAATACCAGTGCATCGTATTATTCGTTGCTGCACGGGAGTCTTGCTAGGCCCTGAAAGCTTCCAGTATGGTTCTTTTAGAGGTGCCTTGCGCAAAAGGTTATTTCTCTTGCGAAATGGTACATTTTCTTTGTACGCCATGCTTTGATAAACACGATCTAAATGTTAATTGCATTTGATATTAATTTACAGAACAGACCATAGCAATAAAGGCACTGGACGTTTCCTAAAAGCCTGAAAACAAAATCCCAGCATGAATCTATTTGGCAGTGAACATTTTCATTTGATACAGGAACATTCTTGTGGTAAAACACTTTTTGTTAATAAGAATTTAGATTTATTTGCAATAACATTAGCCACAATAATCTTGTTTGTTATTAATGGGTATGCAAAGTGTGTTCCCCGTTCCCTCTATATTAGTTCAGCAAACCTATCTGCGCATAAAATAGACTTGCTGATAAAGGTGCTCGTTGACAGCAGCCGTGTTCTTTCCTATTTCAAGCTCCATTACACAAGCCACTCGGCGCAGTACTTTTTCTACCTTGCTTCTTCCTTCCACCCACAGACTGCTCTTTTAATTCGGTGTAGGCTGAATACCGTATGGCCCATTTCCTCAGAGCAGACTTTATAACATTAAAAGGTTCCTAATAATTTCAACACGCATTTATACATATGGCCCTCTCCTTGGGACGTGATTTGAGATGTTTTTTATCCACAACTTCAGTGTAAAAGCCCTGCCCTACTTTCAAACTTTGGTTTTCAAATCTAATACGTTGGTGACTACATTTTGCCTCAGTGCCAGGAATCTCCCTATGGTAAAGTGTAGGGAAGAGTAACAAAGTTTACTAAACTCGAAATAAATTATTACAAATATTTTTATGATAAATATTAATGTGAAATGATTTTATATAATTAATCATAAACCGCTAGATGTTATACAGGGGGTATGTTCAGTCGTCACTTATCTGGGGGTGCGGATATCAGCACAAATAGAGAAAATTATTTTTCTTAATTATGAGGAACTGTTGAAGGATACAATTAGATCATTTAAAAATTGGCATAAGTTACCGATTGGTATCATAGGTCGTATTAATATAATTAAAATGAAAGTCCTGCCTAAGTTCTTATATCTTTTTCGTTCTATTCCACTACGGGTTACCAACTCCTTTTTTTAAACGATTAGAAGGGGCAATTGGTGGTTTTATATGGGGATACAAGAAATCTAGGAGAGCGATAGAAAAACTAAAATTACCTTTTGGTCAAGGCGGCTTGGAGCTACCGGACTTTAAGATGACATTTTGGTCAGCTTTCTTCGGTCGCTTCCGTAGTTTGATTAATCCTGCGGGTATTTTATTTTTTCATACATTTATGTTGGGGGAAGAAAGTAAGATGTTTCTGTATAGAATAATGGACCCTAATTATTTTAAAAGGGTTAAATTTAAGACCGCTCGGGACAGCATATTTATTTGGCGGGCGATCTTGCATAAAGGTAATATATCTCCATATCATGAGAAATTCCCTCTGTATTCTAACCCTGCCTTACCTAGCATATTTCACGATGGGGTGGCGAAAAATTGGGTCACATTGGGAGTAGGATGTTTGGGTGATCTTGTCGATTATAATGGTATTATGGCTTTTGAGAGACTACAACTCATATATAAATTACCAAACTATATGCTGCTAAAGTATTATCAGATTCGAGACTACTTTCTAAAGCACCTGAAGCTGACTAATATAATTGGGTCTGAGGTTTGGGACTTCATATATGATGAAGTAAGGGAATCTATGATTAGTAAGGTTTATAAATGGCTGAGTAGTAACAGAGCAGATGATTGTGGAAGATTGGCCAATAAATGGAGTAAAATATTGGAGACTTCTGTCGGGGCTAGCACTATAACACAAGCATTGGACACTATAAAAGAGATGGTGCATTCTACTAATTTGAGATTGCACCAACATCGGACGATCTGTCTTCTCTATTATACACCTGAGAGGATAGCCAAGTGGGCGGCTAACAATATAATTACAGATAGGATGAAGTGCCCAAGATGTGATATATATAAGGCAGATATCAAACATATGTTTGTAACGTGTTTAGAGCTAAAAACATATTGGCAGGATGTTCAGAATATTATCCATCAGAAATTAGGCTTAGATATACCCCTGACAGCAAGGGAAATTATGCTGGGCTGCAGTAATGTTGGATCTAAAAGCAGCGGTTTATTAACTATTTTGCTAGTCTCGGCAAGGCTGATTATTGCTCGAGAATGGATATCGTCAAAGCCTCCAAATGTGATGGATTGGTGGCTTCTAGTCCGACAGACATATGATATGGAACAAGCATTGGCCAAGTCAAGAGGCATACGTTCAGTCGTTAAATGTAATAAAATATGGGGGTCTTGGCTTTAGATAAGCTTCTGGAAATTTTAGGATACTTAACGGGGTGTAAATAAGAGGGTGAGGTCCTAGAATGTATTTTGGTATTTATTTTTTATGTGCTCCTTGCTTAATTACTTTATCTACGATATTATGCTTTGATATTGGCGGTATGCAGCATTGATATTGGACTGATATTTTTTTTTTTTTGTATTATGTATTACCTAATCATTGACAAATAAAAATCTACAAAAAAAAAAAAAGAAATGATTTTATATATTTATTTTATATTCAGAATAAAATAAAAAATTAACAGTGTTAATAACATAATTTACAGTTAAAATGCAATTAACATAAATATATTAACTTCTGTTATTTTTCTGAGGTTTAAATTAGAAAAATCCTGCCTAAAGTAAAAAAATGTATTTCTATTATCTATTAATGATGATTAAAAGTAATGTATAGAATAAATCAAAATTAATTTGTTTGTTTAATAAAAATGAATGTTACATACATTTTTATACTAAAAAAGGTATTAAATATGCTAAAATAAAATAAAAATATGTTTCATTTTTGAATATTTTTTAACATTAAATTACATTTGTTGATATTTTCACCTATTTTAAAATAGTTTAATTTAATTTAACTTTAAAGGTATTGATATTTTTAACAATTTTTAATAGTTTAATTTCATTTAACATTATTTTCTACGAGGTTTCATTTTTAGTCCCTATCTCCTTTATTGTCTATGGGAGAGTGCTGCAGTACTAGTGGTTGGCCATGTGTGGTGATGCACTTACTCTAGATCTGAGCTGGAGTACATTTACTACTGTTTTGTGTCTTTTTTGGCTGCAATAACACCGAAAGTGCTGTTTGTGAATAGGAATGGGCTTACTCTTTTGTGGGTGGGTGCACATGCCTCTGTAACTCTTGCTTAACCTCTCTTTCCTCCTCCCTTCAACCCTATTCTTTAGCCCTTTAGTAGAAGGTATTGCCTATTTTCCAGCCACTCCCCTCTGTCCTTCACACATGTACTACTAAAACATATGCTTACTTGAGTGGAGACTCTGCAATCGGGCCACACAGTAAAAGATAGGTGAAGCACTGACGGAACCTCTACACGTAGGTTTGTGAATAATATTTTGTAGTACATCAGCAGTATTATTGTAGTACTACCAAGCGTACTACAAAATGCAGTTCATGAATAGGCCCTACAATGTTTACTTTCTGATCTCATCCATGCCTCTGCAAGACATCAACATACTCCTTCATAACTCTATACCACTGTGTCAGGAATGTGCTGTTCTGGCGAGGGAGAGTCAGGCTCTGAGCTCAGGCGATAATCATACAGTCTCTTTGTTAGGACTGCCCAAGAGGCAGAAAGATAATCTAACCTCCCAGATCAGTCCGAAGCAGGGAAAGAGGGGTATAAGGGAAATTAAAGGCGAGAGAAAAACACACCACATCACACACAAGAGATTCCTGTAACATGAGAATCGCTCCTTGGTCTTTGCTTTGTTTGTGGGTATGAAAGGCCTTAATAAATCTGGGGGCATGTACAAAAGCCGATGGTTCCCAGGATCTCTCTGGAGCATCATAGCACTTTCATGGCACAAGATACTGAAGACTAGAGTCTAGATTTGCCTCATACTCTTGTCAATCAATCAATCAATCAAGCATTTGTATAGCGCGCTACTCACCCGGAGGGTCTCAAGGCGCTAGGGGGAGGGGGGTCCGCTACTGTTCGAACAGCCAGGTCTTGAGTTGCTTCCTGAAGGAGAGGTGGTCTTGGGTCAGGCAGAGGTGGATGGGTAGGGAGTTCCACGTCTTGGCAGCCAGGTAGGAGAAGGATCTTCCTCCCGTTGTGGCTCTTCGGATGCGGGGGACGGCGGCGAGGGCGTGGTTGGTCGATCGTAGCTGGCGGGTGGGAGTGTAGAAGGTCAGACGGTCGTTGAGGTATCTGGGGCCTTCTTGTGACCTATTACATGAATTAGTCGTGGAAGAACTTTAGATGGTCTTGATACTGCAGTCTTGACATGAGATACATGTACGACAGGATGAATCTTCCATCTATTCAGTAAGGTTAAACATAAGGCAGAAGTTTCTACCCACTGTTCGGCTTCAAAAGGACCTACAAATTGGGTGAAAACTTTGGATGGGACCTGGGAATGGAGAGCTGCTTAGCAGAACACTAAACGTTGTCCTCTATCTTATAATTAGGGACACATCTTTCAAGGCAATCAAAAAAAATGCTTGGCCATCACTAAATGAGCAATAGCAGAATTATAAATCTGATGGAGCTGTTGAAGTAATACTGTAACTGAGGGTACCTTTGTAATGACTAAAGAGGGGGGAAAATCCTTGGATGGTACCCACAGGTGCGAAAGAAGGGAGCTAGCCGAGAGTTGTTGTAGGCTAACCAAGCTGAAGGAACCAGTGAAGCCCATTCTTCATGACAAAACACCTTAAGTACTGTTTCGAGGATAGGGTAAGTCTTTCTGTTTGGTCATCAATCTGAAGGTGGTAACAGGCGGACTTCTAGTTCACAGTTTCCAATGGTAACAATTTTTTCCAAAATTTGGCTATGAACTGCAATCCTATATCTGTAGTTATCATCTCAGGAAGTCCTTGCATCATACTATCTGGGACCAAAAATTGCTTTGATAATTCTGGGACTGGTGGCAATTTGGCTAATGGGATGAGATGACCAAGCTTTGTGAAATAATCCACAACAACCAATATTTCAGTATATCCCTAGGACACAGGCAAGTCCACAATAAAATCCATAAAGATGTCAGCCCAGGCACAAGAGTGAGTGGGCGACAGTTTCAGTTCACTGAATGGCCTCAGATGTTCATCTTTGGCTTGAGCACAAACCCCACAGGTTCTGACATCCTGTATGAAATCCTTCTACACTGATCGCCACTAGAAGTTATGTCTTACCAAATTTAGTTTTTGTAGTTCCCAAATGCCCTGCTGCATGGGAATTATGAGCCCCAACAAGAATAGATTTCTGCAGTATCTTTGTGGGAATTCAAAGTCTATTTTCCTGAAATCACAAATTCTGTTTCTTTATTCTATAACCTGGATCTTCTTATAATCTGATTCCATACATACTGAAACTTAAATTCTTGTGCTGTAAGACCACCAGGTTTTAGTGCCAGAACTGTAGGAGGTAACGCCTCCTGTAGTCTTTCTTCCACTAGTTTTGGATGGGATAGGGCACCCAGGTCTATTCACTGGATGATAATAGATGTCATAATGAAATCTGGAGAATAAGAGTGTCCCTCTGGATCAGTACTGGTCGTTATGTCTCGGAAGCAATAGCCTTGCAACGGGGAACAAGGCAGGGGTATCCCCTGTCTCCTTTACTTTTTGACATGGCAATTGAACCCCTGGCCTGTATACTTCAGCAGACCCTCCAGGGTTGGGGTATTCCTGTGGGCAATACTGAACACATAATTTCATTGTACGCAGACGATGCCTTGGTCTACCTCAGACAACTGGAAACTACGGTCCCAACCTTGCTCGGGGTCTTGAAAGAATTCGGGGAGATCTCAGGACTTCGGGTAAATGCTTAAAAATGTATGTTATTCCCGCTCAGACTTCAAGCCAACTATTGGGTGAAAGCATTGCCATACCTTGGCCTCCAATGGGAGACAGACAGTGTTAAATACTTAGGTTTTCATATTACCAGTCATGAAAAGCAATTCTTCAATCTCAATATGGGGAGGGTTTTGGCTGGGTTAAAATCCTCTATACAATTCTGGAACTCCCTCCAACTATCTCTTATGGCAAAAATTGCACTCCTTAAGATGGTGGTGCTCCCGAGCTGTCTGTACGTGATGCAGGACACCTTCTGCGAGCTCCTGTGAACAGTCTTTGTAGAGCTCGACAAACTAACCATAGCATTTCTTTGGCAAGGGGAAAGATGTAGAGTAAGTCTAGCAACTCTGAGGCGAAAGTGGGAAAAGGGGGTATGGAAGTTCCGGACTTTGAACTGTGCTACTATGCATCACAACTGCAGTATGCAGTTCATTGGCTGGACAGCAAGCCAAACTGGGAGCGAAACTTGCTGGAAGGTACACACCCTGGATACCAATTAGGGGAGCTCCTGATGAAATGGGCTAGGATTCCACAGACTCTCCCCCACGTAATCTAGTCAGGCGCATACTCCGATGAGCCCCATGTGCCCCTGACTTGGATATGTGGCTGCTGGTACCCTTTGCACTAATTGCACAGTCCATGGCTATTGACAAATGGCAAGAGGGGAATTGTTTGATTTTGTCTGAGTTTGTACCCCAAGGATAGATTTATCTCCATGCAAGAGGCTCTAGAATCTTTTCCTCCAGTATGCAAAGTTCGCGGCAACAATGAGGTAAATTTGGCCAACCTTCCCGGAAGCACCAGAGCGCACACACATGCTGGTTACGCTCCTAGCAGGGGGTCGTAAATTAAGAACCCATCTTTATCGGGCATTGCGGGCGGATAGGCAGCTGCAGCCACTCCCAGTAGAAGAGGCCTGGAAACGCCATGTTGATGACCCAATTTCACAAAGGCATTGGCTAAAAATAGATACAGGGTTTGAAAGAGTGTCGGTGAGCGCCCGCTTTAAATTGATCCAATATAATTACATCCACATGACCTACCTATCCCCTAAACATTTGCTTGATATATACCCCGCCAGAGACCCGAAATGCCCTAGGTGCCATTTGGAACTGGCTGACTTCTTGCACATGACCTGGTTCTACCCTGCAGTACATTGATTTTGGGCAGAAATTTTGGACCAGCTGCGAGAAATCACGGGGTGGAGGATCCTGCAGACAGTGAGGGTATGTCTGTTGGGCATTCTCCCCGAGAACCCTAAGAAAAAGCTCAGTAGGCGATAGGCTATTTTAGACCTCCTCATTGCAAAAAGGTGAATTGCAATTCACTGGATAAGTCCCTGCACGCTGGCTAGGGAAGCTTGAGAGAGGGATCTCATAGAATGGGCAGGAGCAGAGGAAATATATATGAGGCGGACAAGAAGAGACCCGAAGGCACAAGAGAGCCTAGCAGCTTGGGCGGAGTTGACTCGGTGCCTACTCACCTATACACATTTCCAGAGGGGAGCGTCACCTGAGGGATCAGGGACGAATACATAAGGACCAGGATGCCAGTGGTGGGGTTACGAATCCCATTGGGAGTTATGATGAATACATTGACTCTATGAAGGACATGAGCCGACATGTACGCCTTCTAAAGGTTACCTATCACGGAAGCTCAGGGGCGGAGGGAGGGTATTTTCTTGTTGGGGGTTACAATGTTCACTATAATGTTTGGTCCCATGGACCTTGTTGGAATGTGGGGTGGACTTTCGAACAGGACTCGGACCCTCTATACTTGTAAAACCGACACTCCCAATTTATGATCCTGATTGACCTGTAAGCCGAATGTCTTCCTAATGCTTTTAAACTGAAAATAAATATATTTTTTTTAAAGTGTCCATCTGGCATGCCTATCATCACTACACCTCATAAATTTGACAAACCCAGGTTATTGTGATCATGCTGGACTGTGACTTTATGCTTCACCCCATCCAAACAATGATACCATTGACCAGATATATCCTTTATAGCCAATAATTCACTATCATAGTTGGTGCAGTTTTGTTCTGTGGTAGTGTCTTAGAGAAAAAGACCATTGGAAGTAATTTGTCTATCTCTAGATGTCTCTGAGATAGAATGGCCACAATGACATAGGCTGAAGCATCAGTCTCTACTATAAACAGTAATTTGTTATCTGGATTCCACATTATGTGTGCAGTTTTGGAGAGTTCCTTTTATTGTTGAAATGCTTTTACTTGTTCAAAACCACACTGGAATTTGACCTCTCCTTTTATGAGGTAAGTGATGGGCATTACAATCCTTGCATAATTGGGGATGAATCGTAGATAGAAGTTGGCAAAGCACCAAATTGTTTGCACTTCCTTTATGCTGTTAGATGCAATTCATTCCAAAACTGCTTTCATCTTGCAAGAATCTATCTAGACTCCTTGTTCCAATAAAATGAAGCCCAAGAAACGGAATTGCTTCTTTTCAAATTTGCACTTCTCCAGCTTGGCATACAATAAATGTTTGCAGACTCGAGACAACACCTCCTTGACAGGTCTCTGAAGATCTTCTACTGAGTCGGAGAAAATTATGATATCATCCAGATAGATCACAACATTTTGATCCAAGATATCCCTGAAGAAACAATTTGCCAAGTGTTGGAACACAGCTGGGTCATTGAATAGACCAAAGGGCATGACCAAATTCTCAAAATGGCTATAGCAGGTGTTAAAGGTAGCCATAACCTTCACTAATCTGTACCATATTGTATACCTCACACAAATCCAGCTTCATTAAAACCAAGGCAGACTTGGTTTTATCCATCAAGACTGAAATGAGGGGTACGGGAGATTGGCTGCGAACTGTGGTGTTGAGTCTCAACTGATTTTGGAATGAAAAAGATGGTAACGCCTTCTGGAGGGGTTGAGTGTCTAATGAATCCATTCTTAAGGTTTCGTCAAGATATTTCTTGAGTACTTCATTTTCCTTGACGGTCAAAGGATAAATCCTTTCATGAGGAATTAATGCTCCGAAACCAAATCAGTAGGACAATCATATTGCCTATCAGATAGCAGGGGGTGAGCTTGAACTTTATTGAATACATCAGCAATGTTGTGGTACGCCTCTGGATGTCAGATAGCAATGACTCCTCCTGTTTCAACATTAAACGTGAGATTTTGGCATGCCAACACTCCCTTTCTCAGAAAACACTCCTCCTGATACTGTTGATAGGAAAATTCAATGATATGAGTCTTTCAATTAGTAATAGGATTATACATTCTCAACCACAATCTTCCCAACACAGTGGGAAATGTTGGGCCATCAATTAAATCTAAGTCAAAGACTATACATGTCCTCCAGAGGTAACCATTAAGAGAGGTAAAGAAGCTTGTGAAATGCCTCCGGGGGTTAAGAGTTTCCCAGCAATTCCTTAGAAGGGATCTGCGCATGTCTTATTCTGTACCAGAATTTCTGATATCTTCTGGAATTCATGGTTCATAAAACAACCAGATGCTTCACAGTCAATCAGAGCCCAAAGGGCACAGAGCCCATTTGGTGTTGTAACTTCAACGGATAAATAGTAACGTGCTCTTGAGATTGAAGACTGACTCTTTTGGTGCAGGAAGGCATGTCTGGGGTTTCCAAGTCAAGGACAGGGCCAGTAGTTTTCCTACAACTGTCTGCAATTTCTTATGAAATGCCCTGGTTTACCACAATAAAGA
Organism: Calotriton arnoldi; assembly: GCA_963921515.1. NCBI lineage: Eukaryota > Metazoa > Chordata > Amphibia > Caudata > Salamandridae > Calotriton > Calotriton arnoldi. The sequence continues at coordinate 4,064,886 of CAWUFW010000533.1, forward strand.
TAGAGCCCCTCTTTGTGACAATGATTTTTCTCTTCTTTAGATAAGGGACTGCAGTGTCTGTTTTCAGGCAAATAAACTGGAGAATTGGTATAAGAAGTCAGAATAGTGCAGGCAGTAATAATGGGCTGTCTCCATTTATCAATGGTGTGGATCAAGATAATGCATTCTGTAACAAATAAGAAAGAATGAACGTACATTTAGCCAGGTCTGTTTAAAACAACTGAGGTTGGGTGCGAAAATGTAGTTTGCACTGAGCAAGCAAAGAGTGGAATTATTGAGGATTCCCTAAAAATTTCTTAAGGAATGCGAAAATGGTTAGGCGTGATAACAGGGTGAACTGCACCTAGGAATGGAGTCTGCAGCATTTTTTCCAGCCACCATGATAGGAATCTCAACCATTCAGGCAGATGGGTTTTGTATGAGAAGGTTATTCTTATTTAGCATAAAGGTTTGCTTTTGGTGAGCCACCTCTAATTAGGTCTGAATTGTAATATTGGCTTGTGCCACAGCCTGAAGTGGATTAATATCCAAATCCATGCCTTTATGTTGCCTGGACTCAGATGATAATCCACCAATCCCTCCTTTAGGACTTCCAGAGAGATATAAAGTTGATCTAATCTCCCAAGTCAGTCTGGAACAAGGAAAGAGATGTATAGGAGGATCGCAAGATGAGAGAAACACACAACATCAGTAAGCGGCCCTTCACAGGAGAGTCTGTCTGCATGTGTGACATATATATATTATCTACTGGCGGTCGCCAGTAGATAGTTATAGTTACAACCTATTATCCATAGGAAATCCGCGACATTCTATTTGAAATAACTCTCTTGCCGGTTGATGTATCTTCGCAAAATTTTCAAACTTTGTGGGGCGCTCCGGTCCGCTCCTACCCTGAAAGTCTCGGGGGATTCGTCAAGCGGGGGCCGAGAAAAGGGGGTCCCAAAACGCGTTTTCCCCATGCAATTTTCCATAGGAAACTTTAGACACGGCTACAGCCCGAACTGCTGAACGGAATTACACCAAATTTGGCAAAGAGGTAGTTCTTGGTTCAGAAAGAACCATTTTTGTTAAATGGTGTAAATCCGTTCAGTAGTTGCTGAGAAAATCAAAAGTAAAAGTACATATATATCTATGGCCGCGTCGGATTCGCGCACCCTCCCGATCACGAGCTGCATGCTAATTGGCTGTCAACACTCCAAATCAGGAAGTGTTGGCAGCCATTTTGTCCCTCGGTAGAACCGAGGGACAGAAACAAGTGCGCAAAGCGCACAAAGGGGGCAGGGTAGAAACACCCTGACCCCCTAGGTCTGCTCAGGGGGTCCCACAAGGACCCCCTGGGCAAAAAAAATAATTAAAAAAAAAAAAAAAAAATCGGCAGGATGCGCGAATCCTGCCGAAAAAAAAAAAAAATCGAAGCGCGGTCTCCCGCGCTTCGATGTTACTGGCCCCCGGGTGGGCCAAGTCCCGGGGGCATGCTGGGGGGGTTAATTTTATGTGTGGGGGCCTCTAAGGGCCCCCAAGCCCCGGGGACCACCACCCCCGGGGCTTTATGTATAATGGTGCGGGAGGGCTCTGAGCCACCTCCCCGGGGCTTCTTTTTATTTTTGAAAAACCTGTGTGGGGGCTCCAGCCCCACATGCCCCGGGGACCACCACCTCCCCGGGGCACTAAGAAAATTACAATGGGGGTCCGTTTTGGACCCCCAAGCCCCGGGGACCACCACCTCCCCGGGGCTTTCAAAATGTAAGGAGGGGGGCCGCGCGGCCCCCCTCCTGGAGCCTGTGGTGGCCCTGGGGACCGCCACCCCCCAGGGCCGGCTCCTGCAGTGTCCCGGGGTGCCTCGCAGCTCCCGTCCTGTCATTCCAAACTGCTTTGGATATTGGAAGAGAGAGCAGGAAACCTGCTCTCTCTTTCAATATCCAAAGCTGATTGCTTTTCCACATGGGGAGCAGCATGTTAGCTGCTCCCCATGTGTAAAAGCAATGCCGGCTCCCGTAGGACACGGGGAGCCGGCGGGACTGTGGGGGGTTTGGGGACCCCCCCACAGTCCCCAACGAGAGGCCAGGCCCCGGGGGATGGGGTCCCTGGGGCCATAAGTGGCCACGGAGGGGGGCCACGCAGCCCCCTCCCCAAAGGTAAAAACAAAAAAACAAAAAAACCATCGGGCCCGCAGGCCCCGCCCCTTCTTTCACCACTCTGCAAACGCGCCCCTGGCGCGTTTGCAGAGGGGAACGAATCCCCTTGAATACTGGGGTCCCTGGGGCCAACTAGCCCACCAGGAACCTCCAGTATGCGCCAGGGGCTGCCTTGCAGAGAGGTGTACAGAGGCCACGCCCCTTTACACCTCTCTGCAACGCAGCTCTGTGGCGCTTTTGGAGGTATATGGTGGGCTAGTTGCACCCCAGGGACCCTCAGGATTCAAGGGGAGTTAATCCCCCGACTTAAAACGCGCCACGGGCGCGTTTGCACAGTGGTGAAGGGAGGGGCGGGGCTTCAGGTGACATGTGTGCAAACAGGCCCCGTGGCGCGTTTTAAGATGGGGAATTAAATCCCCTTCAATCCTGAGGGTCCTGAGGGCCAACTAGCCCAACAGGTACGTCCAGAAAGCGCCACAGAGCTGCGTTGCAGAGAGGTGTAAAAGGGGTGTGGCCTCTGTACATGTCTCTGCAACGCAGCCCCTGGCGCATACTGGAGGTTCCTGGTGGGCTAGTTGGCCCGTAGGGACCCTCATGATTCAAGGGGACTTAATCCCCCAACTTAAAACGCGCCACGGGGCGCGTTTGCACAGATGTCACCTCAGGCCCCGCCCCTTCCTTCACCATTGTGCAAATATTCCTCTAAAATCAGCCGAAATACGAATTCTGATTTACTCACCTGTTATCAGGAGAGACCTCAGTGCTGCATCTTTCAGCCCAGTACTAATCCTGAAAAGTAATTTTAACCGTACTTACCAGTAACTTGAATTTCCATCCATAGGCTAACATTGACTGGTTTCACTTGGAAATTCTTCTAAGTGTGGAGTTTTGGAACTTTAAAATATTCCTCTAAAATCAGCCGAAATACGAATTCCGATTTACTCACCTGTTATCAGGAGAGACCTCAGTGCTGTATCTTTCAGCCCAGTACTGGTCCTGAAAAGTAATTTTAACCGTACTTACCAGTAACTTGAATTTCCTTCCATAGGCTTAACATTGACTGGTTTCACTTGGAAATTCTTCTAAGTGTGGAGTTTTGGAACTTTAAAATATTCCTCTAAAATCAGCCGAAATACGAATTCCGATTTACTCACCTGTTATGAGGAGAGACCTCAGTGCTGCATCTTTCAGCCCAGTACTGATCCTCAAAAGTAATTTTAACCGTACTTACCAGTAACTTGAATTTCCTTCCATAGGATATAATTGCCTGCTTTTTGCTGAAAAAGTTTCTAAGTGTTGATTTTTGAAACATACAAATATTCCTCTAAAATCAGCCGAAATACGAATTCCGATTTACTCACCTGTTATAAGGAGAGACCTCAGTGCTGTATCTTTCAGCCCAGTACTGGTCCTGAAAAGTAATTTTAACCGTACTTACCAGTAACTTGAATTTCCTTCCATAGGCTAACATTGACTGGTTTCACTTGGAAATTCTTCTAAGTGTGGAGTTTTGGAACTTTAAAATATTCCTCTAAAATCAGCCGAAATACGAATTCCGATTTACTCACCTGTTATCAGGAGAGACCTCAGTGCTGCATCTTTCAGCCCAGTACTGATCCTCAAAAGTAATTTTAACCGTACTTACTAGTAACTTGAATTTCCTTCCATAGGATATCATTGCCTGCTTTTTGCTGAAAAAGTTTCTAAGTGTTGATTTTTGAAACATACAAATATTCCTCTAAAATCAGCCGAAATACGAATTTCGATTTACTCACCTGTTATCAGGAGAGACCTCAGTGCTGCATCTTTCAGCCCAGTACTGGTCCTGAAAAGTAATTTTAACCGTACTTACCAGTAACTTATATTTTCTTCCATAGGAATCCATTGTCTGGTTTTCAGCAGAAAAGTTTCAAAGTGTCGATTTTCACAAACTACAAATATTCCTTAAAAATCGCCTGTATGACTTAAACGCATTCTTTCAACTGTTTACAGGAGATGCACCAGTGCTGGATCCAGGATCCAACACTGAGTAAGAAAAAGTAACGATAACAGTTTTTACCTGCTAAGTGAATTTCCTTCCATAGGATAACATTGGTGATTCTATGAGAAAAAGTTTCTAAGTGTCAACTTTTAAAATACAATAATATTCCTTAAAAATCACGACTGTAACCAAAACGCTTTTACTCAACTGTTTACAGGAGATGTACCAGGACTGAATCTAGGATCCAGTCCTGTGGTTAGAAAAGTAATCCATAAAGTAACTAATTGCATTTAACTAGAAATTCACATTGAGCTGAATGTTGCATTGTGTTTGAAAATGTGGTGCCCATTGCAACAACTGTAACTACTGTACTTAAAAGTCTATTGCCTATGTGCAAAGTATTTAAACTAAAGTAATTCATTCTGAGAAAGTATTTTTTGTAATGTAATGTATAATGTAATTACAATGTAATTTAAAAAATAAAATATGTAAAAAAAAATTCTAAAAATGTAATAAATCAGTATGAAAAAAATTAATATAACAATTAATACATTTAAAAATTGTCATTTACAAAACCTTTGAAATTCACTGAAAAAACCGTAGGTTTCAGACATGTTATAGTTAGGAATTAGCATTTAAAAAACCTTTGAAATTCACTGAAAAAACCATAGGTTTCAGATAAGTTATAGTTAGAAATTAGCATTTAAAAAACCTTTGAAATTCACTGAAAAAACCATAGGTTTTAGGGACAGTTATAGTTAGTTGGACATTGCACTCGTACAAAACCCGTGAAATTCCCCCGTTATAGTTAGTTCAGCTAACTATAACTCGCGCCCCGCAATGCACTGCTGATGACGTCACATATTACATCACTCATGACATGGTCAGTGACATCACTGATGACATCACTGATGACATCTCAAATGACATCACTGATGACATCATCCACGTGATAATCTGATGCACCTCCTCACACCCTAATATAACCTTTGATACACCCAATCTAAATTACAGACTGCCATTCGCAAAACCATAGACACTCCAACACCAATAACTACATACCCACTCACTGATTCTTAGGTCTACACACACACATCCACTCACTCACCCGTACAGTCACTCATACTTATGGTCACTCAGTACAGGACAATCATATGCACTCTTACTCCTATATAGACACTCAAACACCGCCACTCATCCATAGAGGTACTCACACACCTAGTCAGTCATGCAAATAATTAAACACACTGCCATTTACTCACCTATACAGTTATACACACACCAGCTCACTTAATCATACAAATACTAGCACATTGTTACGCTCTTATACAATCACTGATACAAGCACACACTCATCCATACAGCCACTATCACAATCACTCACTCTCGCTTATAGCTATTTATATACTCCAAAACACATATATACTGCCTTTCACATATGTAGTTACTCACACATGTACCACTGGGACATACATTCACTCACTAACACACTCTTACACACACTTACCCACCCATACAGTCTATCACAGATGCACTCTTGAAACCATCCACCCAGTGAATCACCCACTCACACATCTATGCACAGTCGCACACACCCCATCCACACAAACACTCAGGCACCCATACAGATACTCAGACAACAAATCAATAACTCTTATAGACACTCATGTAGCTATTCACAAACCCATGCAGCCACTTACACAGCAACAGACAGATACAGACATTAACCCAGTTTAGTCACTAACCCATGCATTCAGTAAGATACGTTTAATCACTCACTTATAGAATTAGTCACGCACCTACTAAATCATCCATACACACACTTATACACCCACTCATTCTTCAATACGCCTTTCCCTATATATATTAAAAATATTTAAACTTTACAGAAACACACAGTCACTGGATGATGTCATCAGTGATGTCATTTGAGATGTCATCAGTGATGTCATCAGTGATGTCACTGACCATGTCATGAGTGATGTAATATGTGACGTCATCAGCAGTGCATTGCGGGGCGCGAGTTATAGTTAGCTGAACTAACTATAACGGGGAATTTCACGGGTTTTGTACGAGTGCAATGTCCAACTAACTATAACTGTCCCTAAAACCTATGGTTTTTTCAGTGAATATATATATATATATATATATATATACATACATACACTAAAAAAACAAATGCTACAGGGATGTTATCGTTAGGCTCAAATTTCGCTCATACAAAACCAGCGAAATTCCAAAGTTACAGTTAGCTGAGCTAACTCTAACCTATGCCCCCACAATGCACTGCTTAAGACCTCACATATTACATCACTCATGACATGGTCAGTGACATTACTGATGACATCTCAAATGATATCACTAATGACATCATCCACAGAACCACTCACACCCCTACACAATCTCTCTTACACGCACTGACCTATCCATACAAACACTAACACACCCACCTACTCGTCCACAGTATCACTCACACAGCCACTCACTTACCCAACTTACCCATACACCTACTCACAGCCACCCAGTCACTCACACAGCCACTCACTCATCTATACAGCTACTCCCACTTTCACACATGCAGCTACTCACACACCCAGTCACTCACCCAAATAGCCTCTCAACAGAACCACTCACACATCCATACAACCACTTACATACCCATTCACACATGCATACAAGCACTCATACGTCTACTCACCCATATAGCCACTCATATGGTTACTCTCCAATGCAACCACTCCCACACCCAGTCAGTTAACCAAACACCCACTCAAACAGCCACTCACTCACTTATACAGCCACCTAACACACCCAGTTACTCACCCATATAGTCACTCACACAGCCACTCAGACACCCATACAGCCACTCACGCACCCACCCATACAGCCACTCACTCACCCATATAGCTACTCACACACCCACTAATTTACCCATACAGCTACTCACACACCCACTCACACACAGATACACACAGTCATACACATAATATATGTTAGAAATAGTATCACTCATTAGTAGTACACAAAGTTTACAAATGTAACTTTTGTAGTACCTTAGTATATATGTTTAACACTCCTAAATGTTTAGAAAACACTCACAATTGCTGGATGATGTCATCATTGATGTCATTTGAGATGTCATCAGTGATGTCTTCAGTGATGCCACTGACCATGTCATGAGTGATGTAATATGCGAGGTCATAAGCAGTACATTGCAGGGTGTAAGTTATAGTTTGCTCAGCTAACTATAAATCACTGAATTTCACAGGTTTTATATGAGTGGAATTTGAGCCTAACTATAACGTCCCTATGACCTTTGGTTTCTTCAGTGAATTTCTAAAGTTTTTTAAATTCTATTTCCTAACTATAACGTCCCTGTAACCTTTGGTTTTCTCAGTGAATTTCTAAGGTTTTTTTAATGCTGTTTCCTAACTATAACGTCCCTGTAACCTTTGTTTTTTTAAGTACATTTCTAAGGTTTTTGAAATTTTATTTCTCAATTGTAACCTGTAACCTGTAACCTTTGACGGTGAGTGTGTGAGTAAGTGCATGAGTGTCTCAGCGGATGTGTGAGTGAGTGTGTGAGTATCTCAATAGGTGTGTGAGTGTCTGTGTGGGTCTGGGAGTAGCTGCAATAGTGTCTTACTGGGTGTGTGAGTGGGTGCATGAGTGTCTGAGTGAGTGTCACAGAGGGACTGTGAGTGGGTGTGAGAGCGTCAGAGTGGGTTTTATAATGCCGCCATGGGTGTGTGAGTCAGCCTGTGACTGAGTGCATGAGTGTATGAGTAGGTCTGTAAGTGGGTGGATTAGTCTCTGAGTGGGTCTGTGGGTGGGTGTGTGAGTCTCTGAGTGGATCTGTAGGTGGCTGTGTGAGTGTCTGTATGAGACTGTGAGTGGGTGAATGAGTGTATGAGTGGGTCTGTGAATGGGTGCATGAGTATCTGAGTGCATCTTTGAGCGGGCGTGTGAGTGTCTGAGTGAATGGGTATATCAGTGTCTGAGTCGGCCTGTCAGTAGATGTGTGAGTTTCTGAGTGTGTGACTGGGTGTCTAAGTGTCTATGTGGGTATGTCAGTAGCTGTGTGAGTGACTTGCTCACAAAGGAACCACACCTGCCCTTTTATCCAACAAGAGTCCATTGTTTTGCACAAAATGTCTACCCAAGTGGATTACTTTCTACTGGTTAATTACTAAGTGCTACCTCCTTGGGTAAATGATCAGTACGTATTCTGCACTACAGCTACGTGATGGACCATGAGGAAATGTCAACAGTGACTTTGTGTGCTTTTTCGCAATGTGATTATTCCTGATGTATCTTTATCCAGAAATATGTGATAACATGAATCCTCATATAGAGAAGACAACAAGACTACAAAGAGGTAAAACTTCACCAAACAAGGGTCTTTCCGCTTAACTATATGAAGTTAGTGCTTCTTTGTTTGATAAGGATGTCCTCAGATTTCTCAGCATCAAGAACTCCTCACCAAATTCGGAGGAAAAATGTGTTGGGGGGCCCCTTGTGAAGCTGACCATCATCCTGGCAAAAGGCAGGAAAACCTTTGTATACTACTAAAGTGGGCGGGCCATATGTGCGAAACTTCCAAGTGATTTGCACATTTTCTTACTCGTAGGCATTTAAAGGGAAAATCATGGACTCTGTTCTCACCAGGACAGGACAACAAATAACCCACTTGTCACAGTCACATACAGATTGCGCTCCAATAGATCCACGATGCAATCACCTCCATGAAGCATTATAGATCATTTTCAATACGGAATTGCCGAGAAAACACACAATAGAAAAGTGCCTCTTTTGGCATGGTTGGCTCCTACTTTTTGCCTGATGTCTGATGTGATTTCAAACTGTAAGTGCACTGGGTCCCCGCTAACCAGGTCCCCAGTGCCAGATCTCTTTCCCAAAACATTTACCACGATTGGCACAACTTCAGCTACCCCTGTAAGCCCCTAGTAAATTGTACCCCTGGTACCTAGGGCACGGATACTCCAGAGGTTCCTCTGGGGCTGCAGCACTGGTTGTGCCACCCCAGAGACCCCTCACCAAGGCTTTGCCCTCTGCCAGTGCAAGCTGTGTGTCTTGCAGCAGACAAAGAGTCAACATGGCACACAGCCCTGTCTACCATGCCACCCATATCCTGCATAAGATATAGGCAAGCCACCCCTACTGCAGGCCTTTAGCCCTAAGGCAGTGTGCACTATATCCTATGTCTGGGCATATCAGCATGAGCAGATATGCCCCTACAATGTCCAGTCTATTCTGAGATGTTGAAAGCGCACAGGGAAGCCATGAAGAGTCCATGGGCTAGTTACTTGTCAACACAAGTTTCACTTAATGGCTTCATTGATTTCTAAGTTGTGTGGTACCAAACATCTTGTCTTAATAAATCCACAATGATGCCAGTGGTGGATTTATTAATAAATTCACACAGGAGACCCTTTTAGAGGATCCCCCGAAAACCTACCAAGCACTGGTGTAGTTCCTGACTTGTTTTCGTCAGCCTGCCACTACCAGACATGTTTCTGACCTCATGGGGTGAGAGCCAGGGCTCTGAGAGGACAGAGACAAAGCCTGCTTTGGACGGATGTGCTTCGTACCTCCTCCAGGACAAGATGGCCTTTCTGGCTGGGAAGCTTCAAAGACTATACCGCCTTAGAAATCCAACCCAGGAAACTCCAGATAGTGGAGGAAGCCAAGCCCCCTGTCCTGCTCCCCTTTTTGGCAGGAGGAAAGGCAGGAAAATTAGTTAGATTAGGGGGAGGGTCCCCATCTACACCACCCCTAGGGTAGGGCCGGCGATGAGAACCCCTCTCCTGAAATTCCACCATCATGGAATGTAGGGAAAACCTCCTATCAGGACTAGGGTAGTGCCTCTTCCAACAGGAAGTGGTCACTAGAGGGTGTAGACATCCTATAGGTAGGTAGCCCATTAGCTACTACCTGTTTCCTCTTGTAATGCCCCTAAATTCAGTATTTATATGGCACCCTGAGACCTAAACATCAGATTCAATGGACAAGAGAAGACCGCTGCAAAAGAACTGAAGCCCTGCTACAAAAGAAAATGGGCACCAAATCCTGCCTGCTGCTCCCAGGACTCGACAATCACTGCCGCTGTGTTATCCTGAAACCTGAGAGGGCTCCAAGAACGCTGGAGCACCTCCAACCTTCAAGAAATTGCTGATAAGCTCCCTTGGAGTGAAGGTATCCGTCCCCTGCACATCGCAGGCACTGATCCCATGAAGTCCGGTTTGTCGACTTGCTGCTCCCAGACGACCTCAATGCAGCACCGAAGCAAGAGAAGGTACAACACCTCCGGAAGGTGAGATCTGTCTCCCCACAAAGTTTGGAGACACCAGGACCTACTGGAGCTGCGGCTTACCAATACCCCAGGTACCCGACCCCAATGGCAAACACCAAGAAGAAGAGGGACGTCAAGACACACAAGATCCTCTTCCTGAGTGGCCCAGCTGTCCCTAGATTGCCTTTCCAAGTTCCTGTTCCTGACCGTGAGGACCTCAAGATGCACTACACCTGGCTGACCTGTTCACTCTGCACCAGGCCCCAACAGCCCCAGCACCGACCAACCATCCCTGTTCCCATGGTCCCCAGGCTATTGCGACCTTCTCCCTCTGAGGAGACCTGTAAGTCCCTCTGTGCTGTGCATTTTCAAGTGGCCCCCTTCATCTTTGCGCACCAGCTTCCAAGACAGTAGCACTCTGCTCCAGGCTGATCCGGAACACTCTCAAACTTCTTCTGCTGCAACTTTGGACCTGGTCCCGACATCGACTTGAAACGAGAAGGTGAACTTTATGAAAGCATTGCCTGCATTTCTATGCATTTTCTGCTTTTTCTCTGTTGTTTCCTATGGTGCGCAATTGTTCATAGAAGTGATATATTTATTGAACTTTGCAAAATCGTAACTTCAAAAGTACTTATCTTAGAACTGTGTTCTTGATCTTAAAAATTATATAAAAATCAATATTAGTTTTACAAATTGGTCTCGGATTTATTCTTGAGTGTGTATCTTGTTTATTGCCTCTGTGAGTACAACAAATGCTTAGCACTACCGTCTGATAAGCCTGACTGCTCGCCCACACTAGCACAAAAAGACAGTAACTATTATCTACTTATACCTCTGTATGCCCATTGGGGATTCCTCAGACTCTCTACTTAGTGTACTTCATTTTAGTATACTGTACTGACAGCCAGTCTCCTACACACTTGCTTTGCTTTCGCCAAGCCCAGGAGTTAGGATCATTTGTCCTTTACGGAAGTGGAGCTTCAGCGGGGGCACCTGCTATGTTTATATTTGTAAGGGCCTCCCGTTGAGGTTTAATTTCTGTGAAATGAGCATTAGGGCCAAAACAGCCTGCCAAACGTAATGGGGGGGCTGATTTTGGGCCCGGGGACCCCATCCCGTGGGGCCCAACCATGATTTAATTGGTGAGGGGGGTTGCGTGGCCCCCTCCCAGGGCCACTTTGTGCCACGGGTCTCCATCCCCTGGGGCCTGGCCAAGATTCAATGGGGAGAGGGGGCCTCGTGGCCCCTCTTCCAGGGCTGATTTTTGCCCAGGGGACCCCATGCCACAGGTTCGGCCACATTCACACAGGGAGCTACTTAACATGCAGCTTTCTCTGTGTGAGAGCAATACTTTCATCTTTTTCCCTGTCTGCATGTTTGCGGGCAGGGAAAGAGATGAAAACTCCACTTCCAGCAAGCGGGAGCACTTTGACAGCTCCCGCTTGCTGGAAGTGGAGTGTTTGCTTTTACTTCTGCCAAGCAAAAGCAAACAGCTATGTCCCCAGGGAGGGATCCCCGGGACATAGCAGGAGCCGGCCCTGGGGGGTGGTGGTCCACAGGGCTGTTAATGGCTCGATGAGGGGGGCCACTCGGCCCCCTTCCTTCTATTTCTATGGGCCGGCCCTGAGGAGGTGATAGTCTAACAAAGGTTAAAGTAACATTATAGTTATAAAATGTTCTGTTTTTGTTTAAAAAAGCCTTCGAAATTCACTGAAAAAAAATGTTAAAGTAATGTTATAGTTAGGTGATTATGTCATTGGCAACATTAACGTTTTGAATTGTAAAAAACACAGAAATTCACCAGTTATATATAGCCTTGCATATTACATCACTCATAACACATTCTATGACATCATTTATGACATCACTGATGACATCACAAATGACAACTTTAACTAGGTATATGTATATATATGTGCGTGTGTGTTTGCAAAAGAAGGGGTTTATTTTTATTTTTTTTGAGTTTTGTATAGCGGAAACTTGACCCGAAGGTATCAGAGCACTTTACAGAGTTAGCAAAGCAGCAACTACACTAATTACTTATGGAGTAAATAATAATACATAGTAACAGTAAATAAAATAAGTATACGATAGTAGTATATGAGGATGATAGCGCGAACCAGATCCGAACTTATCGGAGGTCTTACAGAGTTATTATAGCAGCAATTACATGAAAAACATATGGAGTAAGTAAAAATACATAGCAACAGTACATACGAGAGGTGTAATCTAGACAGTAGGATCTGTGTACGATATAGTTCTGAGGTAGTTATGGTAGATTGTTGCGAAGGTGGGGAGAGTATAGGCATAATTTTTCCTCAAGGTAGTGTTGCTCAGATTTATTTGGAGGGTGTGGGGTAGGGAGATCAGGCCAGTCAGATGGTTCAAGGGGGAGGGTTTAGGTATTTATTGAGAAGAAGAAGTTTAAGTTTCTTCCTGATGTGAGGGAGTGATTGGATGTCACGCAGCTCGTGAGGCAGCGAGTTCCGGATTCTGGGAGTGTTCCCGGAGAAGGACCGGGTGCGAGATTTTTTTTCTTCTTAAATTTGGGCGGAATCAGGAGTTAGACCTTTGAAGGGGTCTCTTTTTGCTGGCTTTAGATAGTTTGTCTCAGAAGTTGCAAATCCTTTATTATTGGGTAGAGTATCCAATGTTCTCGATTGACCCTTTCCCATTAGAGCGTATGCATCACAGAAAGTTAAAGGTCAAGATTAAGTTAATTATCATCTTCTTCGTATTTCATATGAAAATTAATAGATCCAAATAGTAACTGAAGAGTACTGTTTTATTTATAATTAGACCAATATACTGGTTCGAACATTTAACCAGATCTCAAAGGAAGCTAACAATCAACACGTGTTTTGCCTCTTCCCGGTGCGCAGGCCTGGGGCTTTCTCAAGGCTGATAAAATTTAAGAGTGAATGTATCGTACATAGCCAGCAAAAATAAAAATTAAATAAAAAAATACAAAAAAATAAATTAAATATGTACCCAAAATATATTAATAAATGATCAATATTAATCCATAATACACCTAACTATATGCATGCAGCGCAAAGTAAATGCAGGTAGTTTTGAAAGTAGAAGTCCCCAGAAAAAATATTAATCCAATCACAATTTAAATAATGAACATTGAATCATAATCCCAAAGAGAAACATCAGTTAACTATGCAAACAAGCATTTGCAATGCAATAGGTCTCGCATTTACGCGAGTTTAAGCTATTGGCAATGTAAATGACAATGCCTTTATTTATGTTCTGAAAACCAAAACATAAATAAAAGGCATTGCCATTTACAAGGCCAATAGCTTAAACTTGTGTAAATGTGAGACCTATTGCATTGCAAATGCTTGTTCACTATTTTTTTGCAAATCTGTGCATTATGCAGAAGATGCTGGATTATATAACAAGTGCAGCAAATATATAATTTTGCGGAAAAATCCACAGCAACAGAATTGTGCAATTCTAGTGGTCCTGACAATAAGTAAATTAATTAATTTAACAATTATCTTTAAAGGAACATTTTTTCCTAGGTGGTGTTTTCCTCACTGCTCCATTTTTAAAGCTGAAATCTTATGTGTGGTGGAAGCAGTCACTGTAACATAAACTTATGCCAGCAGTAGCATACATAATAAGAAATTAATTCCACATAAAGGAAAGGGTGCAGTACCACAGGCTGTTACTAGGTGTCCCTCGGACACCTAGTAACAGCCCGTGGTACTGCACCCTTTCCTTAATACAGGAATCCCATTACCATGAGGCATAAGAAACGAGCACGAGCATTTTCATCTTTTGTAGCCTTTGCAATAAAAAAATGAATTCCACTAATGAAGGAAAAAAGGCTCACGCTCGTTCCTTGAGCCACATAGTAATGGAATTCCTATATTAGGTCTTAAGAAAAGGGTGCAGTACCACAGGCTGTTACTAGGGACACCTAGTAACGACATGCGGTACTGCACCCTTTCCTTAAGACCTAATATAGGAATTCTATTACCATGAGGCTTAAGGAACTAGCGCAAGCTTTTTTTCCTTAAAAAGTGCAATTTCTGTTCTTATCACAAAGGCTACAAAAGCCTAAAAAAAATGCACAGAAATGCTCATGCTTGTTCCTTAAGCCTCGTGATAATGGAATTCCTACATTAGGTTTTAGGAGAGGGTGCAGTACCACAGGCTGTTACTAGGTGTCCCTGGGACACCTAGTAACAGCCTGTGGTACTGCACACTTTCTTAAGACATAATATAGGAATGCCATTACTATGAAACTTAAGAAACGAGCGCGAGCATTTTAAGCTTTTGTAGCCTTTGTAAAAAAAAAAAAAAATCAACTAATGTAGGAAAAAATGCCTGCGCTGGTTCCTTAAGCCACATAGTAATGGGATTCCTATATTATGTCTTAAGGAAAGGGCGCAGTACCACAGGTCGTTACTAGGTGTCCCTAGTAACAGCCTGTGGTACTGCACCTTTTCCTTAAGACATAATATAGGAATGCCATTACCATGAGGTTTAAGACACGAGCGTGAGCATTTAAATCTTTTTTAGCCTCTCCACTAATAAAGGAAAGAATGCTCATGCTCGTTCCTTGAGCCACATAGTAATGGAATTCTTTTATTATGTCTCAAGGAAAGGGTGCAGTACCATAGGCTGTTACTAGGGACACCTAGTACGACCTGTGGTACTGCACCCTTTCCTTGAGACATAATATTTACATTCAATTACGCAGATGGCGTGGGCTATGCTAATGAAGCCCAGGAGCAAGAGAGTGCCACATGATGAAACAGTGGCTGCAGGGGCTGGGCGAGAGAGCACCGGAATGAGGCTTCACTTGGGTTACACTGCCCTGGAAGGAAGCAGCACTGGTTACTCAGGACTGGCACGAGTAGTCAAGGATGAGGCACACTGGAACAAGGCTGCACTGTGTCTGCAGTGTATAAAAAATTGCAGCTGCGGCAAGGAGTAACATAAATGCAGGCTAAACTTATAAGCATGGCGGCCTGTGAGGTGCTATGAAGATAAGTGAAGTCTGTGCAGCATGACAATCACATGAGGATTTTTAAAGGGCCAGTCTTTCATTGAATAGCAAACAGCTCCGATCAGAGCACAACAGATGGTCTGTAGGGCCGAAAGCAACAAGAAAATAAACAGAGTGACCAAAAGCGACAAGAAAATAAACAGAGTAACCAAAAACACAGGCAACAGCAAACAGGGGCAGGAAAGGAAGATGAAAATAGTCCCACAAAACACAAATAAACAACCAAGGCGTAATGATACAGTAGTCAGGCCGTGCTGTGTGGGAGGAAACAAAAGTCAAAAAGGAGGGACAAGAGGAATGACTGACCAATAGCAACAGAGGATTTTTAAAGGACACTCAAACACACAAATGAGAAGCAGTGGGTGGACTTTACCCCCAGAAGAAATTACAATAGGTCTCGAAAGCTCGACCTAAAAAGCATTGTATGGATCAATGTTAGAAAAGTGAGGTACGTACAGAATCATGTTTGTATTGAAATCCCTGATGTAATTGAGAGCATTGTATATGAGAGATCATTAAGCAAAGAGAGGAATATAAAGAAAATGCTTCATCAGAACACATTTAAAATAATAGTCTTATGATGTGTACTTGTCCCAAACCTCATAGTCAAGTGCAAAGAAAAAAGGAACATGAATGTGTCCCAAAAGCGAGAAGGAAAAGAAATTAAAATCAAATCAAATCGGAAAGGCCCAAAAAGGTATACCAAAAAGAGTCCAAAGCAGAGTCCCCAGTATTCTAAAGTCTAGTCCAAGTCATGGTAGAGTTAGAAGGTCAACTCATAATATCGAAGTGACACGCAGTACATTTACTGGCAAGTAAAGCAACCATGTCAAAGTATTATTTGGTATGACTTTGTGGCTCATTTCAAATGAGCAAGATCTACAAAGGGAGAGAATAGAGAGATTAGAGCGAGACCCCACAAAATGGGTCAATATCAAAACAAAAACCAAAAAGGACAAAGCAGGGTGGGCCAAATTAAATCCTGCAAAGGCGTGTGGCTCCTGGCATGAGAGGAGTTCACATAAATACCTTTCAGAGAACATATATATTCAATGTGGTCTCTCAGGAAGCTAAAGTCCAATGAGGTCCTGGTTGGCGGAGTCAAGACACTGTAGAAGGACAGCCATGGTTTTAGAATGCTGTCGACTTCCGGTATTGCTCAGGAATGACCAGGAGCATAGAGCTTGGAATGTAGGTCTCACATCTTTAATAGATAGATATACACCGCCATGTTGTAAGTTGTGATTGAGAGATAAGCAGCAATGGTACTAAACTCATAAATAAGGAGAGAATAATGTTTAGGCAATTCAAAGATGTGCAAGGAATATTAACTTGGAGCATTATTGACATCCAATGAGGTTCAGGAACAGCCAAAAACATAAAGCTCAGAATATAAGTCCAGCATCCTCAGCAGACGAAGGGTGCTGCCATATTGGAAGAGACAGTTAAAGAGTGAAAAATATTAGTAGAACCTAAAATCAAAAGAGAAAAAGTAAAAAAAGGGCAGAGATTAACACAGCATATCTATCTCGGATAATAATAATCTTTGAATGGTTTGAAGATTATCAAGCGATATAAACATCAAAGTACCTAAATGGTGCTAGGCGTGGTAGTAGACATCTCAAACTCCCACTGTAATGTAAGAGATGCTGCCATTAAAATCTGAGCACCAAAGTAAATATAAGGAATAAGAGAAGCAAACAGAAGAAGTGGAACAGATTAAAGTTGATATTTAAAAGGAAGTCTGAGATTAGGATGTCAAAGACTCTGTCACAATTCCATTGAAGTAATAAATCACATGGAGAAGGTTTAGAGGGTAATGTGATTTAAAAGTGAACTCAATTAAGTTATGAAAAATAGTGTCAAAAATGTGAAACAAGTGAGGGAAAATCTGAAGAGCAAGGTAATCAGTTAGAAGAACCCCATATAATGTCAGACTAGATGTGGCCTGAGAAAGCCATATTGAACCTACCACACATTGTCATGGAAAATGAATATGCTAAATTCTTGTATAGCCAATAATGCATCTCAGAGTCCTTATTAAGTCCATCATTTACTGTGTGGTATCTGATGATCAATTTGCTTTCCCTTTTCCTTAGTCTGAGTTCACGATTACCTCCCCATCTGTGCTTGGGAAAGATTTCAATTCCTATAAATATGAACGCTTTGTTGTGTTGATGGTATTCATGAAAGTGTTCCATTAGGGGATATCCAGTTGTGAATTTATTGATATTTTGATATCGCTTTACTGTATGTTATTGTTAGTCTCATGTGTTCATTATTAGACTTTTTCTTCTGTCATTCTATATTGGGGATCAAAGTATCCATTCAAGTTTTTAGTTTACTTCTCTCGTAGCCCTCTGGATGTATTTGTGTTGATAACCTCTATTACTAAAGCTTTAGCATATTTATTTCCAATTCTCCTCATACTTTTCAATTGTTGAACATATTCTTTTCAAACTTAAAAATTCATTATACGGGATGCTATTTAATAATGGCTGTGGTTGGAAGCTGGCGCCAGGTAAGATGGAGTTGGTTGAGGTTTCTTTACTGTATAATGTGATCTCAAGTTTTCCCCCAGGATTTTGAGATGTATTTCAACAACCTAAATGAAAATGAATGGGGCTTGAAATTTACTTATACAATAGATAAAGAAAAAATATTTTTTTTAGATACAACAGTTCATGTGGAGAATGGAAAACTCGAGACCACATTATACCGTTAAGAAACCTCAGCCAACTCCATCTTACATGGCTCCAACCTCCATCCACAGCCATTATTAAATGGCATTTGGTGTAATTCTGTTCAACTGTTTTGTCTAAAGAAGTCCATGGAAAAGGCATGGGGATTTTGCGTTTTGGAACCCCCCTTTTCTCAACCCCGCTTGAAGGATCACCTCGAAACTTTCCATGCACAAACTAGTCCTAAAGTAGCACCTTTTTGAAAAGGTTCATGGAAATTCTTCAAACACTGCCAAAGTTATTAGCTACACAAAAAATGCTTTTCTATGGAACAGCTGACCTAACTATAACTACCTAGTATAAGGGAGATACACTTCTAAAACAACCCCTGCTCACTGCTTTGGTAGCTTGGCACGAGCAGACAGGCTTATCTCAGAGGCAGTGTGTAAAGCATTTGTGCACATTTACAGTAATACAGTGAAAACAAGACAAATGGACACCACACCAGTTTAGAAAGATAAGTAACCTTTATCTAAACCAAACAAGACTAAAAGAACAAAAAACCACAATACAGTAATCCAAATATGATTTTTTAAAAGGTAGAAATAGTTTTGTCCATAGCAAACTATAGATGCGACACTTTCAACACAAAGTACCTTGGATGCGTCACAGTCACAAACAAAAACAGCCGCAGGGAAGGTGATGTGCCGGTTTCTTGCGCCTAGGGAAGGTGATGCGTCGGTTCCTTACTTCAGGGGAGGTGATGCGTTGGAGCTTTACTGCCACACAGGGGCTGTGATGCGACGGTTCCTTACTGTGCGGGAGGTAGTGCCTCGGTTTCTTACTGTGCGGGGAGGTGATGCATCGGTTTCTTACTGCACCCTCGGCATTCTGGTAGATGTGGCACCCCAGTGTGATGCGTAACAATCGGGGATGCGTTGGTTCTCGATGCGGCAGCGGCGGCATCGATGCTGCATTGGTCTCTTCAGCCGCGGTCCCACGATGCGTTGGTTCTTGCAGCCGCACTGCAGGGTCTGCGTTGGACTCGGTGCGGTGATCTCAGACTTCGGAGATCGGTGCCCGGGATTCGGCATGCAGCGATTTCTCTAGCCTCGGGTAGGCGCTGTGTTGGTTTCTTCAGCTGTGCATCGGAAACAGGTGCAGATGCGTTGCGCTTCTCGTAGTTGCGTCTCTTTTCCAGCTCCCAGCAGCAGGATCAACTCCAGAGGCCCAACTCAGCAACAGGCACCTCTAGGCACTTCAGAACTCCCAGCAAGGAAGTTCAGTGCCCATACACCCACTCATACACCCACTCACCAAAACAGCCACTCACATACCCAGTCATACAGAAATAGAGACACTTAAACACCCACTCATACACCCAAACAAACACTCACCCAGTCAATCACTCACCCATACAGCTACTTACACACACCCACACTCATCTACACAGTCACTTGCTCACCCATACAGATACTCACACACCCACTCGTTTACTCATACAGATACTAACACATGTACTCACTCACCTAAATAGTCACTGAGACATACACATACCATACAACATCTCACACATTCACGTACCCATACAGCCACTCACACACCCACTCACACTTACACCACTCACACATTTATTCACTCACTCATACAGACAGTCAGAAACCCACTCACTTATACAGTCTCTCACATACCCACTCACTCATCCATACACCACTTAGATACCTACTCATTCACCCATACAGCCACTCACACAGTCACTCCCTCACCCATATAGCCACTCACCTACTTATACAGCCACCAACACACCCACTAACTCACCTATACAGCAAATTACAGACTCACTTATTTACCCATACAGCCAGTCACACACACTCACTCGCACATACAGCCACACACACACCCACTAACACACAGAAACACACAGTTACACAAGCACTAACCTCTGTTTAAAAATTGAATCACCAAGTAGTAAAAAAAACTATACTAATTTAACTTTTGTGGTAACTCAGTATTTAAGTTTAACACTCATAAACATTTAGAAAACATTCAGAATCACAAGATGATGTCATCAGTGATGTCATCAGTAATGTCTTTTGTGATGTCATCAGCGATGTCACTGACCATGTCATGAGTGATGTAATATGTGAGGTTATAAGCAGTGCATTGCGGGAATGTATGTTATAGTTAGCTCAGGTAACTAACTGCTGAATTTCTATGGTTTTATATGAGTGAAATCTGAGCCTAACTATAACATCCCTGTAACCTTTGTTTTTTTCCAGTGAGTTTCTACATTTTTTTAATTCTATTTCCTAACTATAATGTCCGTGTAACCTTTGCTATGTCTAGTGAATTTCTATGGTTTTTTTAAATGTAATTTCCTAACTATAACGTCCCTGTAACCTTTGTTTTCTAAATGAATTTCTAAGGTTTTTCAAATTTTATTTCCTAACTGTAACCAGTAACTGTTGACAGTGAGTGTGTGAGTGAGTGCATGAGTGTCTCAGTAGGTCTGTGAGTGGGTGTGTGGGTCTGAGTGAGACTGTCAGTGGGTGTGTTAGATTCAGAGTGGGTCTGGGAGTGGCTGCATAAGTGGCTCTGGGTGTGTCAGTGGGTACATGAGTGCCTGAGTGGGTCTGTAAGTGGGTGTGTGAGTCTCTGAGTGAGTCTGTAAGTGGGTGTGTGAGTCTAAGTTGGTCTGTGAGTGAGTGCTTGAGTCCCTGAGTGGGGCACTGAGTGAGTGCATGAGTCTCTGAGTAGGTCTGTGAGTAAGTGTGTGAGTCTCTCAGTGGGTTTGTGAGTGGGTGCATGGGTTTGTAAGTGGGCATACGAGTGTCTCAGTGGGTCTATGAGTGGGTATGTGAGTCTCTGAATGGGCCTGTGAGTGGGTGCATGAGCATCTGAGTGGGTCTGTGAGTGATTGCATGAGTGTCTGAGTAGGTCTGTAAGTGGGTGTATGAGTCTCTCAGTGGGTTTGTGAGTGGGTGCCTGGGTTTGTAAGTGGGTATACGAGTGTCTCAGTGGGTCTATGAGTGGGTACGTGAGTCTCTGAATGGGTCTGTGAGTGGGTGTGTGAGCATCTGAGTGCTCTTTGTTTGCCCTCTTCTGCTCGCCCTCTTCTGCTCTGTTTTACCTTTTCTGCTTGTTTTTCTGCCCTCTGTTTTGTCTTTTCTGCTAATTTTTCTGTCCTTTGTTTTGTCTTTATGTGCTCATTTTTCTCCCTCTAGGGGGGAGAGGGGCCACCGTAATTTCAATGCAGGGCAGGCTTTAGGGCGGTGTGACAGGTGTAGCCGCACCTGGCACTGACCTCGGGGGAGGCGCAGTGTTCAGAAATAACTTTTGATGATTTTATAAGCAACTGCTGTTTCCTTGAATCCAGCAATTTTCAGGCAGCAATAAAAATGTTAACGCAGGTTATTAAGGTTTCTGCTGGCGAGAGATCGAAGTTTTATCTAATGGTAGTTTGGACTCATTATGAAGTAGCCCAGAAGATTACTATGTCTGCTGCAAAGAACGTGTACCATGCAGATTAGAGAACAGTAATCCTCATTGTTTTGTGTAACATTTCCTATAGACTTACTTACACACGTAAGATTCATTCCCTTTGGATAATGTGTGTGACATAAAGTGCTCTGACACCCTAGGGTTGGTATGAGTAGTGCTATAAAACAAAATAAATGCACGTGAGAGAGAGGTTGGAAAGAGATGAGTGGCACTGTTGGAAGGTGGTGATAAGGGAATCTGTGGAGAAAGAGACCATGGGTGGCCAAAAAAGACAATCTTTAAATCCTGCCCTGTTTCAAGGGGGGAGGAGGACCATGTGGCCCTCCCTCCCTGGGCCGATTTCAGACCCGGGGACAACATCCCCCAGGGCCTGTCATAATTCAATGGGGGAGGGGTGCCGCAAGACCCTCCAATGCCCCAGGGCCAGGCCTTAACTGAATGAGGGAGGTGAGCCGTGCGGCCCCCTTCATTGGCTGATTTTGGCCCCAGGGACCCCTATGTCCCGGGGCCCGGCCATGTGTCCCTAGGTGCCCTGGTCCCACCTCAACCTTTACTGCATCTAACCAGAAATTGCTATGTGGCCTGTAATGATTTAGGTTTTGGAATACATGGTATCAGAATCATAAATGGATAAGCAAATGACGTAATGCATGGACAAATATTTATATTATATATTGTTTAAGAAATGTATATACATTTTACCTCACTCGTCAAGCGATTGGCTAAATTTCATGAGGCTTGCAAGGCTTGAAGTTATTATTTGGAAATGCCATCTAACTACATTATTATAGTTAAAGTCAGTCAAAAAAAAGTTGCAGTGTTTTTAACACTTTAACATTTGAGACATTATTTTTTTATTCAAGCTTACAAATTGTGTCTACTGTTCTTGTTACAAAACATGGAGCAATTTGTTCTCCTTTCTTTATTCTGTAATATGTGACACCTGCATATACATTTGGTGTGCTTCTCTTTATAAGCATTAGTACCTAATTCTGGCAAGTACAGGGTGCACATACGCTCTTATCTGCTTTCATACTCTCTCTTGGTTTCCTTTGTTTTAATCCGGGATTTATGCTGAACAATCCGTTGTTTAATTTCTTGGTTTGTTTTTCCAATATACATTTTCCCACAAGGGCAAATTATTGTGTATAGCACATTTTTTTCTGCATTTGGAAAATTCTCTGTGTTTCTACTGAATTTTATCTTTAATGAACACAGAGGCTTCAATTGTTTGTGCACAAGTAATGCAGCCGCCACATTTATGATGACCTTCAATTGGTTTTAGATCCTATTGAGAGACCAGATCTCTTTTCTTGTTCTCCTTCTCATACCTCGCAGCCACGACCGGAATGACCAATGAAAACACCTCAGAACCTCCCCCCTCTCTCAAGAACATCTGAAGGAACCTCAAGACATGGATCTTCCAGACAGGCAACTATCCCTTACAGGTGATTAGCCACGCTCTACAAATTCCCATAACATAACATATGCTAACAGAATGACTCCAAGGGATAGTTGCCTGGCCTCCTGATCAGAGCGGCAGGAACAGAAAAGGCTCCAACCACCTTGAACCCAGCACCTGGACTCTGTCTGCTGCTAGTCTTGCCCCCCAAGTAGTACCAACCCAGTCCTGGACCCTTGGAAGTGGTCTTAAGGTGCTCTTGCCAGCCCAGCTGTGGTCCAGCCAGAACCGACGCAGCGTGATGCATCACCTCACAGACTCGCATCCCTCACACAGGACCTCTCGGTGCCTCGGAATCGGCGCTGTGTGATCAACCCTCGATGCAGGACCTCTATGGAAGCCCTGCGGCACCTAGGAACCGCCGCTGCATGTTGCATCCTTGATGCAGGACCTCGCATCGCAGCCCCGAACCTCCTCAGAACCACTGCACAATGCACCCTCAACGCATGACCTCGCATCATAGCCCTGAATCACTGCTGCATGATGCATCCTCGATGCAGGACCTCATATCACTCCGCAACCAGCATAAAGGTACTTTGCTTAGCCAGCCTAACTTGGTCCCTGTATGTGGCCCGAGTTCCATCTCGTTTGGCCTGAACTTGTGACTTTTGTCAAGCTTTTGTTAGAAAAGCGTAAATCTTTGGATAATGTGAGAAATGTAGTTATTAGATGTGTAAGATATGAGTCCTGCACAAATAATAGGCCCAGATTTGACTCCTTACGGGGAACCAAGTACTCAACTGTAGTATTTGACTCTCTCATGGTAGACGGAACAGTCAAAAGCCTACTCAGGGGTGGATTCGTAATCTCTATCCACTAGCACACAACAACAACACTCAGTAAATTATTGAACCGTCAGTGCTTTTTCTTTGAAAGCTTTGCAAGCCCTATGGGAGGGTACAGGAGCACTGGAAAGTATATTTATTACACACACGCATGCACACACACATGCACACACACACACACGCACACACACACACACACACTACTAAATACTATGCATCAATTTACAAATATATATATCGGGCAGATGGAAATAACTTTGGTGAAATTGTCGAATCCCATTTGACCCCAAGTGGGTCATGAACCCCAGTCACAAATACCCTTCACCTATACCAAATGTAGCCTTGCAATATATGGGGATGTCATTTGAAATAAAGCAGGCCTATTGGCTTTGTCAAAGGGTTACCATATTCATATATAAAGACAGCCTTGTCAAGGCTTTGTCAAGGGGACATCATATTACATTAAACACATGTATAGGTAAATTCATTCATTACTAAATAAAATACTCATTGCATCATTCAATAATTTTTATCAAATTTTATAGAATTTTAAATAAAGCATTTGAAATCCAAAATAATGTGTCTGAAACTACTAGGGACCCCTGCACTCCAGAGCTGTAGAGCAAATATTCCAGCTCCAAGAGGGCTTGAAAATAAAGTAAGCAGTCCCCCAGGTCATGATTCCTAGGACCAGGGAGACATATGGTTAATTTTCTTCAAAACGCTCCTAGGTAGCTGGTGCACCTCCAGCAGCCCCCACACAATATTGAAATGTCATTGGTGGTACCCCTGTTGATTTTGTAACACCACAGAAACACAAGGAATATGGAAAAATGTCACTGTAGGAAAAATTAATATCATATGAGCCGCTTCGCTGTGCATCTTTCTCTATGTTATGGAGGTGCCCCTCTCCCACTTGTGACATCACAAGGCCATTCATAGCGATGGGGGCCACTGGAAGAGCCCCAATGTCCTGCAACTCTGGCTGGTTCTCTGCCGGCTGCAGAAACCAGCATCCTGGGGTTACTGCTCCCACCATGCTGCTTTCAGGAGGCAGGAGCAGCAGAGTGTATTCTTCCCGCCACATGGATTGCAAGCAGGGAGCTTCACTGTGGGTTGTGTCCACCCCCACAGATAAAGACATGGGGGGGGCGGGTGAGCACCCACAGGATCAGCTCCTTGGCCTTTTCTATCGGCCTCTGGCGGATCGGATCACCGAAGGCATCTGGATTGTGTCGGGCCTCACAGAATGGGATCCCCGGGGTCAAAAGCTTGCTTTTGGCTGGGGACACGCAGGCCCCTTCAACCAATAAGTCATGGAAATGTTCTTTACCCCAACACTGGTAGCCTGGCCCACCCCAGTGGTAATGTAGGGAAATGCAGTAAACGCGCTATGCGCTTTTGTTTCCATATTTTTCAGGGTCAATGGTCTAGCTTTGAAGAAGTATAACTTGTGCTCCAATTAGCTGATGTTACCCATCTAGGGCTCATTTTACTCCTGGTGACAAGCTCTTGCCACCAGGAGCACTTTCAACAGGCCTTCTAGACTGTAAAGATCACTCTTTGCTGGGAGCTAGTTTCAGTGGCTCTCTGTGCCAGCCTTCTCCTCTGATTTGCTCTCCATAGGCCCCATGCCTACTGGATGTCTTGCAGGGCACCTGGGGGGCAGTGGAGTCCAAGTCTTGAGCCAAGTGGTCCTCAGGGGGCATTAGAGGACCAGTGCCAATTGCCCTGGACAGACCTATCTAGTCCCTGGAGATCAGCTGCAGACATAGTCCTTAGTCCATCAGGAACATCCAGTGGCTTCTCCTTACAGCTTTTCATGATTCTGGTGTCGTAGTAGTCCAGATCCAAAATCTTGGTTTCTGTCTCTCCTTTGTGCAGGGGTTTACAAGTGTGGATGATACGTTCTAGATGCTAGGCCCCCTGGTCAATCCTAGGATGCCACGTCATCCCTCCACCACTGTCCTAACCCTCCTGCACAGTGTCCTGAGATAATCCAATATGGCAGAACCTTTCTTCCCCTGTGCAGTGCTCCTGTACCCTCCCAGAGGGCTTGCCAAGCTAATGGCCAAAGCTTACCATGTGGTCACCCCAAACCGGTTCTGGGGCAGCTCCTCCACCCACTGGTTTTGGAGCCAAGTTGGTTAGAGTGTCGTAGGAAGGAGGCACACCTGGTTTCAGGTTCATCTCCCTATGACCAGGAAGACCCCTTTGAAGTTTATCCAGTTACTGGGCACATCCCCCAGGCCATCCTGTCAAGGAGGGAAACTCCCTCCCCACACCCGAGGTCCTTTGTCAACTGTCTGGGGGCAATACACATCTCAGTACAGGGGAGCCATCCTACTTAGGGGAAACATATTAATATTTAAAAGAAAGGTTTAGACCTTTCAAAAGGGGTTATTTTGACAAATCAAATAAGCAGTTTAAAACTGCCACAGGCATGCTAGCTGAGTACCGCTACCAGGCTGCTCACAATGGTAGTCTTTCACTGGCAGCCCGCACATATATGCACTCACACACATGTGCACACATGTTCATGTGTAACCAGCCCAGTGCCCCCTATCCTAGCTGCACTGCTGTGGCCTTATCTTAAAAGGCAGACACTTGCAGTAAGCACACTCAGTACAATTATCATGAAATTATTGTGAGTAAGACTTAGACAGTAGGAACCACCCACACTAAAGGTCCACAAACTGGGTGATCAAAAGCAAGAAATCTTGGGGTCCTAATGGGCAGTACCCACTTGCAACAGATAATATTATTCATATTACTTTTCTGACCCAGATGAGATTGTTAGTTATTTTACATGTACACAGCAATGATCTTTGCATTAATGAGATGCAGTTCCCTATACATGAATGCTTAGATATTTATAATGCATTAGATAATTTTTACAAAACATTTAATTGTGATGACAGAGCATTATTACGCAAAACAAATCTTACTGTTTAGCACCCATTAGGTTATGTGTGCTTATTAAAAAAAGCATCATATTAGTGCCTTAGTAATAGTTTGCATCTCAAATTTTAAACATGTGTTTTACGATTTTTTTTCTCATAGTGACAGGTGATATGGCTGCCTTTTAGAACTTGTTCTGATCCGAAATCCCTTGCCTGAGTAAAGTTTTGCTGGGATCTTTGTGTTACAGTGATGACTTCACTCTGTGTGATTACACTGCAATAGGTTTAGAGAGAGCTGTAGACCCTGTGGTGACTTACTCTATCAAGAATAAAGTGTAGGTAATTATAGTAAGAGATAGACTTTAACATTTAGTGCAATGGATTTTAGGGGGGCACTAGTATATCGGAGGCATACAACTAGCAAAAGTTAATGAATATTGGTAGTGTTCTGTGACCTTCCATCGAAGGCAAAAGTTTCTGGGTTAATCACTTACTCATGTAATTCAGCAGATTAACACCAGATACAAAGGTTTCACCTTCAGACCACTGGAACAACCATATTACAGTATGGTTATTCCTTTTCTAGTGAACAGTGGTCCTGTATGGGTTCAGACCATTGCTATTGTTATGTAGTTCCTACTAATCCGTAGGACTTGCGCATTGTTTGGACAACATAAACTAAGGGCTTGGTTTCAAGACTGATTCCGGACACCCCAGCAGGATATGTTGACCTATATACCAGCTAGCTCACAGAGAGGATGTGGCCTTACGACTAGAGCGGCCGACCTCGACGCTGGGGAACCGGGTTCGAGGCTCGGCGGGGACGCTCAACATCCTGTGATTCTGGGCAAACCACTTAATCTCCCTGTGCCTAACAAAAGTGAATGTGTCCTTGTGTAACGCAACTGGTGCTCATGTATAACGCTCTGATACCTGAAACCTTCGGGTCATGTTTGCGCTATTTAAAACTCCGGGAACCTACCAGGGAGCGAATAGTTTCTGGTAACCACTGAACAGGACAACCCTGACCCCTCATGGATCGTGGTAACAGTACGAAACCTTTCGCTCAGTCACTCAGGCTTCCTTATTCTCAGAGAAATATACAGAGAATACACAGTGGGACGTTTTCAATAATATTTATTGAACCAACGTTATTCTTGCATACAATATGTGTGCTGTAATGATTATTAGACAGAAGCAGATACACGTGATTACAAGCACCAAAAGCGTAAATAGTAGATATAGTTCTACCAAGGTGCTAAACAGTGTATATACGGAGACATATAAACAAGGCAATTGAGCGTTCTCCTACAAGAGGGCCCCTCCAAACTGAATCAGGAGCTCTCCAGCTAGAGTATTGTCCTCAGGGGGCCCACTGGAGCTTGGGGGCCCCCGAACCGCGTTTGCTGCCACTGATGTGAACCCTACTCTAAGTGTACCTAGAGTGTGTGTAGGTGTAGAGCCAATAATCTCCGCCAAGGGATGATCCAATCCCATTACCTGATGGGATAAAGTGAAGGACCCCGTCTTTGTCACAAACTGGACACCCCTCACAAGATGTTAGACCGTTGTGTGGTGATTTCTCAGCATGCAAGGACCCTCGGTGTCAGCGGAAGTACCTCCTCTGCTAATCTATCGGAATGCTCAACTTTTATAATAAAAAGCAGCCTTGCGATGTGCGCATAGATTAGTGATGTTATGGTTATGTAGATAGCCCTGTCGCCCCGTGGATGAAGATAGTGATGACATTTGTACATAGTGCGGAACAAGACCTTGTACATGATGTTCAGGGCGTTGTGATAATGTTGTGTGAAGCTAGATGTAAAACAAGTTTAGTTTCAGAGAAACTAATCCAACATTGTTGTTAATCAAATATGTGCAAAAGGTCACAGCTGGAAATGTTATTTGTGAGGACAATGTAAGAAATAAGCTGCTTCGCTACATGGGCCTAACTTGGGAATATTAACCCCACTCCTCATGCTAACGGTCGCTATCTTAAAAGCTATCTAAAAAGCCGGCTGACATTTTTAAAAATGGTAAAAACTACTCTTAAAAGTATCTAAAAGCGGGATTCCCAGTAAAATAGGTATTAAAAGTTTTAAAGTTATTATATGAGACCAAGCACTCAGAAAGTCATGGTGCCTAGAAAAAAAAAGCTGATTAGGTACATTTTGTGTTAAAAAGGAGACCAAATTGGGGGCGTGGCCTAGCTCATGGCTGAGTAAGACGCACTGAAGGAGAGCTCCCGCCGGAGCGCCGAATCCGTATAAAATCCTGCAGTAACCCGCGACACTGAAGCCCACGAAACGTTTCCCTGAGAGGCTGGACCCCACCGGCACCCCGTGGAACCCCGCCAAGCACCTAGGAGAGAAAACCGAGCGACACAGATCAAAGAATCAGCCGGTCACTGACGAGCCAAAATGGCGGCCCGCCGCGTAGGAAGAGCTCTGGACCCCCTCTAAAGGCGCCAGGCAGACCAGAAGCAGACCCTGAGCCGTCCAGGCATGACCGGCCTCCGGAGAGAGGTCCGAAAGAGGAGGTTGAGTGGCTTTCTCCCCCAGAGAATCGGCGAACTGCCGGGGGGCCGACCCGAAGGGAAAAACTCGAAGACTGTTATTGAAGGCCACCGGTCACTGAAGAACCCGGCCTGTCCCGCTGAAGGCTACCGGCACCCATGGGCCTAGATGCGGTAAGCCGGAGAATAGCTGGGGCCGCGGGAGATGGAGAGGGGAGACATTGTTTACAATTAATGCGTTACAACGCATTCCATTACAACGCGGTCGTTACAACGACTGCGTTGTTACATCGCAAGCCATTACAACGCAAGTCGTTACAACGACTTGCTGTAGGGGGCAGAAAGTGTTAGATTTAAAATCCACCACCTTCCCTACTGTTGCACAGACTGGGGTTGGAATAGTAAATTCTACTATTCCAACATCCAGCGCGCCCTACAGAAAGTTGTTGTAACGACTTGCGTTGTAATGGTTTTGCGATGTAACAACGCGGTCGTTGTAACAACTGCGTTGTAATGGAATGTAGGGCATTCGTTGTAACATCCCATATTCGGTGGCGAGAGAGTAGCGGTCCCTCCCGGCGGGGATCACAGGACAGAACCAGGAGCACGAAGATGAGGGCCCCCAGAATAGGTGGTGGAGTGCCCCTCTCGTGCCGATCCGCTGGGACCTGAACGAGTGCTCAACAGGTTGCCTGGAGACACGGGAGAAGCCCCGCGGCCCGACTTAAAACCCCATCACACACCCGAAGACGAAGCTCGGCAGACGCAGAGTGGTGGAGAGATCGGCCGTCAGTGAGATAAAATGGCGGAATACCGTGAGTGAAGGCCTCTGGTCTTTCCATCAACGGGGCAGGCGGACTGGACACGGACCCTGGGCTGCCCACGCACGATCGGCAGCTAAATTACAGGCCTGAGAGAAGGGGTGGAGTGGCAGCCTCTCCTGTGAGTTGACAGACCGCTGACGACAACAGGGATGAAATACTGAAAACCATCAGCCACCCAGAACTCTGGTCTGCTCCGCAGACGAATACCCACGCACAGAGAGGGGGGGCTCACCGACTCTCTAAAAGAGGTGAGGAAGGTGCCGACGCCTTCCGGCAACGGTAGACGAGCAGAGGCGGGAGTGAGGAGATGTGGGCTCCCTGGGGAGAGTGCCCCTCTCGCTGCGACCCTACGGGGCCTTAACGAACGGCCTGAGTGACATACTCGAGCGTGGATGGCCTGGAAGCGCAGGGGAAGTCCTTCCACCCCAGGGTAGAATTCAATTATCACACCCCAGTGCCAAAGGGACTGAAGCGCCCAGAGATTACCGGCAACTACTCCCCTATGTGAGCAATAACAGTCTGGGCATACCCAAAGGAGTACCAGAAGACGGGCGGGGAAGTGGCGACACTGACAGTGAGAACCATGAACCAGCAGTAACACGGGTGACAAACCTCTCCCTGAGTGGAACAGACAGTGGAAAAGAGAAGACACAACCTGGGGAAGCAAAGAACTGGTGGGGTGACCAAGACAGGGCTCGGAGAGACTTCAGGGGCGGGAAAGGACAAGGAAAACGCCACGAAAGACCACAAGAGTGCCCAGGCACCAGGAAGGAAGAGTGCGTGATATACCAGAGGAAGAGAATACACCCTAAGCTCTGACCCTGACATCAGAGGGTAGACCTCATTCTGTACAACGGCGTCGCATGCTCAGTGAGAGGCGGAGAGGGCCCCCCCCTGCCTGAACCGGGAGAGTGAACAAGTCAGAGCCAATAAACCCTGCCCAGAGAGATAGTAGTCAATACTATGGCAAAAGACAAAGAGGCAAAACGTCCAAGACAGGGGAAAATGGACAAATACACCAAGGTACTCCGGCGCAAGCAGAATCGACAGAGTCCGGACAACCTCCATCAGATACAGCATTGATCCTCCAAGCAATACAAAACTCCAGAGAAGTCCTGGAAGGCAAGATTGGAGAGGTCTGCTCAGAAGTATCGTTGCTCCGTCAAGACCTTCGCAAGGTATCTGAGAGAGTAACGGAGGCTGAGACTCGTGTTTCAGAAGTGGAAGATGCTGTAAAGACCTGCAGTAAGAGATGAAAGACATGCATAGTGCCGCAGCAGACATGCTATGGCGAATTGACGACGTGGAAAATCGAGCCCGGAGGAACAATCTCCGCTCCGTGGGATTTCCAGAGGGAGCGGAGGTAAACAATGCATAGACGTTCCTGGCAACTTGGCTGAAAGACCTCATCCCGGCTGAGAGGTTTTCCCCGTGCTTCGTCATAGAGTGCGCACACCACGCTCATAGCGCAAAACCTCCCCCAGGAGCAGCTCCAAGGCCGATCATTGTGAAATTATTGAACTTTATGGATAGAGACATGATACTTCGTGAAATGCGTCGCAAGGGGGAGGTCCGGTATGAAAACTCAAAGATAATGACTTTTCCGGACTACAGCTGAGAAGCACAGAAGTAGCGTTGAACATTTGATTCAGTCAAGATTAAACTCAGGGCCCTCCAAATCCAATATATGCTTCTGTTCCCTGCCAAATTGAAAGTAATTTACCAGGGGAAATCTTACTTCTTTCAAACTCCAGATGAGGCCTGGGCATGGGTTGAGGAAAGACCAGCACTCCTGCCCCCAGGAGGACCACAACTGGTCAACCACACGAATCGGAGTATGGCGGAAAGAGAGGTGACCCCACGAAGATGGAAACACGCGGCCGCCAGCTGGTCGAGAAGAATAGGCAAGGGAACTCCATACGCCCTGAGGAAAGTAACGCACGGCAAGAGACGCCAACAACAGTCCAAAGGCGAACGTTCCCAGTCTGAAACCGAAACTGCCCCGAGGACCGAGTCCCCAAACCTGCAGACAGACTCAGATGACACTGGAATGTCCTCGGGGCCGGAATCAATGCATCCACTAGCAGCGGCAATCCAGGTGCTAGAGAAAAGTGGAGAGAACGAGAGGCCTACAGAGAGAAATATACCTCCAGCGACAGACCCGAGTGAACCGGGAACTGCCACTTGAATACCGGTGGGAAGGTAACAAGACACAACACAGAGCCCCCTAGGAAGCAATAAGAGCTTCAAAACGAGACTATTTTTGTAGACTGAGCCACAAGTTGTAAGAGTTAGGGATTTTATACATATAGTTGGGGAGGGTGGACGACAGACTGACCTGCCTTTTCCTGCTGAGAATCGCTTCCTTTGATGGGGGAAAGAATGCTGAGGGGGGCGGAGGGAGGTGGGGTGGGGGGATAGAGGGGAGACAACACAGTTGGGGTTTAACTGTTTATATTATTGTTCACTGATCGCATGGGTCACCACAACAAGAAACTCCTACAGAACAATGGGTATAGAGGAGAATTGCTCCCCTCTCATGGGCCCAGATGCCGGACATGCTTTACCACTAGACACAAAATGGCCCAGCATCCAAATCTAACGGTTATGACATGGAACGTTAATGGGTTGGGGACAAAATCAAAAGGGGACTAGTGACACAACTCATAAAAAAACTACACCCAGATATCGCATTGCTCCAAGAAACACACCTTAAAGGCACGCAATGTGGATTTATAGGTCGTGGGGCACACAAGGTATTGGCACATGCGGGATTTACTTCCAGGGTGAGAAGGGTGGCCATCCTGATTAGGAAAACTATTCCCTTCCAGATCACACGCCTCTGGCAGGACCCCATGGGCAGATACGTGGGAGTAACGGGACAATGGAGAAGGACAGAAGTCACATTGATATGCGTTTATGCACCACCCAGACTCCAAGCCTCCACCATGAATAAAGTAGTAGACGTCTTGCTTGAAACACCCTCTGCTCTACACATAGTAGGAGGCGACTGTAATGATATGATGGACCTGGCAATGGACCGCACTGGAGGAGGGGAAAAGTCCACACAAACCACCCCCTTGAGGCGGTTCTCCAAAAACAATGAGGCTGGTAGATGCGTGGCGAGAGAAACACCCACAGACTAGGCAGTTCTCTTACCACTCAGGAGCACATGACACACACTCCAGACTGGACTATATATGGACTATATATTTATTCCTAGGGGGGAACTACATGATATAGGCCACGCAGAATATGCGGCAAGAGGTCTCTCTGATCATTCTCCCCTCCTGGTTGAGATGGGCCTGAGGGGTAGAGATAGAGACCCGAGATGGAGACTTAACCCATGGGATCTGAATAACACCAAAGTAGCAAGTGGTATAAGGGCAGACACTGAAATCTATTTCCAGGAGAAATAGGACTCTGTCCCTTCCGGAGTGACGGTGTGGGAGGTGTACAAGATCGTGCTAAGAGATAGAGCTCAAAGCCGCATCGCCTGGGGGAAAAAAGAAAGACATAAGTGCCTAGAAGACATGGAACAAAAGATAAATCAGCTTGATAAACAGGTATCCCAAAGGAAAGACCCCGAACTGACCCGTAGTTTGACTGCTCTGAGACACGTGTATAAGGAATTAGCCATGGACAATGCCAAAAAACAACATCTGGCCACACTGCATCGTCTCTACGAAGTGGTGGATAAGGCAGGGAAGCTCTTAGCCTGGATAAGCAAAAAAGAGATCCAAAATAGATGAGTAAGAGAGATCACTGACCATCAGGGGGTTAATCACTTCACAGATGACGGAGTGGCGGGAGCGTTCGCTGAATACTACAGGGACCTCTATCAGGCCCGTAACTTCAAATCGCATGTAGAGATAAGAGAATACCTGGCAGCAATTCCTACTTCAACGTTGGGAGATGATGCAGCCCAAGAACTAGAAGCAGATCTGTCTTTGACAGAAATCCAAGCGGCCGTGACGAAACTCCGCCCGGGGAAGACCCCGGCACCAATGGGTTGCCGTCCGAATTCTGTAAGCGCTATGTCGATCTCTTGGGCCCCCATCTACTTCGGCTTTTCACTGACTCATATGAGGACGGCATCTTACCCCTCGATCTGAGGTTGGCAACCATAGTGGTTATCCATAAAGAGGATAAGCCCCGAGACCAGTGTGGTTCCTACAGACCCATTTTGCTGCTAATCTCAGAAGTGAAGATTTTAGCCACCATCCTGGCGACCCGCCTCCTGAGGGTCATTACGACCCTGGTCCACGATGACCAGTCGGGATTCATGCCAGGCCGGGCCACCCACCTGATCCTCAGAAGAACCCACAACTGGCTAATGAAGGTGAAAGACCGGGCAAATCCACAGGTATTCCTATCACTTGATGCTGAAAAAGCGTTTGGCGCAGTAAACTGGTCATTCCTGGACGGTACTTTAACTAAATTCAGGTTTGGGCCTAAATTTCGCAGTTGGGTGGCACTCCTTTATAATCAGCCCATAGCTACATTTCAACAGAAAGTGTTCGGTGCCATTCCCTGTTGAGAGAGGGGCACGGCAAGGCTGCCCTCTCTCGTCTCTCCTCTTCGCGCCAACCCTTGAGTCTCTGGCATGCAAAATTAGAGAACATCCTGTTATCCGAAAAGATTTCCCTATACGCCGACGATATCTTACAGTATTTTACCAACCCTATCACGACGATCCCGGCCCTGTTCGAAACCATAGTAGAATACGGTAGCTATTCTGGTTACAAAATGAACTGGAACAAATCCAAGCTATATTGTCCGACTAATGCCCAAATAGACTGGCCTTTACCCAGTGAATTGAGGGCTTCCAATACCTGGGGATATTTGTGACCCCACATCAAGAGAAATGTGGAGAGAAAAACCTTGGAAAAATTCTGCGCAACTTTAAATCATACGCAGAATGATGGAGAGACCTCCCTCTCTCCCTGCTTGGGTGGGCGGCCATTTTCAAAATGATTACCCTGCCCCAACTGCTGTATGCTCTTCAAAATACATATTATCCACTCCCCAGGGGCACCTTTGCAGACATAGACAGCAGAATATGATCATTATTGTGGCAAGGGGGACACCCCAGGGTGGCGCTCAAGACACTGCAACGAAATCCCTATAACGGGGGGATTGCACTCCCAGATATAGAGGCCTATTATTGGGCTTCCCACTTGGTACCCATAAATGAATGGATACATAAAGATAGAGACCACCCTACGTATCGCCCAGAGAGGGAAGAAATGACACCGCATACACACTTACATTACCCATATGGGGGAAGGGGGGTTCCCACTTATTACCCGCGACACAGGTTACCTTAGCCGTGTGGACAAGAGCGACCAAAATCATGGGGTGGACAGGCCAGGTCACGAAGAACACTCCGCTTTGGGAAGGGAGTTGGTTCAAAGAGATACGAAAGCTAAATGGATTCGAGGTCTGGGATCCCCTGGGGATCTCTACGATAGGAGACATCGTCGAAAGAGGGGAACTCAAAACATGGGCAAAACTTAGGCAGGAGTACGACATGAATAACTCCCAATTCATTAATTATGCGCAACTGCGTCATGCATGGCAGGCAGAGAACATTCAATGCGAGCACCTCCTTGAGTACACGCTATTAGAAGGCAGACTCCTACAAGAAGAACTGATAGACAAGGCGTCTCTTTCACCTACAAAACTATTAACAACAATATTCCAGACGGAATGAGAGGGTTGCGAGCACGGTGGGAGAACAATGTTGGGTCTCTTGATGATATAGATTGGGAGGCGGCATTGATGCGCCCGCTAGAGAGTTAGCCACTAAGGCAAGACTCCGTCTCATTCAATACAAAGTACTACATGGAATCTATTATGATAAGGATAGGTTGCATAAAATGGGAAGTGCACCATACTGCCCCACATGCAAAACGGTCAAAAGTGACTTTTTCCATACAATATGGGCATGTCCCGAGTTGCAGCTATATTGGACACAGATAATTGGGACACTAGGAACGGTCCTGGGGTGACATTGCTGGTTGAACCGCGATTTGTGGTGCTAGGGATCCCAAGCGAGGTGGACTTTACTAGGGCCCAGCTGAATTTCGCTTCCCTGGGACTGGTGGTGGCCAAAAGAGACATAGCCAGATGATGGGGAGTAGCCGAAAACCCCTCCATACAGGAGTGGATGAGAGGAATGGATTTATATATGGCAGCTGAGCATACTACGTACCGTAGCTGGGATGCCCTAGAAAATTTCACAAAATATGGGGTCCATGGAGGCGACACTTTGGGTTCGATTTGGGAAATGACACACAACAATCCACAGCACAGATATCCCAGGAGACATCTGTGGTTAAAACCCGAGGGGAGACTCCCCTAGAGAGGGCATCTGGTTGCTAACTAATGTTGTTCCCTAGATCCAAGATGGAATGTGTAATGGACATGCAAGGACACTGGTGGTGAACACAAACCAGCACGAAATCAAAAGGAATGGAGGGGTATACTATGTTGATGATGACAAAGTTTTTGGATGCGATCAATTATTACAGTTGTAATGTTTATGACATGTATTCTGTTATTCATTAAAGCAGAAAATAAAAATATATTAAAAAAAAGGAGACCAAGTTGTTCCCACACGGAAAAGGCCAATTGTTTATGTGTTCCGAGTGGTAGACGCAACACTACTGTAATCCACATCCGCAGACGTTCCCAGAGGCGCACCTCGTAGCATGTTTATGGAACAAAGGTGATTCCATCCAGTTCCCACAGCAACCGCTGAGGGTGGTGTTGTATCCCACAAGTTGTCTGTAGAGCCGTAGTTCACATTACTACGAGCTGACGCATCCCAGGGTGGCTCTAAGAATGCGTTCATCATCAATGGAATACCCTGGGGACAGCAATACACATGGGCCTTTAAGGGGTCCATCAGTACTTCAATGTCTGGTGGCGCAACCAATTCTGATCCAAGACATATATCCAGGACACATTCGTGGCTGCAAAGCAGGCAGCGGAAGACAGGTTGTATGCAGTCAAACCAGACCGGCCTGAATGACAAGAACTAGTGCTCATTTAGTTCTTGCAGCTGAGGTGTGCCGAAGCAGTGTATCATGAGCTCACAGCAACGCAGCACTGGCATTCCGAGTTGAACGGGGACATCCATTGCGGAGCAGATAGAATAAAATCAGTATTCCCGCCACAAGTAGCAGGACAAGCGGAAACCCTCCAAAAAAGCTTCCCAACACGGAGTGTATGAAACAGGTATAACTCCGAATATCGTCTAAAAGGTGCTAACCAAACCAGAGCCGATACATTTAAAAAAGTGCACTATCCCTTCCATATCAGACAAGTTAAAGATACGATGGACCAGCTCCTCAAAATGCAGCTGAAAGTTAGTATAGAGTAGTGTCTGTGTCTCAGACGAGGACCATGCAAGCTGGAGCTCAAACTTCTCTTTGGCTGAAGTTAAGGCCACATCTTTCTGAAAAAGCATGGCTTTCAGTTTGCTTGGGAATCAAATTTTATGTTGGAAGCATTTATCGAAGGCCATAGCGCTGCCTCCCTAACTGTGTGAGGCCAGTGGAAACAGTACTTGTGTACAACAAGTGACTATGGAATTAACCGTCACTAGATAAGCGATGCCCGGTTCCATTCCGCAGCAATCTTGACCATTCAGCATTAAATTGCTCCCATTTGAGAGCAGCCTGAATACAGGATGAATCAACAGCTGGGGTACCCTTCAGATAACAAGACAAGTTCACCATTGAAGCATTGCATGCCCCGTGGAGAGAAATGTCCTTGCAAACCAAGGTGCCTTCACAGCTGGAGCCACTAAGAAAAACTTCTGTGTCACCATTCCTGCATCTAAACCTGAATGGTAATTCCCAATACTCGAGCACATATCCTTCCCCTAGCGCTTCATATCTGCCTACCTGTTGGTATTGGAGACAATATTGGACTTGAATGGTCGTGACCGGTAGGGTGATGTAACCATGGATTATCCAATCAGTGGATGGTGTTTCATCCATGGTGAAAGGTAATTGGTATAATTTTTCAATGTGCAACATGGTATATTTCGCATCCTTACATACCATTGTTATCTGTCTTTCTGTTAGGTTGTATGTTGAAAACAGATTCGTACTGTTGATGTAACGCCATGGCACGTGGCCAGAACGTAACATTTGTAACATCCAGCTCAGTATCACTATTGACCGTAATTGTGACTGTCCATGTTGTAATATACTTGGGTAGCGTTGTCTTGAATAAGACCAACGTCCCCACTGTGCACTCCTGGTTAGCGTAATAGAGTAATTTCTTTACTTAAAAGAATGTTCATGCAGTCATCACTGTTTTGAAATGAAGTTTTTCATTTTTTTATTTTGAAGAATTCATATTCATAGTATTGAACCATCACACGCTGAACTTTACATTCCTTACACATCTTAATGCATTTCGGGACAAGTCCTTCATCAGGGAAAAGAATCCGTTAGTTAGAAGTGAGTTCATTCATGATGTGAAGTGCTCCCAAAGCAAACTTCACTTCTAAGTAACGGATTCTTTCTGCAGGAATGCTTGTGTTTGTAATGTAAAATCAAATCTGTAATCTACATCTGTTGCAGTTAGAGAGTTAGCCCATTGAATCCATCGTGGATGCAGTGCTTTAGCTTGCCTTTGTAACAGCCTCTAGGGTCGGTACCGGAGTCATGACAATTATGAGTTTCCCCTGCGCTAGTGCTCGCTCCCTCACTACAGGATTCTGTACTGCGGTGAGTATTTTTTCTGTTGGTGCAAAACGCATTTCAGCGTTTGTGTACAAATGTGATTTGTAAGCTATTGGTACTATATCTCCTTCTTTTAAAGTGATGTAGGTGTACCCGGTTCACCAGGTTAGTTGTGTTGACATGTATGTGTAAATGTTTGGAAGCTATAATGTTAGCTTGTACGGAACGTAGATTATCAGTATGTTCCTGTGTCCAATGGTGCACTGAAAAATCAGGTCAAATTAAGTCATAAAAGGTTTCACCCTTTCTGCGTAACCCAAAATGTATGTCCTGCAAAATGGTTTGTAGTCTTTTCAGAGTCGTTGACGGTTGGAGCAGTGCACATTTTTCTAAAAATTGTGCTGCCAGGCTTTTGCCTTCACTTGACAAATCGTACCCTAGAAGTAAGACACTGAGGTGGGCAATTTTTGATTTTTTTAAATTAAATTGTATCCCAGGTGGGTGAACCCAAGAATTATGTGGTTCGGCCTTGGCAAGTGTTCCATTAATTCATCGTCAGTCAGATAGATGTCATTTACATAGGACAATGCCTCCTCATCAAAATTTTGAAGTAACTCTGTTACCCTGGCTGAAAACAACCAGGGGCTGTTCTTATACCCCTGGAGTAATCGACAAAATTGGCGTTGAGAGCCTAGTCCAGAGAATGCTGTCAAATATCTGCTCCCAGGCACTATATTTTGGCTGAAAAATCCATTTGAGATGTCTAGTGTTGTTTTGTATTTTTTCCGCACAATGTTATTCATTAGTGCGGCACTATGTGCATTCTGTACTGCAAATGTGCATGTGCATGCGTTTAAATGTATATAATCTAAGAGTAGACTATATGAAGTATCTGGTTTCATTGCTGCCAACAAGGGATTATACATAGGTGAGGTGCAATTCTCTATCACACCCTGGTATTCAAGTTGATCTAGGATCTCCTGACTTGTTTCTTTGCTTCATGTTTAATCGGGTATTGTCTCTGAGGTTGAGGAATTGATTTTAATGGGATTTCCTGATGAAGTGACTCATCACCCCAACCAACATGATAGCAGTAAAGTGCAGGAGCTAACGCTCATGCCCACTCCTGCATTATGAATTTTTAACTGAGTTTGGTACGAGGTCGGAGAAAGCAGGTAAAATGACTTCTTCTCCTGTTGGGCAATCCATTACGTACTCAGGTGGTCAATCCTTTTCGACCAAAAGAATATAGTAACCAATGGTCAGGTTCTCCCAAAAGAGACCCTTTACCTTCCTGGGTATTTCCTCCTCCATTTGGAGTGTTATTTTGTATAAACGATGTGGGACACTTACCCTTGTATCAGGTGTTTCCACCGTGATATGCTCACTCAGCGCTACTACCCCCAGATAATCCATCAGGTTCTGGTGAGCTATTGTGACTTCTGCCACGCTATCCAGCATCGTCACTGTCTATTCCCTGTTCAGAAGCAGAGTCCTCAGTAGCCTGGGCATTTCTAATTTTAATCCTGGATACCTTCTTCTTTTTAAATTGAGGTTTTGAAGTCTTTTGCTTGTCTTCCTGTTTAATGATGTAGTCCGAAGTGCAACGTGTCTCCTTTTTCAGCTAGACTTGCTCTTCTGATCTGTATTCTGACCATCTGTCTTTCTCCGAACGCTTTTCGGATGTCTTCTGAAAGGAACGAGATGAATATGTATCAGTGTCCAGAAATCTGCCAGATTATTTATTATTGTTACGGTTTCTCAGATTATATTTTTGTTCGGTGTGTTCCTGTTAAGGAGACCCACCCTGTGACTGTGTTTTTTCAATTTTTTTGTTTATTATCCCATTTCTTCTCAGGTGCTTGCTTAGAGTTATCTTTTTCAGAACTACTCTTAACGATTGGTTTCCCAGGTTTGGCTCCCAGATTATCTCTGCCTACAGAGGCATATGTATCTTCAATAATATTTGGCAATTCGCACTCCTGTTGTGCTGGAGTGGATTCCCTCAGGCGTTGGCGTATAGCCACCGCTGCTTCCTCCCCTTTTATGTTACTCAACATAATGGCTGATGCCTGGGCAAAATTTCCCATCAGTTTCATCCCCAGATCTAAGGCAGGCTCTGCCCTGTACTCATTCTGAATCTGTTTCAGTACATCTGGTATGACTGCTATTGAAGGGGTACCATGTGTTCTGGTATATACAGCAGCGAATATTGTACCACAAGTGGCACAACCTTCTAACTGGGGAGCCATCCCAATCGCAAGCAAATTGCCAGTATTCTGTGTTTTTCCTGCGGGCCTGTATGGGGAAAAACTGCTTCAAGCTGTGCTGATTTTTGTCCTATCCAGAACAGGATTTGCTCCTGGCTGGTGGGAACCCCTCCCATAACGCCATTCAGTGATTGTGGGATAATACCTGTAGTAGCCATGTGTGGATGCGCAGCCTGAGCAGCCCCTGCAGGTTGGGCTGTCAATGTCATTACGTATTGTGCTAGATTTCTGTAACTGTTTACTAAATCTTTGTAAAGTTTGCACATTCCTGCTGATGTTAAGGCAGCAACATCTGTATGCGGTGTGCATGAAGCTAAGACTGGCCAGGTTGCTCCTTCTCTGCTGAACGGACCAAGTCTCACATGTTCTGTGGTATGGGGGTAGGGTGCCTGTAA
Organism: Calotriton arnoldi; assembly: GCA_963921515.1. Taxonomy (NCBI): domain Eukaryota; kingdom Metazoa; phylum Chordata; class Amphibia; order Caudata; family Salamandridae; genus Calotriton; species Calotriton arnoldi. Next base: position 4,106,388 of record CAWUFW010000533.1, read on the forward strand.
ACCATTAATATGCTCTTGGTAAGTTAACGGGACTTCGAAGTCCACGTATGGGAAATACTCATCAGGTGTTTCATCTTCAATGTATTCATAAAACAACTGTGTGTGTGCATCTGCAGGTGGGAATTTAACCCAAGAACAGAATACCTCTGTTCTGAATGCTTTGTGTGCCTCAACCACAAAGGTAACATCTCCACCGGTTGCCGGGAGGCCATGTTGTAACAATTTCATGGTAACTGCCTGTCTGCAATTTTCTGAAATATTTAGTCCAACTATCTGTTCTTCAATGTCATCACCTAGCTGTTCGGTCATTGTTAAAGCAGTAGTATTTAGCAAAATGTTTATAGAGATATGGTTTGCACAATGTAGGAACTTTTAATCCTCCAAGCTTAATTAACCTACAGCCAATACATAGCGTATGCCTATTCAGCTGAGGCGGATTTGTTTCCCTTCCCACTACGGACGTCTCCAGTTAAAATGTGAGTAGAGGTCTCTGAGAGAAGAACGACTAAACTACTTAGATTTGACCATTAAATAAGAGCCTAACCAACGTTGGTGGCATCATGTCGTGTAGTTCCTACCAATCTGTAGGACATGCGCATTATTTGGACAACATAAAATAAGGTCTCGGTGTCAAGACTGATTCTGGACACCCCCACAGAATATGTTGACCTATGGACCAGCTAGCTCACAGTGCCACTGTAAACTCCCCTAACCTACCATGAAGCGAATAGTTTCTGGCAACCACTGAGCATGACAACCCTGATCGCTACTGGATCGTGGAAACAGTACAGAACCTTTCGCTCAGTCACTCGTGCTTACTTATTCTCAGAGAAATATACAGAGAATACACAGTGGGACGTTTTCAATAATATTCATAGAACCCACGTTATTCTTGCGAAAAATATGTGTGCTGCAATGATTGATAGACAGAAGTAGATAACTGAGATTACAAGCACCAAAAGCGTAAATAGTAGATATAGTTCTACCATGGTGCTAAACAGTGTATATATGGAGGCATATAAACAAGAGAGTAATCTAGCGTACTCCTAATATGCAAACCCTACTTTAAATGTACCTAGAGTGTGTGTACGTGTAGAGCCAAGAATCCCCCCAAGGGATGATCCAACCCCATTAACTGATGGGATAAAGTGAAGGAACCCATCTTGTCACAAACTGGACACCCCTTACGAGATGTCAGAGCGCTGTGTGGTGATTTCTCAGCATGCAAAGACCCTCGTGCCAGTAGAAGTGCCTCCTTTGCTAATCTATCTGGATGCTCATCTTTTATATTGGAAAGCAGCCTTGAGGTGTGCGCATAGATTAATGATGCTATGGATATGCAGATAGCACTGTCGCCCCGTGGATGAAGATAGTTATGACATTTGTACGTAGTGCGAAACAGACCTTGTACATGATGATTAGGGCATTGTGATACTGTTGTGAGAAGCTAGATGTAAAACAAGTTTCGTTTCAGAGAAACTAATCCAACATTGTCGTGCATGCAAATATGTGCAAAAGGTTACAGCTGGAAATGTTATTTGTGAGAACAATGTAAAAAATAAGCTGGTTCGCTACATGGGCTTAACTCGGGAATATAACACTATGGGGTCGATTCCGATTCGGGCCGGAAATCTCTCCGACCGAGCCGGACCCGGAGAGATTTCCGACCGAATCGGACCCGTGCAGTCCGACCGAACCGAGTCCGATGCGTCCGTATGTTATCGGATACGAGTCGGTCGGACTCCCATTGAACTCAATGGGAGCCGGTCGTACAACGCCGTACGCGGGCTCCCATTGCCTCAATGGGTGCGAGGCGGACAAGGGCGCCTCTACAGCGAGTACGCCGCGAGGCGCTTCGCGGCGTACACGCACAGGTAGGGGGACCCTTGGGTCCCCCCTGTGTGCGCCTCGCACGGGTACGGCGTACAGGGGGTCCGACACGGACCCCCAAAGTACGGCTCCGACAGCGAGTTCGAGTCGGACGGCGCGAGTCGGTCGGAGCGGTCGAGGTGCGCATCGTACTTACCCGGCCGGAAAACGTCTCCATTGCGCGGTGCGAACCGGGTCCGAGCGAGTCGGTCGGAGCGGTTCGAGTCCGAGCGAGTCGGTCGGAGTTGTCGGGACGCCCGGACGAGTCGGTCGGGCGACTCGCATCGTACTCGCTCGGCCGGACCACGCGTACGGTTCGGTCGGGAAACAGGCTTTCGCATGGCTTTTTTCCCGACCGAATGGTATTGGGTCCGCCTCCGACCGAGATCGGAATCGGCCCCTATCTCACTTGACAGCATAGAAGGCCCACCTGAAGAATGTAGAAGGCTATTACAAAAGCACCCCTAAACAGTTACTTAGGCTAGAATTTGGTTTAACTAACTCTCCAGACTGCCCAATTCTGGTATTACTCATGCAGTCAGTTTTTGAGGATTGTGATGTTTCCTTGACTATGCTTATCGCAACATTAAAAAAAATCCGCCTGGACCCTATTGGCATGAGTTGATCTTTTTGTCTCTTTGCCCGAGTCCTCATATTGATGTTAAAGCTCCCACTAGAATGGTGAAGAAAGAGCTCCTAAACTGATATGCTTTGGTCACAAACCACTAGACAGGAGACCGTGGATGCAGATTAGGTTTGAGTATGGCTTGTGGTAAGAGACTCTGCAGGTTGTGTGGGGCAGAAAAGATACACCATAAGCCATGCTCTCTTGTCACTCAGCAATCAATCATCTTGCACTCACTATACAAACATGTTAATACTTTAGTAATTCATGGAGAGTCAATGAGACTGCGATTATCTGCCACCACAACCAAGTGATTGGGCACATATTGTGTTTTTAATGCATTTAGAAATATAGCTAAGATTTTGTGACATGCTGGTTTTGTACTTAATGTTTGATTGGTTTCAGCGACTGAGAACTATAAATACATGTAAACAATGCATATCACCATATTCAGTTCGACTGAGATGCATTTGTGTATTCAGAGTTTCCTCGTGTGGAGTCAGGCTATGAAAATATACGTCTGCGCTGATTTTATTTATTTTTTGGTCACGTTTTGTTCATATTTTATGCATTGTTCCCATTGGCAATTCATGTTCTTATGTGAATGTTGCTTTAGCATTAGCGCTGCATCTTACCATGAAGAATGGTGCAAAGGAAGGAAACCGCAGTGATATGATACATTGAAGGTAACATGTATCTCCTTGGAAATCCTTGTATATATTTGCATTCTTCATAAACAAAGGTGTCTCCTATTCATTTGATACTTGGTAATGGAGAGGCAAAGTCATCTTGTTATCCCAACAACACTTTCCTTGTTATTCCATCACAGCAGTGTTAGCGCGACTTGTTCCCGACATAACACGGATTGAAATTCAGAGGAGGTGCCTCGTTCTCGCACTGCTTGATATTCCGTTTTTGTGTGCGTTCTTCAAAGCATCTGGCTCCTGTAAATTTCTCCAGGTGGCTAAATTGGACAAAAGGTGCTTGCCAAACCAGTGCAGCTGTGCCTCATAACTCAGGGGTGGGCACCGTGTTGTTTATCTCTGAGGCAGGCGCCGCAATCCGATCCGCCTGTTAATTGCTGTATCAGAAGAGGACCCCCTTAATCTCCAATAGCATTGGAAGGATATTTTCTTTACTTCTAAAGAATCGTTTTCATCAAAGCAGGTTGGATTGTCACACATCATACCTGTTTTCAGAATCAAGGGCCGTCAAAAGTGAATGTTCAGTGCTGTAAGAATCTATTTGTGCTTTTCTGCTTCTTTGTTCTGAAGAAATCCATCTTCATTTCCTCATAAACAGCAGGCCTGCTGCTAATCACCGGTGACATTCAAACGGCGCTGGAGAAGTTGTGGGACTCGAATCGCTTGAAGCGACCAATTTTGATCATAGACTTTATTAAGTCTCGCCTAATTATATTCTGTTCATCTTTTATTCGATTATATTTCTCTCCAGCGAAGCAGGTTCCAGCATCTGGAGCGTTTGATCTTCTCGAGGCCCCGTGTTTTGTTCTTGTTCAGCGTATCCAAGCAAAGATTATTATCTGTCAGTAAAAAGTTTAAATTCTGCTTTTAAATTCTACTGTGCAGACAAAAGCGAATGTAGAGCAGTCTTGAAAGGTAAGAACATGTAAGTATTTGCGGCTAAAGCCCTCAGGTGGTGTCGGAGTTGTCCACGCAATACATCACTTTAAAATAAACTATTGTTAAAGGACTTTATGTTCACCTTCCTAGCAGAAATGACATGCATTGGCCTGATTTTGAGTATAGAGGAACATTCTGATTGCAATTCCGATTTTTGCTGTAACTCCACACCACTGGTTTCTTCCCGTGACAGATTTCTGCGGGTCAAACCTGCTAAAAATTAGAGCGAAAATGTGTGAGAAAAAGCTGAGATATGAAGAAATCATTGTGATAAACACTGATCATGTCTGTCATTTTCCATTCTGCAAAGCATTCTCAGATAAAGGGTATTTACTGCTTTTGCCACACCCTATTCCGACATACTGCTAATCATGAACTACACTATCATAGCATATTAGAAAAATACCATGAAAAACGTCGGTCAAGTGGTCGGTAAGTTCATAATACCTGGACAACCTTAAAAACATCATTATCTCTTGCAGCCTCACATATAACATCAGATACAGGTGGAACTGTCATTCTGCCACTCTGGCAGCTTCTTGAAAGGCTACAAGCGAGGGGGTGGCTTATACATCTGGATGTGATGGCTTGACCCAGCCATGCCCCATTGCCCTAGTGTGGTGGTGGCCATCTGCAGTGACGGGGTTGGTTTGAACAAGCTTGCCAGGGCTGATTTTGATTTCCAGACTGGCTCTGACCAGGTATGGCATCACAAATGGCAAAATCAGTAATTTCAGAAAGGAAAACACGACACCACCATGTTCAATTGTTTGACCTGTCAGCCTTAGGGTGGTCTTCCCCAAAACATTTTGCCTGTTTGCCTCACTTTTTGTTGAACTGTTTTTGTTGGTTTTAGGACTTGGGGCACTTTACCACTGCTAACCGGTGCTAAAGTGCTCATTCCACTAAACATGGTGACATTGGTTTATCCACAATTGGCATACTTAATTTACTTATAAGTCCCTAGAAAAGTGCACTATATGTGCCCAGGGCCTGTACATTAAATGACACTAGTGGACCTGCAGGACTGATTGTGCTATCTACTTAAGTAGTCACAGGCCTGCCACTGCAGAGCCTGTGTGCACAGTTTTACTATCATGTCGACTTGGCATTTAAAACCCCTTGCCAAGCCTTAAACTCTCTTTTTATTACATACAAGGCACCACTAAAGTACGCCCTAGGTAGCCCATAGGGCAGAGTGTTGTGTACCTAAAAGGCAGGACATATACTTTAAAGTTTTACATGTCCTGGTAGTGAAAAACTGCCAAATTCATTTTTCACTACTGTGAAGCCTACCCCTCTCGTAGATTAACATTGGGGATTTTGTATTACACATAATAAGTTATAATTCCTGATTGAGAGGGAGTAGATCTGTCTTATTTGGTACCTATGGACTTGTAATAATAAATCCTCTCTAATAGCAAAGTTGGATTTATGAGTCCAACTTTAAAAATGCCACTTTTAGAAAGTTGGGGGGGATAGGCCCAATGGACCGGGGCACTTTTTTAACACGGATAAATTTGTTGTAGCATGAGTGAATTGTATTGAATAGTATGCCCCATGTACACACTCTAAATATTTCCCCGTGTCTGGCACATGTTTGGCCTCAAAAGCAATATAGCGATAAGATTTTTCTATTTTCTGATGTTATGATGCTAACGTGTGATTTTGTTGAACATAATTTTGTTGTACATAAATGTGTGTGTATATAAGTAATTTATGCGTTGTCTATTGTGAATCGTCATGAGTATGTTTATGTTATGTACGTTAATTTGATGTCAATTTGAAAAGATGTGTCTCATCACTTCTCATGCAACTAAAAACTTTTTGATAAATACAATAAAAACAATTGCAAAGAAAGGAATGGTCTAATAAAAATTCCATTCAAACAGATAAGATAGTGGTCTGTTTGTTGCTCATAAGGAATAGGAGCATAACGTTAAACGGAGCCAGGTTTTCCCTTTTTGTGTCTTCACTTTTAGAAAGTTGTCATTTTTCTGCTATTAAGCCCTGTGTGCCTGCTGCCTGTCTCCAATACACATCTGGAGTGGGTGACAGATGGGCCTTGTGCATTCCTTCTAGACAGCCACACACAAAGGGAGCTTAGGTGTGACTGCAGTGCCATCGACATCCTAATGGGCCATCCTGGGCAGTATGGGAGGGAGGAGGTGGACACAGCCTCACACTTACACCTGAATGGGCTGTGCCCTATCCCCCCACAAAAGGGCTGCTAAACCTACTGCAGTGAGTCTAGAGCCAGGCCAGGAAGGGAGAATCTCTGTGCACTTCAATGCCATCTTTGAAGTCTCCCCCACTTCAAAACCACTACTGGGTCTAAGAACTGGACTTCTGACCCTACCAACTCAGTACACTTCTAGACATGTGGATACTTTGCCAGGAACAAGGACTGCTGTGCTGCTGAAGGACTGCCACTCTGCTGGACTGCTGCTCTGGAAGAATTGCTTTTCTGCTGTGCTGACCTGCCTGCTGCCCTCCTTGCCTGGGTGAGAAGGACTGGACCTGCACCACTTGAACACAGAGTGACTCCAAGGGCTTGTCTGTTTGATTCCTGTTCTGAAGTCTCAGGGACATCAAAGACTTCCAACAGCACCTAGACTCTGCCATCTGTGAGTCTTGTCCTGTCAAGTGGTGCCAATCTAGTCATGGGCTCTTGGAATTGGGTATAAAGTGCTGCTCCAACAGAAATCCATGCATTGATGCAATTGCTCTGCTCGGAACCGGCGCATCTCAATTAATGCAGCCACTTCACCGCTGCTGCAAGAATAAAGTGCATCGCATTACCGATGGTGCCACACATTGCCTCCATTCCTGACGCATTTTTGACTTTGTGCGGGTTGCAGCCGACGCATCACTGACATTTTAAGGATCACCGCCGACTCATCGCCTCCTTTGCTCCTCGCATCCCATTCTCGATGTTCACACAACCGCAAACCAAGATATTGTTTCAGTCGGACAAGGCTGTTCCCTGAATCCGACCTGCACTCCATCGTGGTCGGCCTGAACTTTTGGATTTGACCCGTTCTAGCGTGACTAGATAGCCCTGGCTGACGCTTTAAGATTTTAAGCACTACATTTCAAATTATTAATTAAAAATTCATAACTCCAGTTCTACTTATTGGATTTTTGACGTTTTGGTCTTGTTTTGTTTAATAAATTAAGCTCTATTTTTCTAACTAGGTGTGGTATTTTTTTAGTGGTACTTTCACTGTTTTACTGTTTGAAGTGTTGCACAAATGCTTTACACATTGCCTCTTAAGTTAAGCCTGCCTGCTTAGTGCCAAGCTACCAAGAGGGTGAGCAGAGGTTAATATATGGTATGTATCTGACTTACCCTGCCTAGGATTGTGGTTCCTGCTTGGACAGTGTGCATACCTCTGACAACCAGAAACCCAATTTCTAACATCAATGGTATCCCGTTGTTTGAGCATGGCATCCAAGAAGTTCTTGAGCATTGTATTAATGAAGTTCTTGGAGGAACTCTCCCTCACCACTCATGCCAAGAGCCTCTGGATTGTCTTCGACAGCCACCTCAACATTGCCAACCAAGTCAACACTGTCACAGCCTCCTGCTTCCACACCCTGAAAATGCTGAAGAAAATCTTTAAATGGCTGCCCCCCTGCACCCACAAAACCTTCACTGAGGCCTACATCACAATCAAGCTGGACTACAGGAATTTCTTTACGCCGGTCTCAGCAAGCAACTCACCAGGCAACTCCAAACCATTAAGAATTCTGCATCCAGCATTGCACCCAACCTTCCACACTGTGCACACATTACACTGCACCTCAGGGAACGCCAATGGCATCCAATACACAAACGTGCCTGGGTCAAACTCTTCAAAGACACCTCCAAAGCCCTACACAACTCACGCCAGTTTACCTCACCTACCAAATCTCATTCCAGAAACCCACAAGGCACCTCTGCTCTCCTGGACTCCTTCTCACATACATTCCACACTTACACAGTCAGAGTCGGTGGTTAGATCATCTTCTAAATTGCTCCTAAAGCCTGGAACTCCCAACTCCTGCATCTTGGAAACCTCATCCTTGATCGTGCCCCTCACCTTATCAGAGAGCCTGTAAATTTAGTTTTTGACAGGCATGCTGTCCCCTGTGTCAATGTCATGGGTGCACCAGTCGGTGGGCACAGGGTAATGGAGAAAAGAGAGGAGAACCGTTGCAGTAACTGGCGACAATCCCTCTGCTGTCAGTGTGGGGAGAGGACTAATCCCACCACTGACCCATCTTGCTCCTGGGCACAGGTCCAGAAGTGTATTGAAGTATTGGTGTCTGAGGTTCAGTACGTATACCCAGTGGTGCCTTTGAAGTGGGTGAGACTTCAAAGATAAGCTTTTGTAGTGCACAGATGTCCTGCCCTGTCAGCCCTGGCCCCAGACTAACTACAGGAGGGTAGGCTGCGTGGCGTCTGGGGAGAGACAACTTGTCAGAGTACGGCTTACCTTGATGAAAGTGTGACAATAGGGAGCTGTCCTCGCTCCCCCGCCAGTTCAAGCTCTGTGACGAGTAAACTCGGTTACTCAGTGGGAGTAAGTTCCTCCACCCACAGACCTGAGCATTATATCAGGGTCAGACTATGCTTTACTCTACAAAGAAGGAGGTAGGGATAGCTCTGGAAGGGATCTTTCTTACAGTCCTGATGAAAGCCGGGAACTTCTTTTTTTATCCGGGAGAAACATGTCGACATCTAGCAGAGTGGAGGGGTAGGTGGGTCATTATTTACCACCATACCACCATCCACTGGTCTTGGATTGACCTTTTAATTAGACCAGGGAATCCAACATTAAAAAGGATTACTTAGGAGATCCCATGGTCTATTTTTAATCTTGTTCTGCACTCCTTTTTGATCCTGCACATCGTACCTTTATTTTGTGTTGTGTACGTCTTCCCCCTCCCTATTGCTCCACCTCTAGCATTGGCTTGCGCAGAGGTGTGTTAGCAGCCCTATGATGAAGCATGCCACAGATTTCTGTGGGTGAGGGCAGTATTAACACACCCGTGGGGTGCCCCCTCTCCTTTTTTCTTTGCGACCGTAAGTTTTTTAGCCCCACTTCTCTTTGTGAGTTAAGGTATCTTTTGGAGGGCGAAGTGGGGCGTCTCCTCCAACCCCCTTATTTTGTGTGTTACCAGTCCTTTGTGGTGTTCAGGTATAAGTGAGGCTGGGTCCAGCTCTTTCTTCCCATCCTGTCAGGATTGTCCACTCAGTCACACCTAAGCTCCCATTGTATGTGGCTGCCTAGGTGAAATACACAAAGCCTGACTGCCAACTACACCCAGTCATATGACCAAAGACAGGCTGCAGGCACCAAATGGCCAAGACAAGAAAATGCCAGCTTTCTAAATGTGGCCTTTTCAGGATTGTAATTTAAAATCCGACTTCACCATGAGTTAGGATTTTAAATTAGGATTCCGGAGACACCAAACATAAACCAGTTATAGCTTCCTATATGAAAATTACGCTTATAAAATGTAAGAAGGTAATTCCAATGTTATCCTATGGGAGATGTAGGCCTTGTAGTGGTGAAAAATGAATTTAAGAGTTTTTCACTACCAGGACATATAAAACATAACAGTACATGTCCTGTTATTTAAATACATTGCACTATGCCCTCTGGGCTGTCCAGGGCCTACCCTAGGGATGACATATGTATTAAAAAGGAAGATTTGGGCCTGCAAGAGGTTTAACTTACTAGGTCGACATGGCAGTTTGAAACTGTACACACATGCTCTGCAATGGCAGACCTGAGACATGTTAGAAGGGCTACTTAAGTGGGTGGCACAATCAGTGCTGTAGGCCCATTAGTAGTATTTAATTTACAGGCCCTGGGCACATGTAGTGCACTTTACTAGGGACGTATAAGTAAATTAAATATGCCAATTCTACCATGTTTAGAGGAGAGAGCACATGCACTTTAGCACTGGTTAGCAGTAATAACGTGCTCAGAGTCCTAACGCCAACAAAAACAAATTCAGGAAAAAGTAGGAGGAGTAAGGAAAAACGTTTGGGGGAAACCCTGCAAAAAGGACCATTTCCTACATGACCCACTCCAGCCTAAAGCCAGACTAATCAATACATTAATGGACTTCCCTGCTTAGGTGATAGAACGTGGACAATGGCCCTCTACTGCAGGGGTGCTTATCAGGTCTATGCCTCTCTGAATTGAGTTGCATCCCTCTGTCTATACTCTCCTGAGCCGCTGAACTGACCCCTGGGGAACCCTTCTCCTCATCTGTGGACCCAGTCTGTGCAGCATCTAACCTTAGTTTACTCACAGATGCATCCCAGTAGGCAGACAGTACCACCATGGCCAACAAAATTATGTGGTCCATTCCACCCTTTGGATCAGACTTCTGTCCCTAACCCAAGGAAACCTCTGTCCACAAGGACAACAACCAACAGAGGCCACTGACAGCTGTTAGTGTCCGGAGGCCCCAAACCATCCAGGGGTCTCTGACCTCTGTGGTTTCTCAAAGTGAGGGGCAGTGGCCCCAGGTGCCTTGCACCCTTTTCCCACTCCACCTCCCACCAGTTCAGGGGTGGTATCCTGGAACTGGTCCTTAAACCCATGATTAGAACCCTTAGGATGAACAGTAGTCAGGAGGGAGTCTTTCCTCTCCATGCCCCTCCATCTTGGCTTCTGTACCTTGCATTTGGGAGTGGTATGTCTAGATAGCTGAGCTTTCAGGGCACCCTGAAAGGCTACTCCTCCTAGCTCTTCTGTCACTGGTGGCAACTCATTCCCCAGAATACAGTCAATGGGCATCTTGGGACTTACTATGACCCTGCTCTGAGTGACCTCCCCATCCCACTCCAGGGATACCAGGGCCATGGGGCAGAGAAATTTCTGCCCCATGGCCTGAGTTGCCCTACACACCTGACCAGTGTACTGCTCTGGGGAGACCAGCCTTTCCACTACTATGCTCTGGCTGACCCCGGTGTCCCTCAGAGCAGTGACAAGGACCCCATTCACATTGACCTGGTGGACGTGATGACTCCCACCCTCAGGAATCTCTAGTCTACCATCTGAGTTCACTCCATAACTAAGGGAGACTAGGGCATGATCTACCTCTTGCCCCCGGGGACTACTTCCCTCTAAGGCCACTAGGGCCACTCCAGTAGAATTCCCACCAGTGGGTGGTTTCTTTGGGAGGACAGAGTCCCCCGGCTTGTGTCCTAGCTGGGAATAATCAAAGCAGCTGAGTTGGAAATGGGGTGCACTAGGCCACCACCCTCCTTTTTCTCAGAAAGGACATGGGAACCTTTTCCTTCCCTCTTAGCCTGAGACTTGTCTGGGTCTCCCTTGACCTCCCCTCACTCTGTTGAGGGGAACCTGAACCGTCCATCTTGTGGTCACTTCCAGGTACCTTTTTTGACACTCTGGTGCTGACGCAGAGGTCTGCGTCCTTAGCAAGCTTCCCGGGGTCAGTCAGCTTGCTATCTACCAGGTGTTGGAGCAGCTCTGTAAAACAGATATTGAGCATGTGCTTTTCCAAACTCAGGTTGCACATCCCAGTGAAATCATCTACCTTGCTGCCCCTCACCCAGCCCTTCAGTGCCTTGCTGGAGTAATCTAGGAAGTCCACCCAGGACTGGTTTGGGAGTTTGTGACCTATGTCTATACCTTTCAGGGTTAGCCCAAATTTGTTAAGAATGGCCTTCATCAGGCATAATTGGTCTGGCCTTCTACCCCTAGTGTCAGGAGTGTGTTCCTCCTCACCATGCGCATGTACCTCCACAAGCTACCCCCCAGTACTCCTCTGGGACTTTCTGGACCCTTAGAGCCACTCCATAAGCTGAGAAACATTTATCTATGGCATCTTCCACCACAAAACTGGCACCAGGTCCTTGGGTATGCAAACTTTCACCTCTCCATTGGGTACTGCTGGTATGCTGCCACAATTGCTGTTCTACTCCACCTGTATAGGTCTGATGTCCAGCTCTCTGAGACTTAGCTCATGGGCCATTCACTTTTTCTCCATTGCTGGTGTCTTTTCCTCCAAAGCTTGTTCTTTCTCCAATTTAGCAAGTTCTAACTTGAGCTTTCTTTCTTCCCTCCTGTCCTCCAACTTCTCTGGGGACAGGCCTCCAGAAGATACACTGTTCCCTGCACAGGGAGGGATTTCTATTTCTGGGAGTAGATTACCCCCTCTTCAACAGACTGCCTTCCAAGATGCTCCTCTTGGTCTTGCTCCAATTCCTCCTGGTCCAACTCTTCCTCCTCATCATCTGTTGGGGTCTGATGGGTCTCTGCTCATGTTCGCAAGGCTTTTTGGAGCTCTGCCTTCTTAGTGCTCCTTTTAGCGATCAGTCCCCTCTCCTGCCAAGACGTCTTGAGCTTTTCCATAGTATAGCTATCCAGGTTGGCCAGCTCAAACTCCATATTTTTCAGTGGAGGTCACAGATACCAGAGTAAGGTAGGGTGATAGAAAATCTGAAAAAAGCAAAATGGCAAATCAGGGGGAATTTACTCAAATTGGTCTTAGATATGGGATGGTAGTTTACACCAAATTACTGTATGGCACTGCACAAACAGAAGTCCTGTCTCACTGCTGCTACCAATGTTAAAAATTGGGTTACTGTTTGACTGGGTTATGAGCATTGGTTAAGCAGCAAACACACTCCTCGTCAGGGTAAGAGGCAGGCAAACCCTAAATTAACCTGTGCTCACCCTCTTGTAGCTTGGCACAGAGCAGTCATGCTAAACTTAGAGGCAATGTGTAAAGTATTTGTGCAACACTTCAAACAGTAAAAACAGCAAACACATCACTCATAAAGATCCCTCACCAGGTTTAGAAACATAGAGTAGATTTTACTAAATAAAACAAGACCAAAACTACAAAAGTCCAATCAGAGAATCTGGATATATAGGGCCATATTATCAAGAACGGCGATAACATTATCGCCGCTTTAGCGGCAGGAAACTGCCGCTAAAACGGCGATAAGGGGCTTGATAATATGCCCTATAGAATTCCAATAGAAGCCCAGGTTTGATGTCCTTCACACCAGAACCTGGGCTTCTATTGAATTCTATAGACATATTATCAAGCGCCAGTTTCCTGCCGCTAAAGCGGCGATAATGTTATCATCATTCTTGATAATATGGCCCATTGTGTTTTAAAGTTTTAGGGTAACATAGCACCAGAAAGTACAAAGCGCCAACAAGGGATATCTTGGTTGCGCCAGACTGGTACAAAGTCACATGATCAGGCTGATCGCGATGGAGCACAGGCCAGCTATAGGGACACAGTTAGGCCCGCTGAACAAAGTACATTAAATCCTCATTGCGGAGTGTTGCGTGGATCCGAGGCGAAGAAGTGTTGCGCTGTTGAAGCGATGCATCAGTTCCGAGAGTCCTGTCGCATCATCATCAAGGGATCCATCAACAGGGCTTGCAATGCGAAATCCAGGCATCGTGGATGCAGCATGCAGTTGGCGATGTGTTGGTTCTGAGGAGCTGCGATGCAGAGGCCGTTGTCGTCTTTGAGCTGCCGGCAGAAATGTGCAAACCTGGGTCGGGGTTGCGTCATGCTGTCGAAGCGATACGTCGGGTCTGAAGACTGCGAGGGCGACGCAAACCTTCTGTGCTGGACCAAGTCCACCCAACAGCCGCAATGTATTGGTTCTGCTCGAGGATGCGCCGCTCAGCCGAGGAGGTGCGCCAGTTCCGCTAGCAAGCACCTCAGGCCCACTTCTAAGTGTCCAGGACTGGAGTGGCAGCACTTGGCAGGGTAGACTCATAGATGGGGGAGTCCAGGTGCAGATACAAGGTTGTTAGCAGCCTGGGTCCCTGATGCTTCAGGTCAGGAGGCCAGCCAGCTAGTCCTTGGAGTCACTCTGGGGTTCTGGGTTCAAGAGATGCAAGTCCAGTCCTTCTGACCCAGGCAAGGATGGCAGTAGGTCAGCACAGCATGGCAACGGTTCTTCTAAAGCAGCAGTTTAGCAGAGTGGCAGTCCTTTAGCAGCACAGCAGTTCTTCTTCCTGGCAAAGTCTCCACAGATCCAGAAGTGTATTGAAGTAGTGGTGTCTGAGGTCCAGTACTTGTACCCAGTGATGCCTTTGAAGTGGGAGAGACTTCAAAGACAAGCCTGTGAAGTGTACAGATGTCCTGCCCTCTCCACCATGGCTCCAGACTAACTACACGGGGTAGGCAGTCTTTTGTTTGGGGATAGAACACAGCCTATTCAGGTGTAGGTGAGGCTAAGTCCAGCTCATCTCTCCCATCCTGTCAGGATAGCACACTCAGTAACACCTAAGCTCCCATTGTGTGTGGCTGTCTAGGTGGAATACGCAAAGCCCAACTGCCAACTACACCCCATCATGTGACCAGAGACAGGTTGCAGGAACCAAATGACTAAGGCAAGAAAATGCCAACTTTCTAAAATTGGCATTTTCAGAATTGTAATTTAAAATCCGACTTCACCATAATTAGGATTCCAGAGACACCAAACTTTAACCAGTTATATTTTCTCATTTGGAACTTACCCTTATAAAGTGTAATAAGGTAATCCCAATGTTATCCTACAGGAGATGTAGGCCTTGCAGTAGTGAAAAACAAAGTTTACCACTGCCAGGACATATAAAACTTAAAATACATGTCCAGCTTTTTAAATGCAATGCACCCTGCCCTCTGGGCTGTCTAGGGTCTACCCTAGGGGTGACTTATATGTATTAGAAAGGAAGGTTTGGATCTGGCCAAGGGCTTAACTTGCCAGGGTGACATGGCCATTTAAAACTGCACACAGGCTCTGCAATAGCAAGCCTGAGACATGTTTAAAGGGCTACGTAAGTGGGTGGCACAATCAATGCTGCAGGCCCACTAGTAGCATTTAATTTACAGGCCCTGGGCACATGTAGTGCACTTTACTAGGGACTTATAAGTAAATTAAGTATGCTAATTGGGTGTAAACCAATCGTACCATGCTTAGAGGCGAGAGCACATGCACTTTAGCACTGGTTAGCCATGGCAAAGTGCTCAGAGTCCTAAGGCCAACAAAAACAAATTCAGCAAAAAGTAGGAGCAGGATTGCAAAAAATTTGGGGGAAACCTTGCAAAAAGGGCTATTTCCAACACATATCTCCAGTTACGCGTTACAATTTCAAGTTCCCAGCTGCCACAAAGTCAAGGGATTGGCTTATTATGCTTTCTGCTACAACCTCTTTTCTTGAAATGTATTTATCCAAAAGCTACTTAACTTCAAACAACTCTGCATAAGCTTTTTCAGATCCCTAATAACACAATATACTATTCCATATATCGTTCTTTAACATTTTGGAGGCGTCAAATATAGCCAATGACTCATTTTTGATGCATAATTGATAAGTTAAGACCCATTTTTAAACTCTTCACTGTTCTTGCTATGTTGCCCGAGGTTGCCTCCATATTCTCTGCTCCCAATTCCTTCCTTCATTTCTCTTTTATTTTCAGCATTCCATCTGGATCTAAAGATGAAAGATCCCACTATTAAGGGAAGAGCCAAATCCCAATGCTGTGAAGGGAAGAGGAAGAACCATAGTGACTTGTGTTTCAAGGTGATAGGAAGTTGGATGTTGATTTTTTTTCCCCGGAGTTTTATATAGCGTGAACTTGACCCGTAGGTATCAGAGCGCTTTACATGAGCACCGGTTACGTTATACGGCACATCCATTTTTGTTAGACACGGGGAGATTATCTGATTTGCCCAGAATCACAGGATGTTGAGCGTCATTGTCGTGTCTCGAACCTGGTTCCCCAGATTTGAGATCGACTGCCCTAGCTTGTTAGACCACATCCTCTTTTGAGCCACATTCTCTTCATATGTAGACACAGTTTTTATTTTTTTTATTTATATAGCGCAAACATGACCCTGGATATCAGAGCCCTTTACAATTACATGTCATCAATCATTTCGAACACAACAGAATGAGGAAGTATCAAACACAGTACAAATGAGTACATTTCGTACTTGGGTAATACAATAAAAACAGTAGGACCAATTAAGTATAGTAATGTACAGACTAAGTGCACTCATCGAGATATAGAAAGTCTACAGTTATATACGTTACTGTCCTGTTGGGGCAAACGCCTCTGACTGATCAAATTTTCACTAACTCCCTGATCAGTGGGGAGGTCTGTTTTGGTACCTCTGGGATCCTTCTGGAGCATGCTGAATACCTACCCAAAAAGGATTAGGCAACACCTAGCAACTGCCAGCGATGTAGATGATCCGTAGTTGGTTATGGTAGGAATTTGCTCATTAGGAAGATCTTCGCTTCCCTCTTGAAGATTGACGTGTTGGGATTCTTCTAATGTTTGAAGAAAGCGAGTTCAAGATTCTAGGGGCAGCTCCGGAAAAAACTCTGTTGTAAGTTTTCATCTTCTGAAAGATAGGAGGTTTCAACATCAGGTCTCTGGCACTCCGGGAAGGTCTGCCTCCGAATAACTCAATTTTCTTGGCTAGATACATTGGTGTTTTGTAGTGGAGCGCTTTTTGAGTAATACATGCCAGTTTAAGCTGAATTCTGGCTTCATATGGCAGCCAGTTTAGAGCCTTCAAGTGTTGGGAAATATGGCCGTATTTTCTAGAACCTGTAATGAGTCTCGTGGCCGCATTGAGACAAGCTTTTAGTGGTTTTGTGGAGATCTTGGGTAGTCCTGTTAATGTTGTGCAGCCATATTCAATCCTCGAGATGACTAAGGACGGTTCACTGACAGAATATCGATGTAAAAAATATAGATGTAAAAAATATCAATGAAAAAATATAGAATGCAAAAATATCGACACCCTATACCTAAACAGGTAAGTACAAAAATAATGAGAAAAAAATATTGATGTCAAAAATATAGTTGTACAAAATATCGATTTTTATATATATATATATATTATATGTCTTAAATAATAAAATTAATTAAAAAATAAAGTAGATTTAATATACATTTTAACAAATATAACCAATAAACTTAATTAAACATTTAAACACACATATATAATAATTAATATATATATATATATATATATATATATATATATATATTTACTTTAAAACAATTAATAAACTATTAATTTTAATTTATTTTACAATTTAAAATTATATAAAAATGTACATATATATATATATATATTCCACAGATCCACATATATTCAATACCAGGCAAACACTCCTTCCGGGCACCAGGAAACCCGTGGGAGGTGGCGCGCAAACCGGCGGAGCCACCGGTATTTGTAATCCGTAAAGTCAAGGGCATAGTCAGCGCGCTCTCAGGAACAAAATCACAAGGAAAGCGATGCCAAACGAGGTTTTATTGCATCATAAATCCACCATCGTTACGATGGGTAAAAATTACTATTCCCACTCCAGTCAGTGCAACAGTAGGGAAAGAGCTGGATAGCGGAGAGGTAAAAATTACTATTCCCACTCCAATGAGTGCAACAATAGGGAAAGTGTTGGATAGCGGAGGGGTGAAAATTACTATTCCCACTCCAATGAGTGCAACAGTAGGGAAAGTGTTGGATAGCAGAGGGATAAAATTTACTATTCCCACTCCAGTCAGTGCAACAGTAGGAAAAGTGTTAGATGGCGGAGGGGTAAAAATTACTATTCCCACTCCAGTGAATGCAACAATAGGGAAAGTGTTGGATAGCGGAGGGGTAATAATTACTATTCCCATTCCAATATGTGTAACAGTAGGGAAAGTGTTGGATAGCGGAGGGGTAAAAAATACTATTCCCACTACAATGAGTGCAACAGTAAGGAAAGTGTTGGATTATTAACAACAAAAATATTTAAAAAACAAAATAAATAAAAAAATATATAAATATGTCAAAAATTAAATTACAAATATATTCAATATTAATAATTAAAAAACATATTATAATGTTAAATACATATGACAAACACCTACAAATATTATATTAAATAAAATAAAAAATACTTTTCAAACAAATACATATTTTAATTAGAAATTATTTAGAAACAAAAACAATAATTATTACATATGTTTACTTTTTAATTTCCTACCCTATAACACCACGCAATTCATAACCCACATCTAAATTTAAAAAAATGCACTTCCATAATTAACATAATTATTTACTGATTAAAGAAATATTATTAATTAAGAAAAAAATTAAAACTCATAAAAATTAATTAACTTCCCACACTTTACCCCTATAATCCCCTCAACCCACAGCTAAAAGTAAACTGTAAAAAAATTAATTACACGATTAAAACTTATTTCAATTAAAAAACTAATAGTATGTAACAAATAACTATAAAGTAAGTAAAATTAATTTACTCCCCACCCTTTACCCCTATAAAGGAAAACCCACACTCAAAAAATTATAAACAATTACCCTAATTAAATATCAATTAACTAATTAATATTAATGATCAACTAATTATTAATTAATTAAACATAAATTATTTTCCACCCTTTACCCCTATAAACTCCACAACCAACACCTAAAATTAATTACACAATTTCCATATTTAATTTTCAATTAATTAATATTAATCAACTACTAATTATTAATTAATTAAACATAAATTACTTCCTACCCTTTACCCCTATAAATTACACAACCGGCACCTAAAATTAATTACACGATTTTCATAATTTATTTTCAATCAATTATTTAATATAAATTAACAACTAATTATTAATTAATCAAAAATAAATGACTTCTCACCCTTTACCCCTTTAAACTCCACAACCCGCACCTAAAACGTTTTCACAAAATTACCATAATTAATTACCAATTAATTAATTACTATTAATTAACAACCAATTACTAATTAATTACAAATAAATTACTTCCCACAATTAACACTATAAAATCGCAATCAAATAAATATTAATAAATAAAAAAATTATAATAATTATAATTAAATTACTTCCCACCCTAATCCCCTATAAACCCACAACCTGCTATGGAAGTAAAAAATGCAAAATGTAATTAAAATAAAATTGATAACTACTAAAAATTATCACATATTAAAAAACATAAACAATACTTATACAAAAAAACATACATCACATACATTTAAAACATAAACTAAAATACATAACACTAATTAAGAAATCGATATTTTAAACAACTATGGGGCCCATTACGATGGCGGGCGGAAGCACAACCGCCGTGCTGGCGGATGCAAAAACGACCAGTTACCGCCGGCACGCAGCAGTCCACACGCCCGCCCAATTACGATGCGAAAAGCAGGCCAAACACCGCCGGCAAGCCAGCAACACCGTCCGCCATCAAAGTGCGCCCGCACACGTAGCGGCGCAGCACAACTGACACACACCGTCCGACGAAACACGTCCCGCCCGGCGCATAAATTACGATGCCGCAAACAAACGGCTCCCACGGCAAAGAGACACCGCACGTGAAAGAGAGGCGGAAACACGGACGCCGAGCACGGACAACGAAGAAGCGGCACCCCGGGCATGAATCCAGCACTGCAGGCCCTTCCCATGCTTCTGCTGATGCACCACCAAGGACGCAACGTACCGCGGAGACGCAGGTAGGCACACACACAACAAGTGCACGCAAACAGCGCACACAGTGCAAGGGCGGAAAAAGCGGACAACCCCCACCAGCGCGTGCACACTACACATCCACCATTGCATCCACATATGACACACAGGCCAAATCCTAACATCGCAGAACACATGTGTACACACCACCTGGGACTAGGAACCAACCACCCCGTCACGGCCCCAAAGCGCCGATGACGCCGCCACACATGCGCACAACGCAGAGGCCAACCGC